>JAKRSK010008287.1:600000-1077500 GCA_029891615.1 Natrix natrix natrix
CATATACCCACTAAATATGTAACATTTCCAGAATGCAGAATAACAGGGTTGGAATGGAAGGAAGGATGGAAGGCTGAGTCAACATTGAGCCGGTCAGGATCGAACTCCTGGTAGGCGGCAGAATTAGCCTGCAGTAATGCATTCTAACCACTCCGCAGGGAGGGAGGGAGGGAGGGAGGGAGGGAGGAAGGAAAGAAGGAAGGAAGGAAAGAAGGAAGGAAGGAAGGAAGGAAGGAAGGAAGGAAGGAAGGAAGGAAGGGGGGAGCGATTGCTTCACAGTGCTTTACA
This sequence comes from Natrix natrix natrix, assembly GCA_029891615.1. Lineage (NCBI taxonomy): Eukaryota > Metazoa > Chordata > Lepidosauria > Squamata > Natricidae > Natrix > Natrix natrix. The sequence continues at coordinate 600,289 of JAKRSK010008287.1, forward strand.
GCCCTCTCTAAGCACTTTACAGAGTCAGCCTCTTGCCCCCAACAATCTGAGTTCTCATTTTACCGACCTCGGGAGGATGGAAGGCTGAGTCACCCTTGAGCTGGTCAGGATCAAACTGCTGGCAGTCGGCAGAGTTAGCCTGCAATTCTTCATTCTAAGCAGTGCGCCACCTTTGCAACCATTTTCTTTCTTCCCAGCACTTTCATAGTATAAACATATACAGGGAGTCCTCATTTAGCCTCTAGAATGGGGACTATCAACTCAGCTGTTAAGCGAAGCGGTCACTAAGTGAAACCGCAACCCCCGCTTATGATCTAACTTCAGCTTTACTTTGCTTTATGGAACGTTGTCAAGGCAAGTTTGGGTCACAAACGTTACTTTTACATCCCTTCCATGAATCCAAATGGTCACTTAAAAGAGGCAGTTGCTAAATGAGGACTCTCCATACCGCCATCAAGGTTTTTTTTTAAATTTAATAACAAGATTTTTTTAAAAAATAGCAAAATAAACAATGCTAAACAGACTCATTCTCAATCTCTCCTGCCGGAGATGGCATGTTGGTTTAAATCACATATTTGTAAATAATAACAATAACAATAACAACAACAACAATAAATAAATAAATTAATTAATTAATAAAATAAATAAATTAAAATAATAATAATAATAATAATAATAATAATAATAATAATAATAATAATAATAATAATAATATCCAAATCAAACCCACATCTTAAGGGGACATTAAGCAAAATTATCCAACTTCTGGTCTGATTTATGGGATGGGGGCACGAGGAACTCCCCGCACCCCACTTTTTGCAAATGACCCAAATACCACGAATATGATCTGCCTAACGACCAGCTGGGTGGGCGTGGCTAGGTGGTCATGTGATTGGGTGGGTGTGGCCAACTCAGTGTCACTCACGTCAAGGGGCGCCTCACCAGCCTCTACTCTCCCCTCCCCTCCCAGCCACTCCTCGCATGCCCGCCTGAGCTCCTTAGGGCCCCAACAGCTGTTGGAGCTAAGCAGCCCCCAGGAGAAAGAGTTGGGAAAAGAGCTCAGTTCAAATTGGATCTGACCGAGAAGGAGGCTCAGCAGAGGCACCTCACCGAGGACTAGGAGCATGGGCTTTCCAAGCAGAGGGAAGACCTGCGGGAGTGCAAGGCCAGGTAACGGCGCCTGGAGGCTCAGTGGGCTGAGATGGTCAGCCAGTTCCAGGCCATGATGCAGTCCCACTGGAACGAGGCCCTCCGGCTCTTCGCCACCAGCAGCGCTTCCCTCCAGCCTTCGCCCAAAGCCCCCCACCAGGAGGCTGAAGCAGACCCCATGTCGGAATTTCTGCCCCACACAAAAAGACCCCGAAGGGGGAGACTCTCTGCAGCAACACAAGCGTTCATTGCACGCATCCATCCCAGGGGCCGTAGTTTGAGGACCCCTGATTGAGTGAAATATAAAAAATGCAAATAATTTTTCTGCAGACCACCAACATTTTCTCGTGGACCACCAGTTGGTGACCGCTGACCTAAAGGCCACCTAAAATCGGTCACAGGTTGGCTCACAAAACTTTGGATCCATCTCAATGGCCCCTTCAAAAGCTTTCCACCCCGGAGGTTTTAATCTGATCAAAAGACAAAATGATTAAAAGTACGCAGAGACCCAGCCAATTAACCAGGCTTAATGCCCTTTAGTTTCTTCCAAAATGAAATGGAAAAACGTCACCGGCATCAAATCAAATGAAATTTAAATTGCATATTTGGCTAACCTCGGCTTCCTTCTTGGCCAGCAGCCAACAGCATGCTATTACAAGACCGGCAAAGTCATTCCCTCTGGCTTTGCTTCTATCATCTAGCACAGGGTTTTGAACATTGAGTAATAAAGAAGGGACCCTGGAGGTCTTCTAGTCCAACCCCCTGCCTAGGCAGGAAACCCTATACCGTTTCAGACAAATGGCTATCCAACATCTTCTTAAAGACTTCCAGTGTTGGGGCATTCACAACTTCTGGAGGCAACTTCTGTTCCACTGATTAATTGTTCTCACGGTCAGGAAGTTTCTCCTCAGTTCTAAGTTGCTTCTCTCCTTGATTAGTTTCCACCCATTGCTTCTTGTCCTGCCCTCAGGTGCTTTGGAGAATAGCTTGACTCCCTCTTCTTTGGGGTAGTCCCTGAGATATTGGAACACAGCTATCATGTCTCCCCTAATCTTTCTTTTCATTAGACTAGACATACCCCATTCCTGTTTTTTTTCAACCTTAGCATTGTTAAGATGCATGTATGGACTGCAACTTCCATAATTCCCCAGCCAGGACATTAGCTGGGGAATATTGGTAGTTGAGATCCACCCATCTTATCCCAGAACTGCCTCACAGCAAGATAAGTGACAAAAATTTAGGTAAAGGTAAAGGTTCCCCTCGCATATATCTGCTAGTTGTTCCTAACTCTACGGGGCGGTGCTCATCTGTTTCAAAGCCAAAGAGCCAGCGCTGTCCGAAGACGTCTCCGTGGTCATATGGCCGGCATGACTAAATGCCGAAGGTGCACAGAACGCTGTTACCTTCCCACCAAAGGTGGTCCCTATTTTTCTACTTGCATTTTTTACGTGCTTTCGAACTGTTAGGTTGGCAAAAGCTGGGACAAGTCACGGGAGCTCACTCCGTTACGAGGCACTAGGGATTCGAACCGCCAAACTGCCAACCTTTCTGATCGACAAGCTCAGCATCTTAGCTACTGAGCCACCGCTTCCCTTAGGCACAAATTTAATAACAAAACAATTAAAATCTTAAAACAAGGGGAATTCTGGGAATTGAAGTCCACCTGTCTTAAAACAAGCTGGCTGGGGAATTCTGGGAGTTGAAGCCCACTCATCTTAACATTGTTCAGTTTCAGAAACCCTGCTCTAGCATGTAAACGCGCCCTCTAGGACTCCTCAACAAACCGTAGTTGCCACAAACCACGACTCAAATCCTGAACAAAAAAAGCTTGCCGCTCCATCTAAAAATTCCCTTTTTCTAAAACTTCTCATCCAAGACCGCCATACGGGCTCAGCACCCAGGGCAGCCTTTTTAAGATGAGCCCGGGAAAACGTGGCGCACGGAGAACTTGGAATAAGGCATGTTCTCCATTTATTTTGGGTTGGGAATAAAGGAAGGAAAAAAATAAACAAAACCCCCGAGAAGCTTTGTTACGCTTGGCCAAAACGAGTGGCTCTGGCAAAGGTTTGGGATCCTCGCCGCTCTGCTTTTTTCTCTCCCCACCCCGCCGGCTTGAAATATTTAGACCCGGCGAGGTCAGCCGGGGTAACCAAGTTGGCGTGCCGTTTGCCGGTATCCGTCATTCCTAGCTAGAGAGCAGAAAAGGCGCGCTGCCAAGTGCTTGCTAAACCGGGCGGCAGAGCACATGAGAGGACAGGTGCCGACTGAAAACACAACAAGGAACGGGCGGTGAGAAGAGGGGAGGGAAGGGGAGCGGGAAGGAGGGGAGAGGGAAGGGAAGAGGCCTGGAAGACTTACTTTGGCACCAGCAACTTGTTTTTCTCGTAGAAGAGACGCAGGTCTTGAGGACTGCTGGCCTGCAGAGGGAGGAAAAGGAGAGGATTAACATGGATCTTAGCTCACCGCTTGGTTGCAACGCTGGGTTCAGACCGCAAAAGTCAGCCCGTCCATCCTGGAGGTCCATCAACCAGGGGAAAGCTCACCGAGGGATTTGGGGAGGATGAAATGAGGTGTTGATGGGCATTCATCTCTCTCCTCCCTGATTTCCTTTCTTCCTTTTCCTTCCTTCCATCTTCTCTCATCTATCTATCCACCCATTTACACATCTTTCTACTCATCCCTCTACCCATCCACTCACCCGTCTATCCATCCATCCACTCATCTATCTATCCATCCACCCACTCACCCATCTCTGTCTGTCTGTCTGCCCACCTACCTACTTATCATCATCCTCTTTTAACGATCCCATCATCCCTTGCAGGGTGGATTCTGGGCAACTGAATGGAGATGATTATTTACTGGCCAGATGCCCTTCCTGTCACCAATGCAGAGTTTTTTTCAGCAGATATATTCTTTTTTTTTATTAATAAATTTTTTATTTTCAAACAAACACAAACACACAACACCTATAACATAAAAGCCTCTTCAACTACATACAGTGTGTCGATTGGTTACAAGGTCTTTGTGCGTCCTTTCCATAGTCATCTCTTGAATTTTATCAAAATTCACATATTGTCAATCAGGATATCTTTGTATACATTGTTATTTGATTATCACTATTGTCTCTCCATTTTAGACAAGGTATACTAAATATATAACCATTAATATTATAGTGATTCATTGTATCATCTTCAATATATCCAATAATAAAGGGTTATTTTTTTATCCTATTCTTTCTATCATTTTTGCATTGATAACATTCTCTAATAATTTTCAATTCCATGTTTTTTTCCCATGATTTGTATCATCAATCTAATGTACATGTATACAAATTGTTATAATTATTAAACATCCATTAAGCCTAGCTATTATTACATCCTTTCAACATAAGGCATATTAAATTTGAAGTAAATTTATATTATGACACTTTATTACATCATCCTGAAATCATCCAATGATATTACATCTTTATATTCTATTCTATATAGAATGGTTTATCTTTTATAAAAAGGCTTTTCAACATAATCTCCATAATCCTCACTTACAGTATTGAATAAAATTTCATATTATCAATCTAGTATATATACATGCTTTGTTATCATTATTAATCATTTATTTGACTATAGCTATTATTACGTTGTACATAGCACTCAAAATTTTACATTTAACTAAAATTTATTGTGACATTTCATTTCATCATCCTTCCAGAAATAGTGTAGTCCAATATCTCTTGCCATTTGTAAAGTCTGCATTCTAAGTGTTTTCTTGATAAGTCTTATGTGGACTTCTCTTAAGAACTTGTTGTCCATTGCATGTCTTATAAGGATTCGAAACCCTCTATCTGCTCCTTTTATCAGCTTAACTTTTGTTATCATTAGTGCTTCTGCCGAGATTACTCTCATTATTTCTGCCAAATTTTCTCTCCTTTCTTCATCTATGTTCTGACATCTGAAATAAAGTTATGGTTCATCGATCTCTCCTTTCCATATTTCACACTTGTCATTTCCCTCCACTCTCAGTTTGCTGTCAGTGTCAACAATTTTCTTATCACTTTCATATGTCTCTGTGATTTTTTGAGCTCTGTCCTCAAACTTCATCACTGTCCCCGTACTTTCTGTATTTTGATCTATAATTTCAAGTCTCTTTTCAATTCTCTCTGTGATTATTAAAACTTTTTGAATTTCTAAGAAAATTCTTTGCAAAGTTAGTGCCTTTTCTTCTTCACATTGTGCCATTTTCAAGATTATAAACACTGCCAAAACATCCGAGACTTTTTAGGTTTCAAACAAATTCAGCGGAGTTTTTCAAATCAAAGCTTTCTCTTTCCTTCAAAGGAACACCTGTATAAACAAAATGTTTTCCACTGACCCTTTCAGTAAACAAAGCTTATAGCTTTATCAGTTATTGCCAAGTCTCCAGCCACTAGATGGCAGTGTTACCTCTTTTCAATCTGTTTTTGCCTCTCTTTGTAAACTCCAAGTTCCGAAAGAGGGGAAAAAAATGTTTTAAAATTATGCTCCGTCCAAGCCTTACGAGAGGTTACTTTTAATCCACGAATACAAAAAATGGAAAAAGTATAGAGGAAGAAGGAAAAAAAAGAGACCAGTCCAGTTCAAAAGTAAGAGGCATTTGTAAAAGGTCCATCCATAAAAAACAAACAAAGTTAAGGTGGAAAAGATAACACGATAGTTTTAAACCAAGGTTAATTCGCCGCTTATTTTCTTCTGTCTTCAATTTTATTTTAAACTCCAAGTCTTTTGGGTTTTCCCTTCTCTAATAATAAAAAATTTTCTCACCATTTCGACACACTCCTGTACTGCTTCTGTTTCAGGGGCTTGTCCCAACCTTCTGCAGCCATTTTGACTGCTTCTCTTGTAGCTGGCAAAAAGAGCTTTCTCCTGGATCAATCAGAGGCTATGCGATGCCCCTGAGATCAGCGGGACATGCTCTTCTCTATCATTGTTCCTTCAGAACAGTTTAGATCCAAAAGGACCGTCCAGGAACTGAGATATTGACAGCAATCCTGGAGCCCCAAGAACACATGTCGTGTCGTTGCGACGTCAAGCCCCACTCTCAGCAGATATATTCTTAATGTGCCCAGAAAGAGAAATATCTGCCTCTACCTAGGATCGAACTCACAACCTATTTTGTCTACCTTATCTATCATCCACATCTCTGTCTCTCTGTCTCCTATCCATCCATCCATCCTATCTATCATCTCTCGCTCGACTTATGATCCCAATCGGGATCAGAATTTCCATGGTTAAGCAAGACAGATGCTAAGTCACACCCGATCTCACAATCTTCTTGCCCTCGATTGTTACGTGAATCGCTGTCATTGTTAAAGTAAATCACTTGGTTGTTAAGCAAGCCAACTTTCTCCCATCGACTTTGCCGGCTGGGAAGTTCACAAGAAGAGGGGAATCACGTGACCCAGCTTTGAGCTTAACAGATGCCATGATGCTGAGCTCGGTTTCAAGAAAAGATTGAGAGAAGATGCCCTAATAAGCTTCTGATCAGCTTCATAGCTGGGTCTATCTTTACGTATGTGCCCACCCAGCCTTTTCAGTGACGTGCACCGGCTTAAAAATAAGATGTTTGCAACAGGAGGAGAGGCACGATCCATTGGGGGTGCCCTGAATGCGGTGGGTGGGGCGAGCTCAGGGTCTCCCCTCCTCCTTTGGCCTGGAGGGAAAGTGGGTCAAATGACAAATTCCAGAAGGGCCATCGTCTCTCGTCTGTTTGGGAGAAAATGGCTCTAACGGATCAGCTCTCCTTCAGCTGGAATCTGTTCCCCAAATAAAGTGATAGAAAAAGCAGGTGGGCCCAGAGAGTGTTAACACCACTTGTAAAGTATGCGAAGAAGCCCAGCCAAGAGAGCAAAAGGGGAGGAAGGAAACGGCCCAAATTCTAGACTGGTGTTTTTCAAACGTGGCAACAAAATTGTCTGCTACAACATCCTACCTGTCAACGACTTCTTCAGCTTCAACTGCAATAACACACGGGCAAACAATCGATACAAACTCAAGGTAAACTCGATTGCAGAGAATATGACTTCAGCAACAGAGTGGTCGACGCTTGGAATGCTCTTCCTGACTCCGTTGTTACATCTCCAAACTCCCAAAGCTTCAACCTCAAACTGTCTACCGTGGACCTCACCCCATTCCTAAGAGGTCCGTAAAGGGGGCGTGCATAAGCGCACCAGCATACCTACCATCCCTGTTCTACTGTCCCCATTTATCTGCATCTACTTCCTTTCTTCATGTTTATCTTTTATACTTATACCTGTTATCTTTTACATGTTTGACAAACTAAATACTAAATAAGACACACTCCCTCCACCCAAGCGGATGAAAATTTGGGTGCATCTTATACACTGAATGTAGCTCCGCCCACTCGCCAGCCCCCACCCTTTGGCCTCTGCCTCCCAGCAATTTACCTCCTTGCAGTAGACGGGGAAAATGGGGCTTGTGGAGGTGGCAATAGGCTATGGCAATCCCTGCAGCCTGAACAGCTGATCATCGGGAGGCTTGTGCTGAAACTGAAATTGAAAGTGAAAAGGGCTGTTTGCTGCAAAGGAGGCAAATTGCTGGGAGGCAGAGGCAGATTTTTTTTTCTTGTGCTAATCAGACTGTTTGTTGTTTGCTGCAAGGAGGCAAGTCAATAACTATAAATGCCTATAGAATGTTCAAATTATTAGACTTATTTTTTAAAGACCGCTTTATTATTGTTCTGGACTACTTAACAAAATGAAGAAGCTTTTTAAAATAAACGCTTGATCTGAAGAGGCCCAGTGCTATTATGTCTTCTTTTAAATAGCAGAGAATAACGTATACTTCCAGAAAGCCACATCAATTTTAACAGCATCTGTACAAGTACAGTCTGAAATGTAACACCAAAAACAGTGCATAATGTCTGTACTGTTTGCTGTTTAATGCAAGGAGGCAAATTGCTGGGAGGCAGAGGCTGATTTTTCCCCCCTTGTTTTCCTCCCTAAAAGCTAGGTGCGTCTTATACTTCGGGGGGGTCTTATACAGTAAATCTAAAAAGATCTTCTGAAACATAAATTCAGGAGGACCTCAGAACCATCCCTCTTTTAACCTCCTTCACTGGGATGTCTGAGGATTTCTGAGCAACCTTCGGCCAAGCCGATGGAGAGACTTCCAAGAACTCCATTTCCAGAACGCCAAGAGGGCAGCCAGGTTGGGCAGAGGCAGCTGGGACATTTAGGACATCTTCCCTTTCCTGCCAGACCCAAAATACCTACTCAAGTTGGCCAAAAAGGAGTTGCTGAACCAGCAGCAGATAAGAATATAGCAAAGCATAGGAAACATGTGACTTTGCCACGTCGCTTAAACAAAAGGCAGAGAAGTGTTTGCAGTTGGTTGCGTTTTTACAGGATTAAACATGGGATCCTCTCTAACAGGTTAGACTTGAAACAAGGAGCCAGGCGTCCAAGAATCCAGAATTTCCGATAAGCAGATTTTATGGCAGAAAAAGACCAGAAAAACACTCTGAAAAATGTCAACAGCTGCCGAGTATCGAACGTGAAGTTCTATTTATAAGAACCGGCGTTCTCAAATCTCGTGCATCTTTTTCTCCAGCTCGGTTTAAGCCATGATGACGTCCCTGATTGGGGATTAGGGAGACCGGCTCATAAACCAGGGTTTTCTTTACTGGTTTGATAAGGTTTCGGAGCCCATCCCGTGCATGGGGGAAAAGGGAAAGAGAAGACGTTACAACACCTTTACATTATAAAAGCAACCAGAACTAAAAAGCCAACAAAAGCCAACACAGTTCTAGGCTGCATCAACAGAGGGATAGAATCAAGATCATGTGAAGTGTTAATACCACTTTATAAGGCCTTGGTAAGGCCACACTTGGAATCCTGCATTCAGTTCTGGTCGCCACGATGTAAAAAAGATGTGGAGACTCTAGAAAGAGTGCAGAAAAGAGCAACAAAGAGGATTAGGGGACTGGAGACTAAAACATATGAGGAACGGTTGCAGGAACTGGGTACGTCTAGTTTAATAGAAAGAAGGATGAGGGGAGACATGATAGCAGTGTTCCAATATCTCAGGGGCTGTCACAAAGAAGAGGAAGTCATACTATTCTCCAAGGCACCTGAGGGTAGAACAAGAAGGAATTGGTGGAAACTAATCAAGAAGAGAAGCAACTTAGAACTAAGGAGGAATTTCCTGACAGTTAGAACAATTAACCAGTGGGACAATTAGCCTCCAGAAGTTGTGAATGCTCCAACACTGGACATTTTTAAGAAGATGGTGGATATCCATATGTCTGAAGTGGTGTAAGGTTTCCTGCCTAAGCAGGGGGTTGGACTAGAAGACCTCCAAGGTCCCTTCCAACTCTGTAACAGGAGCCCTCTCAGTTACGTGGCGCTAGAGATTTGAACCACTGAAGTGGTGACTTCAATACCTGGATGGGGACTGCTTAAAAACAACTGTACCCAGATCACACACTGTTTGATGGAAATTGAATTTGTATGTTACAAATGTATGTATGTTATATAAATAAAATAAATAAAACATGAAGAAAATGGACTTTTGTGGAGTGTATTTATTGGTTGTTTCTACCTGTTGCAAGACATGTGCCCTGGGGGAACTCACGATACTATTAAGCAAAAAAGTATTAAAATAAAATCCGTTAAAACCACAGGAGTCCGTGAAGAACAATACTCCTTGTCTGTCTTCTCTACAACTTTATGGAAACTTTTGTTCGCTTTTATTGATGGAAGGATCCCATTCTTTCAAAGTCCTCCTGGGGAGGTGACATTTGCATAACACGAAATGGCTTCGGGCAACCTATGCAAATCTCGACTGTTTTGAATTCTCCCTTCCTTTTTCCCAGGACAGAATTTTAAGGTCTCTTTTATCATCATTATTTTTTTTTAAAGACCAGGTCGCTGGAAGGCAGGCATCTCTAGCCTTTTGATAGCTTTCTAAAATTCATCCTCTTATCTCATCAGCATTCAGTTCTATCTGCACCACAAAAAAAAACAGATAAAGGTGTTAGAGCTCATGGCCTCTGGCTCTCTCAGCTGTTGTGTCGATAGCGATGTTGAAGGTGGGATTAAGGGTGGTTTGACCCGGATTCCTTTCTTGGAAAGAAGAACCCCAGAATCGTCTCTCAGGGCTGTCCCCCAAAAGTCACAGAAGTGGCCAACAGAAAGCACTTTATACCAGGGGTCTCCAACCCTTTGGACCTCAAGGACCACTCAATTCATATTTTTAAATCCCGCGGACCACTAATATGGTCTGCCCAATGACTGGTTGGGTGGACGTGGCAAGGTGGTCATGTGAGTGGGTGGGCGTGGCCAACTCGATGTCACTCACATTGAGGGGCGCCTCAACAGCCTCTGCTTGCCCCTCCCCTCCCAGCCCCTCCTCGCCTGCCAGCCTGGGCTCCTTAGGGCCCCAACAGGAAGCAGTTGCTGGAGCTAAGCAGCCACCACGTAAAAGAGTTGGCAAAACAACTCAGTTCAAATTGGATCTGACCAAGAAGGAGGCTCAGCAGAGGCACTTCACTGAGGACTACAAGCATAGGCATTCCAAGCAGAGGAAAGCCCTGAGGGAGTGCAAGACCAGGGATCGGCACTTGGAGGCTCAGGAGGCTGAGATGGTCAGCCAATTCCAGGCCATGATGCAGTCCCACTGGAAGGAGGCCCTCCGGCTCTTCGCCACCAGTGGCTCTTCCCTCGAGCCTTCGCCCAAAGCCCCCCACCAGGAGGCTGAAGCAGACCCCCAAGTCGGAATTCCTGCCCCCCTCCGACCTGCACAAAAAGATCCCTAAGGGGGAAACTCTCTGCAGCAACACAAGCGTTCATTGCATGTATCCATCCCAGTTTGAGGATCCCTGATTTAGTGCAATATAAAAAATGCAAATAATTTCTCTGCGGACCACCAAAGTTTTCTCATGGACCACCAGTTGGTGACCGCTGCTTTATACTGTTCTGGAGAAAACATGATGGACATGTCCCTGAAAACCCAAGAATCCCCCTAGATTCAAAGGGGACTTTGTGATCAAGAAGGAATCCAAACATCAACAAGACAGGCTATTCTAATGATGAGTTCCTCCTCTACTAGTAGTAACCATAAGGAGATCCTAAGTCAACCTGGTGCTTTTCCAGATGCTCAAGAGGCCTTCACACACACAGCTTTGGAGTGTACAAGGGACAAGCGTCAACCAGACAAGGTACAAATTCAGCCCCATCGAAGGAAGGAGATCTCAAAGGGTGCCCTCCACAACTTAAGTTCAAAGCAATAAACCACAGGAAGATGAATTCACACAATATGCTTAGCCGTCAAACAGGATTTCATACAGTTGAAGAACAGAAGAATTGGGAGGGATATTGAAAACCATTTAGCATGGCCCCAGCCCAGAAGTCCACTACAACATCTTCAAAAGACACACACACACACCTATTTAAAGACCTTCAGTGAAGCCTACATTCCTTGCTTCTTGTCCTGAGCTGGAAGAAGTGTGAATAATTCTGCCTCGTTGCCGACTTTGAAAAACACTGATCAGAATCGAGCCTGTGTCCACCGCAAACCAAACTTTGACACAGTGTGGAAACTGTGACTGTCTTTAGAAGCAACAGCAACTGTCTATTGGAGATTCTCAGTCCTCCGGGTCATGGTGTCCCAAAGGTGAAACCAAACTCAACGAGCACCAAAAACAGCTCAAGAGAAGACTCAATATCCGTGAGAGTTTGGGACCTAAGCCTATCCACGAGAGTCCCCAAAGTGCCTTCTTTCAGGAAGCAACTGGACTTTCTGGTTTTTCTCTGAAGACATTTCGCTTCTCATTTAAGAAGCTTCTTCAGCTCTGACTGGATGGTGGGGAACGGAAGGATTTATCTTCCTTGCAGGCAGCTGGTCATTTGCATCCTTTTAGAGAGTCATGGAGGACACTTGGAGGTTTCTCTGTGTCCTCAGGGTCACCTGAGTGGTGCAAATGGTTCCTGTAGTCTTCAATTTTTTCCTCTGGAACTCCATTCCACTGAGGTGACCCCGAGGCGAAAGATAAGCCTCCAAGTGGCCTTAACGCCTCTCTCAAAAGGATGCAAATGACCAGCTATCTGCAAGGAGTATAAATCCTTCCCTTCCCCACCATCCAGTCCGAGCTGAAGAAGCTTCTTCGAATGAGAAGCGAAACGACTTCAAAGAAAAACCAGAAAGTCCAGTTGCCTCTTTTTTAAAAAAAGCAACAGCAACGTACTTAAGAGATTCCCAAAGTCGCAGGAGAAATGGACAGAAATGGACTTTCCCTCTTACCTGAAACGGTGCTTTCCCCGTCAGGCACTGGTAGATTATCGTCCCAATGCTCCACAGATCAGCTTTGGCATCGTAATGTTGAGACATAATTACTTCTGGGGCCTGCAACAGAGCAGAAAAACACATGTACCTTAACATAGAATAACAAAGTTGGAAGGGACCTTGGAGGTCTTCTAGTCCAACCCCCTGCATAGGCAGGAAACCCTGCACCACTTCAGACAAATGGTTATCCAACATCTTCTTACAAACTTCCAGTGTTGAAGCATTCACAACTTCTGGAGGCTAATTCTGTTCCACTGATTAATTGTTCAAACTATCAAGAAATTTCTCCTTAGTTCTAGGTTGCTTCTCTCCTTGATTAGTTTCTACCCATTGCTTCTTGTCCTGCCCTCAGGTGCTTGGGAGAATAGTTTGACTCCCTCTTCTTTGTGGCAACCCCTGAGATATTGGAAGACTGCTATCCTGTCTCCCCTAGTCCTCTTTTTCATTAAACCAGACATACCCAGTTCCAGTAACCGTTTCTTCATATGTTTTAGTCTCCAGTCCCCTAATCCTCTTTGTTGCTCTTCTCTGCACTCTTTCTACAGAGGTTTCATGTGTGGTCTCATCTGCTTTGAAGTCACCCCAAATCCTGCAAGCCGCCCTCCCAGGAGAGGATTTGAGAAAGCCAGTGGATTTAAGTTTTCTTTGCAAATTGAAACTGGGTAGTTAATGAAAGGGAGGAGAAATTTATGCTATAATCTGGTTCAGAGTCGGCTTGAATGAGGAAAGAAAACCCAGAATTTAATCCCACACGGACCCCCCCCCCCAAAAAAAAAACTAAATTAAAAAGCAAGCCCTCTACTTTATCCTTTGGGTCAGCTAAAGCTGGAGAGAAAAATTAAAAGAGAGATTCAAACGTTCTCTCTATGCAACTCAGTGGCCTGGTTTTCATTCGGTTGGCCGATGAGTCATTGGCCTCCAACCCTGGGGGGAAAAAATAAAATGCCAACACACCTTTGCACCAAAACAAAGAAGGAAGCATGCATGTAAACATTTAAAACCAGGCGGCACTTCCCAGCTGCCAAACAAGTTGAAACAGCAAGATAGAATCACGACATGCATTGCCAAAACATTCTGCTAAACCCATAACCGACGGCACTCCGAATATCTTTTTTTTTAAAGTTGGCTTTTCTCGTTCAAGCATGTCAACTTGGGGGTGGGGGGGAAGAAGTCCCCCCCCACCTGCTCTACTTCCAACAACAAGCCTGCGAGGTAGGTTAATTGGGCTCGCTGGGAAAAGAAGCTGAGCTCCTTGACTGGAGGGCTTGCAAACAGAAGCTGGAGGGACAGATTTTCGGGAGATATGGACTACAGAATAACAGATTTGGAAGGGACCTTGTAGGTCATCTAGCCCACTCCCCACCCCCTCGCTCAAGCAGAGGACGCTACACCATTTCTGGATGTTCGACGGAACCTCAGCAAGGGGTGGTGGACTAGATGACCTCTTAAGATCTCATCCAGCTCCACAATTAGCATTCTAAAGAAAAAAAAATTGGGGGCCAATCCACGGTGGCTCCCTATTCATTGGTTTTCATCCATCTTTTCCCCTTTAAAGGCAAAAGGTCCATCTTAAATTTCACGTCCTAAATTTGCCCCCATAATCCTTGTTGTGGCCTGCCAGCGGCCAGCAGAGTTGGCAGCAGATTCGGAGAGTGAGGAGGTTGGGGAGGAAGATGGGCCAGTACTGGAGTCTGGGGAAGGCTCGGATGAGGGCTCTGTGTCGGAGGCAGAGAGGGAGCCAGGGCCGTATGCCAGTTATCAGCTGCCTTCGGAGTCAGACATCAGTGAGGCAGAAGAACAGCTGGAGCCTGTTCCCAGTGAGCACATGTGCAGAGTTGCAAGACGAAGGGAAGAGCTAAAGAACAAGGGTTGACTTGGGAGTAAGGCCACAGGTGGACGATGAATGGCCCCTCCCAGAGGAAATAAAAGAGGAGCGAAGGGGGGGTGGAGTTTGCAGGAGACAATTAGTTCGCTTCATTGGTCCGTGACTCTCTGAGACTCCTTGCTAAGTTTTGCAGCTATTGGCTTGGCAGCTCTCCAAGCCAGAGAAGGTCTGTGACTGTAAATCCTAAAGAACAGGGGTCGACCTGGGAGTAAGGCCACAGGTGGACGATGAATGGCCCCTCCCAAAGGGAATAAAAGAAGGGAGAAAGGGGAGTGGAGTTTGCAGGAGACCATTAGTTCGCTTAATTGGTTTGTGACTCTCCGAGGCTCCTTGCAAAAGTTCTGCAGACATTGGCCTGGCAGCTCTCCAAGCCAGATAAGGTCTGTGACTGTAAATCCTCCCTTGAAAGACTTTGCTGGAGGTGAATGAGCAGAATTCACAGTCAATTAATAAAAGGTGTTTTTTATCGGGACCAGGAGTTGGCTTCAGGCTCTCGGGAAGCCTCAGTCAGAACAATCCTTTTGCTAATTACGTCCCCATCACATAACACACCACGCAGATGGTCCTTGACTTACGACTGTTCACTTAGTGGCCATCCAAAGTCACAATGGCACTGGAAACGGTCACTTCCCTAGTCCCGTGATCTCCTTTTGCGATCTTCCGAGCAGCAAAACCAATGGGGAGGCCAGGTTCACTTAACGCCCGTCCTGCTAAGTTAACAGTTGTGGCGATTCACTTAACAACTATGGCAAGAAGGGTCGTAAAGTGAGGCAAACCCCACTCGGTACCTGTCGCACTCAGCCAGAGAAATTTCAGGCTCAATTGTGGTTGTAAGTCAAGGATGGCCTATATTTAGAAACCCCACCAAGCTTTGTGTTATAAAAATATAACACGGCTTTAACTTAACTTTAACTTTTATTTAATTTCTAGACCGCCCCTCTCCCAGAAGGGACTCGGGGCGGTGTACAGTCATATTAAAAACAGTAAATATACATAATATAAATATAAAATAAATATAGATGTGGCTGGAGGAGGTAGCAATAGTTTACTGTACAATAGTTAAAGTATCTCATTCTATTATATCAAGATATTATTAATCCACCACATCACTGGCTTCCGGATTGATCCTCAAGAACCTGGCTGTGACACTCGCCTTGTTGACGTCTTTGTGGCATTTTAAATCCTAGTCAAATCTCAGCCTGTCTCAAATCTCACTTTTTCCTCTCTCCTCCTCCCAGGAGGGTAAAGAAGTGTCAGGTTCTCTTTTTTCCCCACTCTGAAGGCTTCCTTCAAGAATCTCAGACCACGTGTTGCAACAGCCCTGCAGGCAGTCTGGTCAGTTGAGGCCTTGAGGAACCTGTTCAAACTTTCCGACCCGTACATTCCATTTCAAGGCCATAAAACATCAGAACAAACCCTGAAGGCCAGGCCAGGGTCATGTAAGAACAAGAGGAGGAACAGGGTTGGATCAGACCAAGGTCCATCTTGTCCTTGTTGTGTCATGCCATGGCAGCCAAACGCAACCCCAAGTTCACAACAAAGGACAGGGCAAGTGGTATTCGTTGTTGTTAGTTGAGAAGTTGTGTCCAACCCATCATGACCCCATGGACAACGTTCCTCCAGGCCTTCCTGTCCTCTACCATCCTCTAGAGTCCATTGAAGCTCACGTCAACTGCTTCGGTGACTCCATCCAACCACCTCCTTCTCTGTCGTCCCCTTCTTCTTTTGCCCTCCATCGTTCCCAGCATGAGGCTCTTCTCCAGGGAGTCCTTCCTTCTCATTAGGTGGCCAAAGTCTTTGAGTGTCCTCTTCGGGATCTGGCCTTCTAAAGAGCAGTCAGGGTTGATTCCTCTAGGACTGACCGGTTGGATGGCCTTGCAGTCTTCTCCAGCACCATAGTTCAAAGGCCTCCATTCTTTGGCTTCCTTACTTCTCATTAGGTGGCCAAAGGATTTGAGTTTCCTCTTCAGGATCCGGCCTTCTAAAGAGCAGTCAGGGTTGATCTCCTCTAGGACTGACCGGCGAGGGAAGCTTTGTGCGAGCACATACACAATACCCCCATGGCCCGGTTCCAAACAGGCCATGGTCCAGTAGTGGGTCATGGCTTGGGGATTGGGATCCCCTGCACTAGAGTATCTACCACAAATGACCATCCAGCCTCTGTTGGGAGACCTGAAGGCCAACTCCTCACTTCATGTGGCAGCCTGTTCCACTGGTTCAGAGCAGCCATCAAGTTCCTTCTGATGTCTACTGTGAACTTAACATTTGTAGTTTGAACTGACCGGTTTTGTTCCTCCCCTCAGGAGCAACAGAGAACAAATTGAGTCTCTTTTATGACATCCCTTCTAAGGTTTCAAAACAGGTGGTGCATCTCCCTATAATTATCTATTCCACAGACGAAACATGCTGAGATCCTTGAAGTTCTTCTCGCCAACCTTCAAGTTTCCAAATCTCTTATCTTGGTAGATGCTAAACAGTCCCGAGAGCTTTGAACTGGTTCAACCAACATGGTTTACACAGATAAACCCAACTCGACGGATACTGGACGGATCTATACACTCGATTGCCTCTTCCATAACAACCTCTTTCTTTGCACAAACGGGACTAGAATCTTAGATCAAATTGTAAACAATCTCTCCATCTCTCTCTCTCTTCCCATCACTCTTTTCATCTTTCTCTTTCCATCTCTCTCTCTTTTCATCTCTCTCACTCCATCTCTCTCTCTCTCTCTCTCTCCATCTCTCTTTCTATCTCTCTCTCCATCTCCCTCACTCCATCTCTTTCTCTCTTTCTATCTCTCTCTCCATCTCTCTCACTCCATGTCTCTCTTTCCATCTCTCTCTCTCTTTCATTCTCTCTCTCTCCATCTATGTCTAGTTTAATAGAAAGAAGGACTAGGGGAGACATGATAGCAGTCTTCCAATATCTCGGGGGTTGCCACAAAGAAGAGGGAGTCAAGCTATTCTCCAAGGCACCAGAGGGTAGAACAAGAAGCAATGGGTGGAAACTAATCAAGGAGAGAAGCAACTTAGAACTGAGGAGAAATTTCCTGACAGTTAGAACAATTAATCAGTGGAACAGAAATTGCCTCCAGAAGTTGTGAATGCCCCAACACTGGAAGTCTTTAAGAAGATGTTGGATAGCCATTTGTCTGAAACGGTATAGGGCTTCCTGCCTAGGCAGGGGGTTGGATAGAAGACCTCCAAGGTCCCTTCCAACTCTGTTATTGTATCTCTCTATTTCCATCCATATATATCTCTCTCTCTTTCTCTCTCTGTTTTTTTCCAGTCTCTTTTATGACATCCCTTCTAAAGTTTCAAAACAGGTGGTGCATCTCCCTGTAATTATCTATTCCACAGACCAAATCTCTTATCTTGGTAGATGCCAACAGCACCGAGAGCCTCGGACTGGTTCAACCAACGTGGTTCACACACTCCAATCCAGCTCGAGGGATACTGGACGGATCTATCCACTCGGTTGCCTTTTCCGTAACAACTTCTTTCTTTGCACATTGGAGAAAGTTGTCCAACCAGGTCCGCGTCATAAATCTTCCTAATGAATGAAGGGGGCGGTAGGGATATTATTTGCCTCCAGTCTGAATCAGGCATTCCGCTCATGTCTTACATCTGCTTCCTCTTTCTTGCTGGGTGACTCCCGCCGTGAAGAACTCATGCTCTGGTTGCAGGATAACGGAGTCTATAGGCTGCTCAAAACTCGCGTGTCTGTCTGTAACCTTCAATTAGGCAAAACGGAGAGCCATAGAGCAATCATTTTTCAATCAATGGGCTTCCAAACGGCTTCACTTGCAGAACGCACCCCAAATCTGACTCCCGGAGGATTGACATTCAGCAAAGTTATGGGCGCTTCGACGCTACCGCACTGCTCCGATCGGGTTTGTCGTTTCCAGTGCCGCCGGCCAGCTTCCTACGAGGGTGATCCACGGGTAGGATGGCGGAAAGTCAGAAATCATTCTGGACCACTTGATCCTTACCCAATACGAACCTCCTCCATCCCACACCATCTGAATATACAACCTGCCCTTCCTTCCAATTTAAGAGCATCAAGAAGATCTCTTTCACAACTTACCGTATTTATCGGCGTATAACACGCACCTTCATTTTAAGAGGGAAATTTCAGGAAAAAAATTTAAATTTCAAATAAAGAACTTTGAAGCAAAATAAGGGTAGCTCAGAACTTTTTTTTATTAACTTTTAGTCAGGAGTCCAGGGAGAGGAGAGACGGCTTATCCATTCTCTCCTCCTCTCACCCACACCCCGCTCTCTAAAGCGCTTCCTTTCACCCGCCCGAGCTCTTCCGTGGGCGAAAGAAAGCGTTTTAGTCGGGTGTCCGGGGAGAGGAGAGAATATTCAGCCAGTCTCTCCTCCTCACGTCACTGCGGTACTTGTTAATACTGTAAAAACATGGCTTCTTAACATTATATCGGCGTATAACACGCATACATCATTTGCCCCCTATTTTTCGGGGGGAAAAGTGCGTGTTATACGCCGATAAATATGGTAGTTGCACAACCCATCAATAACGCTCTTCTCTACATTTTTGCTGAACGAATGGCAGCCAGCCAAGGACTGCCTGCATTGCAAACATACAGAGAATCCTAGAACGTAAACTGTGAAGGGCACCCTTTGGGGTCATCTATTCCAACCTCGCCGCCCGCCCAGAGCAAGCATCCACAGTCACGAGTCCTAAAACGGAAGCTGTGGAAGGAACCTTCGAGATCATCCAGTTCAGTTTCCAAAACAGAGCAGAATCCAGAGTTCATCGAAGAGTAAAACAGAAGCATTGGAGAGTGTCTTGTTTTAATCTTTGCAATGCCATCCAGGGTGACTGGAGTGCGGCCACATCAACTTTTAAATAAATTAGAATAGAATAACAGAGTTGGAAGGGACCTTGGAGGCCTTCTAGTTCAACATCTTCTTAGAAACTTCCAGGGTTGGGGCATTCACAACTTCTGGAGGCAAGTTGTTCCACTGATTAATTGTCCTAACTGTCAGGAAATTTTTTCCTTAGTTCTAAGTTGCTTCTCTCCTTGATTAGATTCCACCCATTGCTTCTTCTCCTGCCCTCAGGTGCTTTGGAGAATAGCTTGACTCCCTCTTCTTTGTGGCAACCACTGAGATATGGGAAGACTGCTATCATGTCTCCCTTAGTCTTTCTTTTCATTAAACGACACATACACAGTTCCTGCAACCGTTCCTCATATGTTTCAGCCTCCAGTCCCCTAATCCTCTTGGTTGCTCTTCTCTGCACTCTTTCTAGAGTCTCCACATCTTTTTTACATTGTGGGGACCAAAACTGGATGCCGTATTCCAAGTGTGGCCTTTAACAAGGCCTTATAAAGTGGTATCAACCCTTCACGTGATCTTGATTCTATCCCTCTGTTGATGCAGCCTAGAACCGTGTTGGCTTTTTTGGCAGCTGCTGCACACGGCTGGCTCCTATTTAAATGGTTGTCCACTAGGACTCCAAGATCCCTCTCACAGTGACTACTACTGACCATCAGATCATCTCTCTCCCAGGAATCATGCAACTTCCTAGGTAAACAAATACAATCCTCACCCTTTTTAGGTCCTCAAAATACAGAGTGACAAAACCTGTACACTGCACTTGTCAAAAAGAGGGCTGTGAAAATATTTACAGACCCCCTCACATCCTGGACATATTGTTCCAACTCCTACCTTCAAAACGAGACACTATAGGGCACTGCACACCAAGACAACTAGACACAAAAACAGTTTTTTTCCCCAAACGCCATCACTCTGCTAAACAACTAATTCCCTCAACACTGTCAAACTACTTACTAAGTCTGCATTACTATTACTATTAGTCTTCTCATCATTCCTATTACCCATCTCCTCCCACTTATGACTCTATCTTTGTTGCTTGTATCCTTACGATTTATATTGATATTGTTTCCTGATTGCTTATTTGTACCCTATGACTATCGTTAAGTGTTGTACCTTATGATTCGTGATGAATGTATCTTGTATTTTTATGTACGCTGAGAGCACCTGCACTAAAGACAAATTCCTTGTGTGTCCAATCACACTTGGCCAATAAAGAATTCTATTCTATTCTATTCTTATCTCTATTCTTATCTCTATTCTATTCCTTATTCTATTCTATTCTGTTCTTATCTCTATTCTATTCCTTATTCTATTCTGTTCTTATCTCTATTCTATTCCTTATTCTATTCTATTCTATTCTGTTCTTATCTCTATTCTATTCCTTATTCTATTCTATTCTTATCTCTATTCTATTCCTTATTCTAATCTATTCTATTCTGTTCTTATCTCTATTCTATTCCTTATTCTATTCTATTCTTATCTCTATTCTATTCCTTATTCTATTCTATTCCTTATTCTATTCTATTCTTATCTCTATTCTATTCCTTATTCTATTCTATTCTTATCTCTATTCTATTCCTTATTCTATTCTATTCTATTCTGTTCTTATCTCTATTCTATTCCTTATTCTATTCTATTCTTATCTCTATTCTATTCCTTATTCTAATCTATTCTATTCTGTTCTTATCTCTATTCTATTCCTTATTCTATTCTATTCTTATCTCTATTCTATTCCTTATTCTATTCTTATCTCTATTCTATTCCTTATTCTATTCTATTCTTATCTCTATTCTATTCCTTATTCTATTCTATTCTGTTCTTATCTCTAATCTATTCCTTATTCTATTCTATTCTTATCTCTATTCTATTCCTTATTCTATTCTATTCTGTTCTGTTCTATGCTATGCTACGCTACTCTACGCTACTCTACACTCTACTCTACTCTACTCTACTCTACTCTACTCTACTCTACTCTACTCTACTCTACTCTATTGGGATGGAAGACCACGTAGCTTTGTGTACGTAACCTCGGACACAATAACAGAAAAAAGGACACAACAGCAAAACCAAGGTTGCCCCCCCACAAACTGTAACCATTTCCTTTCCCCGGTTAAATGACAAGTGTCCTTATCACACACCGCTAAATGTAAAAAGTTGTTGTCCTTATCCCTTATCCCCATTGCCGCACCCTTTAGTGTGGTTTCTTTTTTCGAGCAATAGAAACAGCAACAATTTGTGGCGCTTTCCTCGTTTTTCAACTCCAAAGCCAATGTGGGAAGAAGAAAATGCAAATAAACCAAGCTGCCCCTTACCATGTACATGGGAGACCCGCATAGCGTCGCCGCCATCATATTATTCTGTAGGTAGCGTGCAAATCCAAAATCAGCTACACCGAGAAGCAAATAGAGGAAGGGAGGAAAGACAGGATGGAAAATTACAATTGGTTTTGGCAAGGACCATTAAATATGAAAAGCCGTTTTCCTCCTCCCCTCCCCATCCCTTCTTCCCTTTGTGCTTTTTAAAAAATTGATAAAACCACAACAGGTTTTTTTTAAAGGATTATTGCAATAAGGAAAAGATCAGCCTGGACCAGAGGGGGTTACTATTTTTCCATTGGTGATGGCAAACGCAAATCATACTTCCCAGAGATTAAAATTGGTTGAAATCCATGGGGTTTACCACTATCACCCCAGAAAAAAGCAAACAGGACTAGGATTTTAGATCAAATTGTAAACAATCTCTCTCTCTCTCTCCATCTCTCTTTCCATTCCCCCCTCTCTCAATCTTTTTTCTCTCTTTCCATCTATCTCCATCTCTTTCCATCTCTCTCTCCATCTCTCTTCTCTTTTCATCTATCTCCATCTCTCTCTTTCCACCTCTCTCTCTTCTCTCTTCTCTTTTCATCTATCTCCATCTCTCTCTTTCCACCTCTCTCTCTCTTCTCTCTTCTCTCTTCATCTATCTCCATCTCTCTCTTTCCACCTCTCCCTCCATCTCTCCTCTCTTCCCATCTATCTCAATCTCACTCTTTCCATCTCTCTTCTCTTTTCACCTATCTCCATCTCTCTCTCTCTTCCCATCTATCTCCACCTCTCTCTCCTTCTATCTTCTCTTCTCTGTTTCCATCTATCTCCATCTCTCTTTCCATCTCTCTCTCTCTCCTCTCTCCCCATCTATCTCCATCTCACTCTCCTTCCATCTCTCTCCTTTCATCTCTCTTCTCTTTTCATCTCTCCATCTCTCTCTCTCTCTCTCTCTTTTCCCATCTATCTCCACCTCTCTCTCTCTCCACCTCTCTCTCCTTCCATCTTCTCTTCTCTGTTTCCATCTATCTCCATCCCTCTCTCTTTCCATCTCTCCCTCTGTTTTTTTCACAGCATCTTTCATCCCTTTCCTCTCCCACTTACCGATCTTGATACGGATGTTATTGGGATTTGACTTCTTGCCGCCCGTGAAGGAAAGCAGAATATTCTGGGGCTTGAGATCCCTGTGAATGATGCCTTTGCTATGCAAAATTCTCATGGCGCCTGCAATTTGCTGGAAAAAGAGACGGATTGTGTCTTCGCTGAGAGTTCTCATACCTGTCCAGAGGAAGAGAGGGGGAAACAGCGGTGAAATATGCTGATTATTACGGATTATTGCCAAGCGGATTTTACTGCCAAAAAGGTTTTACACCTGGGCAGGATAAACCAAAGGTACAAGTACAGATTGGGCGAAACTTGGCTCAAAAACAGTAACTGAGAGAGGGACCTTGCAGTCCTAGTGGATGAGCCAGAAGTATGCAGCAGCACGGCAGCCAAAAAAGCTAACACAATCCCTGGCTGTATAAACAGAGGCATAGAGCAGAAGTCACATGGAAGTATTAGCATTGCTTTATAAAACCTTAGTAAGGCCACCCCTGAAATGCTGCATCCAGTTTTGCTCTCCACATTACCCAAAAGATGTTGAGACTTTGAGGAAAGTGCAAAGAAGAGCAACTAGGAAGTTTAAAGGCCTGCAGACTAAAACATGTGAAAAACGGTTGGAAGATTGATGTTTGGCTAGTCTAGAGAAAAGAAGGACCAGGGGGGACATGAGAACTGTATTCCAGCATTTGAGAGGCTGCCACAAAGAAGAGTAGGTCAACCTGAGGGTAGGACAAGAAGCAATCGGTGGAAACTAATGAAGGAGAGAAGCAACCTAGAACTAAGGAGAAAATTCCTGACAGTTAGAACAATTAATCAGTGGAACAGAAGTTGCCTCCAGAAGTTGTGAATGCCCCAACACTGGAAGTCTTTAAGAAGATGTTGGATAGCCATTTGTCTGAAACGGTGTAGGGTTTCCTGCCTAGGCAGGGGGTTGGACTAGAAGACCTCCAAGGTCCCTTCCAACTCTGCTATTGTATTGTATTGTATGTCTAGTTTAATGAAAAGAAGGACTAGGGGAGACAGGATAGCATTGTTCCAATATCTCAGGGGTTGCCACAAAGAAGAGGGAGTCAAACTATTCTCCAAGGCACCTGAGGGTAGGACAAGAAGCAATGGATGGAAACTAATCAAGGAGAGAAGCAATCTAGAATTAAGGAGAAACTTCCTGATAGTGGGAACAATTAACCAGCTTTTCTCCAGAAATCTTCGGTGCTCAATCACTGGAGGTTTTTAGGAAGAGACTGGGCAGCCACTTGTCTGAAATGAGATAGGGTCTCCTGCTTGAGTAAGGGGTTTGACTAGAAGACCTCCAAGGTCCCTTCCAGCTCTTATTCTGATTACATCCCAACAGTGAGAAGCTGTCAACAATGAAACCAGTGAGCTACCTTCTTCCTCCAACGTTAAATTGACGTGGTGTAAGAACCACCACCTGGATTAACACAACCTGTTCCTTGATACAGGTACTCCTCGACTTACGAGCACAACTAAGCTCCGCATTTCTGTTGCTAAGTGAGTTTTGCCCCATTCTTTTTGAGCTTTCTACATCTCTTGTTTTTGCCTGTTGATGTGGTGCAAGATTAAGCCCCAAAAAACAACAACACCTGCATTAATACACAATGTGTCTGAACCCAGGCCAGGAAAGAGGTGGGCGAGGACAATTAATCAACACAACGACACTGCTTTCATCTTTTTGTTAGCGGGTTTTTAAAAGCCTTTTATTCTGAAGGGATGGCGGCCACGGAGGACTTGAATGCATTAAGTTGATGAGAATTACAAAGAGCTTCAGAAATGTTATCCAAAGGACCAGGTCTCTGTCTGGAGATCGTGAAGACTTCAAAAGTCTCTTTGAAAAGTTTTGTTATGTGTGTGGCTGGACAGACGCACAACCAACTATATCAAAAATGTCTAGTGAGGTTTTTTATTCTAATCAGATGGCTGGCTTATACCGGAGTTTGAACGAAAACATATTTCTAAATAGCATGAATTGGGGATGAACTCCAGTCATTCTGTCTTAAATATTCCAGCATGGGAGAACACCCATTCAAATGCCGTATTTTTCAGAGTATAAGACGCACCCTTTTCCCTCAAAAAAAGAGGCTGAAAATCTGCCCTCCCCACAGTCCATTCCACAACATGCATTCCTAGAAAGCAAATTGGGGGAGGAGGACCCTTCCCACCCTACTCTATGCTAATCTTGGCCCTTGAATGCTTTGCATTTTTTGCCTCCCAAAACCCTGCCTCCTTCACCAAAATGGCAATGCATAGCCTTTAAGGAGGCTTCCAGAGTACTCCTGGGGGCTGGGGAGGGCAGAAATGAGTGAAAAATGAGCCATTTTTGCTCAATCCCCCCCGCCCAGGAGCACTCTACAAGCCTCCTAAAAGCTATGCATGCCCTTTTTTTTTTGACACAAAACAGGTCTGTTTTTGCAAAAAACGGGCCCCGTTTTTGGGGGGCCCTCACTGCCCAGGAGCACTTTACAGGCTTCCTAAAAGCTATTCATGCCCCTTTTTTGCAGGGGGGGGGGAAACCGGACCATTTTTGGGAGGTCTGCAGAGTGCAAAAAAATTTTTTTTTTAAAAAAATTGCCTCTTCAAAATCTTGGTGCGTCTTGAACTCCGAAAAATACGGTAATGATGCCCCTTTTCCCTGGCTTGTTCATTTTAGATATTTCTTGATTCATCTGATGCTCAAAGTGTTTAGATAGAGCAGGGGTTGGCAACCTTAAACACCCAATGAGCCACAAAGGTCCTAACCGGAAGCCCCCTGTTCAATTCTGAAGCCGACCGGAAGTCCGGGCTCCCTACCATAGAGTCTTCTCCTAGCGTGGCATCCTTTTCCCTCTACCTGTCCTAACTGAAAGCCCTATCCATTGTGGAACCGACCGGCAACAGGGAGCCCCAGCAGAGGAATGAAAGAGCCACATATGCGGCTCCAGAGCCGCAAGTTGCCAACACCTGAGATAGTGGATCAACAATATGTACATATATAAAAGGGGGGGGGGGGGAAACCCTACAAAATTTAACAATTTACTAAAGACCCCAAACGATTTCTATAAACTAAACCTGTCAGTACAAATTTCGCTAGACCTGGAGACCACCTATTGATTGTTTAGTCTGGATGAAAATAGGCCCTGTTGGCATTAATTATACTTGTGATTAAAAAGGAAAAAGCAACAATAACAACAACAACAACAACAAAATTAGAAGTTTGTCCAGGACAAACTTGCTAGCGGAATACCATCTGGACACCCCAATCAAACTGCGTGGATGGATCTCATTAGACAAAGCGATTTCGCGCCTGATATTATTTTCTGTTTCCTAATATTGATGCTAATATTATGGAATAATAATAATAATAACTCTTAGGATACTTACTGTGCAAATAGTCAGCCAAATCCCCACCGTTGCAGTACTAAAGAGGGGAGAATAAACGGAAACGTGAATTCATCAGCTGAGCCAAATTATTCAACGTCCAGGTCGATAAATAAAATAGCAACCAGCACTCTGACGTTTCGAGATGAAAACAGCAGAAAACGTTAATAAATAAATAAAACCATGCATGAATTCTTTTTTTTTTCTTTTTCTTAGAATCACTCACCTCCATCACCAAATAAACGGAGTTTGCCATTTCCTAAAAAAAAACAAAAAAAAAACAAGACATGGTTATTTCACATCGTGGCCGTTCGAAATTTGAATGATTCAAAGTAGGAAGGAAAAAATATCGCATACAAATAAATAAACGTTTATTTGAAGTCGGACATGACCGGACCTGCCACGCCTTCTAAGCTCACCGTGGGAGAAAAACCAGACAGCTTTGCAAATATCTCCTCTAGCTTTGCAGGCAAGAGAAACAGACACCGTTTCTCCAGGTTGGCCCAGAATGAAGGGAAAATCTGCTATTTTTTTTTTATGAAGAGTTTTATTATTTTTCAACTCCAAAAATAAACATTCCATCTTATGCAGTGTGTCGTTTGGCTGCAAACATCTCTGTGCAACTTCGTTCCTCTTTGGCCACATCTTTCCCGTTCATATTAATATTATTTCCCTAAGTTTAGTATTATAATATATTGAACATTTAAACATTATAAAACTCTCCATTTTTCTTCTTAATATCTTCTAGTAATATCATATATCATATTAACATTAAACGTCATTATTCTTATCGTAAACGTACTAACAGTTTCCCTCTTATTTATATCTCCAAATGTATTGTCTACTTATTTTCTTAACTTTCTTCATTTCCAAACTCTTTTTTTCCCCCTTCCAACCATTGGTAAAATACTTCCCAAATCATGTAATATTCAGTTTGCTCTTTCTCCTTAATTGCTAATGTTAATCTGTTCATTTCTGCACGTTCTAATATATTCCTTATCACCTTCTCATCAATAGGAATCTCTACACTTTCCCAATGTCGTGCAAATACAATTCTACCTACGGTTAATACATGAATGATTAAGTGGGGTTTTGTTTTGTTTGGGGGCTTTTTTGGTGGGGAGATAGCTCTGGATAAAGCTTCAGGATTTATTTCTTTAGGATTGTGTTTGAAGGAAAGATGGATGCTAGATAGGATCTCCTATGGTCCTCTGTAGTCAATACGATACGCACAAAACTTCACTATTTGTTAAGAATCTCAAAGGTGCTTTTTTAAAGGAGGCAACTAGACTTGTTTTTCCTTTTGAACTGGACATTTCACTTCTCATCCAAGAAGCTTCTTCAGCTCTGACTGGATAGTGGGGAATGGGAGGATTTATATTCCTCGCAGAGAGCTGGTCGTTTGCATCCTTTTGGATGGTCGTTGAGGCCACTTGGAGGTTTCTCTGTGTCCTCAGGGTCACCTGAATGGTGCAAATGTAGTTTGCAATTTTTTTGTAGTCCCGTAGTCTGCAATTTCTTCCTCTGCAAATCCATTCCTCCTCCCACACCATTCCAAGAGTCTTCATCCCAAATTGCATAGCTACAAGTCTGTAGAGATTCTCCGTCCTCCAGATCAGGGTTGTCCCAAAGGTGCTTTTTTCAGGAGGCAACTGGAATTTCTTGGTTTTTTCTTTGGAAGATGTTTTGCTTCTCATCCAAGAAGCTTCTTCAGCTTCCATTCCCCACTATCCCATCAGAGCTGATGGGACAGCAAATGACCAGCTGCCTGCAAGGAGTATAAATCAGTCAGAGCTGAAGAAACCTCTTGGATGAGAAGCGAAACATCTTCCAAAGTAAAAACAAGGAAGTCCAGTTGCCTTCTGGAAAAGCACCTTTGGGACAATCATGACCTGGATGACTGAGAATGTCTACAGACTTCTATTTATTAAGAAATTCCCTGAAAGGTTCTTGTTTTGGGAAGGAGGAGGGGAAAAATGTTTTCTTCCATTGGATGTGCCAGGACAAAGATATGCAGGAGGATTTCTTTCCTTGCCATGGTTTGATACGTCCAAGAATTCACGCAACAGACAACAGATTCTCTGCAGGTTCTCAGATCTTACAAAGCTATCACAGATAGGAAGAGAAAAGCCATCCGTTAAGTCTTCCTGAAGATATTTGCAGGACTTATTTCTTACGAGAAATATATACATACATACATACATACATACATACATACATACATACATACATACATACATTCTTACAAGAAATACATATTTTTTCGTGTGTGTGTGTGTGTGTGTGTGTGTATGTGTATTCCAGCATAACTCTGAAACTCCTCGAGCAATTTCAACCAAACTTGGTACACAGATGACTTACTCTCTGGAAACAAATATTGTGGGAGGGGGGGGGGAGACACCTCTAACACCTCCCAGGGTGTGTGTTCTGTTAAGATGCAGCCTGTTGTGCCTTTAAATGGCTTCTATTGTACTACTGTAAAATGGATTCTACTGTACAGCCGCAGTGGAGTTGCCATGGTAACGGCTTCACAGTACTCCACAAGGGGGCTCCCTCTGGTAAATCCAACATTAGAAATTACGTTTGGTCCAGACATTTCCCCCCTATAAATAAATATCCAAGCAATGCCGGGTTATCGGCTAGTTTGCAAATAAAAAAAGTGCAATTACATGGACCTGATTTGTCAGGCGCATGAGGCATCTTGAATGAATCTGAATAAGTGGAAGCCACACAACCCACTCAGCACGTCAAACCATGACATGTGAATCCAGTTAGATGGGTGTTCAGAGCAAGGGGAATCCATCAGCTTCTCATTGGGCTTAATAAAAACGCGGCTGAATTACTAGAGTTTCTTCCCACAGAGGGTGGACTACATGAGAAGGAGATGTTTGAGAAAACGTAAAGCAGAAGTCTTGAGACGGATGGACACAACCTATGTGGAGAATTGCGTCCCGTTTTGGATTCAGAGAGTCGTGTTCTGAGCGCTCCCACAAAATGGATGGGTTGGCCTTTCTCAAAATGGCTGCCCTCCCCACAGTCCATTCCACAACATGCATTCCTAGAAAGCAAATTGGGGGAGGAGGACCCTTCCCACCCTACTCTATGCTAATCTTGGCCCTTGAATGCTCTGCATCCGTCCAACATCTGATATTTCTTTGCCCTTTGTAAGTCGAGAACTACCATATTTTTCGGAGTATAAGACGCACCCTTTTCCCTCAAGAAAGAGGGTGAAAATCTGGGTGCGTCTTATACACTGAATACAGCATTTTATGCCTCCTGAATCCCCGTCCCCTTCACCAAAATGGCTGTGCATAGCCTTTAGGAGGCTTGCAGAGTGCTCCTGGGGACTGGAGAGGGCAGAAATGAGCTAAAAATAGGCCCGTTTTTTGCTCAATTTTGCCCCCCCCCCCAGCCCCAGGATCACTCTATAAGCCTCCCAAAGACTATTCATGCCCTTTTTTTGGAAAAAAATGGGCCCCTTTTCATGAAAAACGGGCCATTTTGGGGAGGTCTGCAGAGTGCAAAAACTTTATTTTTAATTTGCCTCTTCAAAATCTTGGTGTGTCTTATACTCCGGTGCGTCTCATACTCCAAAAAATATGGTATCTGTAGTTGGCTAGAGCAGGGGTGTCAAACTCAAGGCCCGGGGGCTGGATCCGGCCCACAGGCTGGTTAGATTTGGCCCACGGGCCACCCTGGAAACAGTGAAGGACCGGCTCGCAAGTGCCTCTGCCAGCGAAAACAGAGCCGCCACCCCCTCCCAAAGTTTTGTTTTTGCTGGCAGAGGGTTGCAGGAGGCCATCCCAGCTGAAAATGGAGCTCAGGAGTCCGTTTTCACTGGCAGAGTGCTCGGGCTGCCATAGGCGCATCCCCGACATGAATGATGTCGAGCTGGCCGCACCCACCCCAGTCCCCCAAGGTCTAACACACCCCTGGCCTAGAGCAATTGTTGCTCTGGCTGAGCAGGAGAGGACATCCATCTTTTAAATCCAGAATAATCACGCTTCCGAGCCCAAGTGGTCATTTAAAACTTCCTTCCTGGTTATTCACACTTGAGCTATGAATCTGCAGAAATGCAGCATTCACAAGGCCACGTAATGCAGTAAACAGGTCCCCTTCCTGGTCCTTCCACTCTGCCGTCCTCGGCATGCTGCCTTTACATGCGAGGCCTCGGTTCACAAACCGTCCCAGTGTTGCGCCATGCCACCCAAACATGAGAGGTGGACCTGCAGGGCACAAAGCCACCAGCGGTTCAACTACCTTCATGTGCCGAGTTGAGTTTAGCGATCAAATCCACCCTGCCAAAATGCAGATCTTCACGTGATGGTAACACAGACTTAAAATGTTTGCCATCTCTACTTCCCGTTTTCTAGTATGAAATGCCGTCCTCTGGGATTTAGGTTCACACGACCCCAAGCTCCAAACAAACCATCTTCTAATATTCATCTGAAACTCTTCTCTCCAGGTTTTAAGTCAACACAAGACACCAAGCTACAACCAAACCATCTTCTGACGTTCATCTGAAACTCATCTCCCCAGATTCTAGGTCCACACAAGACACCAAGCTACAACCAAACCATATTCTGGCATTCATCTGAAACTCTTCTCCCCAGATTCTAGGTCCACACAAGACACCATGATGCAACCAAACCATCTTCTGGCATTCATCTGAAACTCTTCTCCCCAGATTCTAGGTCCACACAAGACACCAAGCTACAACCAAACCATCTTCTGACATTCATCTGAAACTCTTCCCCCCAGATTCTAGATCCACACAAGACACCAAGATACAACCAAACCATCTTCTGACATTCATCTGAAACTCTTCTCCCCAGATTCTAGGTCCACACAAGACACCATGATACAACCAAACCATCTTCTGACATTCATCTGAAACTCTTCTCCCCAGATTCTAGGTCCTCACAAAACACCAAGCTACAACCAAACCATCTTCTGGCATTCATCTGAAACTCTTCTCCCCAGATTCTAGATCCACACAAGACATCAAGATACAACCAAACCATCTTCTGGCATTCATCTGAAACTCTTCTCCCCAGATTCTAGATCCACACAAGACACCAAGCTACAACCAAACCATCTTCTGACGTTCATCTGAAACTCATCTCCCCAGATTCTAGATCCTCACAAGACACCAAGCTACAACCAAACCATCTTCTGGCATTCATCTGAAACTCTTCTCCCCAGATTCTAGATCCACACAAGACACCAAGATACAACCAAACCATCTTCTGGCATTCATCTGAAACTCTTCTCCCCAGATTCTAGATCCTCACAAGACACCAAGATACAACCAAAACCATCTTCTGACATTCATTTAAAAACACTTCTCTCCAAATTTTAAGTTTACACAACACACTATGCTCCAACTCAACCACACCCGAGACTAATGCAAGGTGTAAAGCCGGGAGGCATTAATTGGCAGAGTCTACAACCGGTAGTATTTTTGCTGACCAAGCAGGTGTACTTCCATTTGGGCTCCAATAGCAAGCAACCTTCACCCAACTTGTTTTCCTACTGAAGGACTTACAAGTTCTGGATTGTCTATCATTGCATCTGTCCAAATTCCGAGCTGCCTGATCGGGAGCTGGGAACCAGCAAAGAGGAAGCTGTGTTTAATTTTTTTAAAAAACATGCAAGCAACCCAGAAGCAATTTTGCCATTCCTTAAGTCCAGGTTTCCGCAGTTAGTGAAGGGGCCAATGGAATGAATCTATCATAACAGGGAACAGGCAAGTAGAGGCAAGGATCCCTGCTAATCTTGGGTAATCAGGCCCCAGTCTTCAAACATTGATTAGTTTGCCTTGGGGTCAGCTACAATTTCTCACCTCAAAAGCAATCTCCTGTATTTAAATAGTATGAAAAGAAGTCATAGCATTATTTCCTTCCTTCTTCATCCATTTCCTTCCTTCCCTTCTCTACACTCAACCCCTCCCACCCTCCTTTCCTCCCTCCCTCTCTTCCCTTCCTTTCCCTCTCTTCTTTTCCTCCCTCCTTTCCTCCCTTCCTCCCTCTTTATTCCTTTGTTCCTTCCAACCTCCCTTTTTTCTCCTCCCTCCATCTCTCCTCCCTTCTTTCCATCCTCCCCTCCCCTTCTTCTTCCTTCCTTCCTTTTACTCCCTCCCTCCCCTCCTCCCTCTTCTTTCCTCCTTCTCTTGCCTTCCTTTCTCTCCCTCCCTCCCCCCTTTCCTCCCCTTCATCCCATCATTCCTTACACTCTCCCTCCCTCCTTCTTCTCCTCTCTCCCTCTCCTTCCTTCCTTCCCCTCTCTTCCTTCTCCCTTCCCTGCTTTTCCTCCTCCCTCTTCTTTTCTCTTCCTCCCTCCCTTGTCTTCCTTTCCCTCCCTCCCTTCTCCCTCCCTTCTCCCTTCCTGCTTTTCCTCCCTTGCCTCTCCTTCATTCCATTGTTCCTTCTACCCTCCTTCCTTCCCTTTTTCTCCCTCCCCTCCTCCCTCTCCTGTCCTCCTTCTATTCCTCCCTGCCTCGCCTTCCTTTCCCCCCTCTCTTCTCCCTCCCTTCTTTCTTTCCTTCCACCCTCCTTCCCTTCCTTCTCCTCCCTCCCTCTCTCCTTCCTTCCCTATCTCCCATCCTCACCACCCTTCCTCTTTCCCTCCTTCTTTACTCTTTCAGCATAAATAATTCTATTCAAAGCAAAAAATAATAATAAAATTAAATTGAACTTAGCTAAGAATATGCTCCCTCCCAAAGTCATTTTTTTAATACAGTCAAGGAAGGAAGAAGACAGTCCAAAATAATTTTCTAAAGGAGGCAAAGAAAAGAACGGTATTTTTAGAACCGTGTCTGGGTGACCTTGATCACTGAGAAGAGCAGACTGGACGCGCCAAGAAAACTTCACAAAACTTGTGTGTCATGGATTAGTCAACCCCCTAATTAAGTGCCCAAGGTGCGACATACATTGAGCTGAATAGAACTCAACATCCTACATAATGGAATGATAGAAATCTCTCCAGCAGCCTATCAGACCAGCTCTGGTTCTCTGCCGATTTGGACAGGAACAGTAGCAACAGCACTTAGACTTATACACCGCTTCTCAGTGCTTTTACAGTCCTCTCTAAGCGGTTTACAGGGTCAGCCTCTTGCCCCCAACAATCTGGGTCCTCATTTTACCCACCTCGGAAGAATGGAAGGCTGAGTCAACCTTGAGACCGTTAGGATCGAACTGCTGGCAGGGGACAGAGGAAAGAAGGGAGGGAGGGAGGAAGAAGGGAAGAGAAAAAGGAATAGCAATAGCACTTAGACCTATTTACTGCTTCACAGTGCTTTTACAGCCCTCTCTAAGCGGTTTACAGATTCAGCCTCTTGCCCCCAACAATCTGGGTCCTCATTTTGCCCACCTCGGAAGGATGGAAGGCTGAGTCAACCTTGAGACGGTTAGGATCGAACTGCTGGCAGGGGACAGAGGAGGGAGGGAAGGAAGGAAGGAAGGAGGGAGGGAGGGAGGGAAGGAAGGAAGGGGAAAATGAAGAGCAAAGCAATAGGAATAGCACTTATATACCGCTTCACAGTGCTTAACAGCCCTCTCTAAGCGGTTTACAGAGTCAGCCTCTTGCCCCCAACAATCTGGGTCCTCATTTTACCCGCCTTGGAAGGACGGAAGTCTGAGTCAACCTTGAGCCTGGTGAGATTTGAACTTCAGCTAGCAGTCAGCTGAAGTAGCCTGCAGTCCTGCACTCTAACCACTGAGCCACCTCGGCTTCTTACAAGGTAGTAAGAAGAAAGGAACTGGGTTTTTTTTAAAAAACCAGTTGCTCTTTCGCTTCCTGTTTTCCTACCATGGAGCGTGCCCCAGAGTGACCTCAGCCCAAAAACCACCGGCAACTTTGGCTTAAGACCATGATCGAGCCCAATATATCTGCTGCAAAGTGGGATATTTCGCGAAGTTGAGTTTTGTCCCGTTTTACGGCCTGTCTTGCCACAATCGCTAAGCGAATCGCTCCAGTTGTTCAGTTAGCAACACGGATGTTAAGTGAACCTGGCTTCCTCCATTGACTTGGCTTGTCAGGGGGTCGCCGCCAAAGGGGATCAACGTGACCCCGGGACGGTGCAACCGTCATAAGTACGAGTCAGCGGCCAAGCGTCTGAATTTTGATCACGTGACGGTGGGGATGCTGCAGCGGTCGTTAAGTGTGGGAAACGGTCATGGGGTCACTTTTTCCCCATGACGTTGTCACTTCGGATGGTCATTAAGTGAGCTGTCGTAAGTCGAGGACCACCTGTATTTCCCAAAAGTGGAAATGATGTGAATAAGGTCAAGATCTGCCTTGCTCTTCAAGAAACTCCATGCCAGAGTTCAATTATTCTTGAGAAATAGGAATGAAGTCACCCTCCGGGCCCTATGAATAATGGCAGCTGTCAATTTTGTAGCTCGTGTCACATTCAGGTGCCGGGCTTGGGAAAAGACACGGCAAAGGAATGATGGATGTGTCAGCAAATCGTCACTACTAATTCTTCTTTCTTTTTTAGAATAACAAAACGGCCACGCCCACCTGCCTACCTAAGTCATGACCGTGTGCCACTCTCGTGGCGCAATTTTGACTTGACGCTCCTAATATCTGAAGATTTTGCAATGTTTCTAGGAATGGAATTGGAAGAGGAAGAGAAGAGTGGAGAAGAGAGAGGAGAGGAGAGAATAGGATAATATTAGCACAGAATTTAGAGTAGAGTATAGAGTAGAAAAAAGAATAGAGCAGAATTAGCACAGAATATAGAAGAGGAGAGGAGAGGATAAAGATTAGAGAATAGAAATAGCTCAGAATTTAGAGTATATAGAGAAAAAAGAATAGAACAGAATTAGCACAGAATATAGAAGAGGAGAGGAGAGAATAGAATAAAAAATAGAATAGAGAATAGAATAGAATTATCACAGATTTTAGAGTGTAGAGAGAAAAAGGATAGAACAGAATTAGCACAGAATATAGAAGAGGATAGAATAGAATAAAAAATAGAATAGAGAATAGAATAGAATTAGCACCGAATTTAGAGTGTAGAGAGAATTAGCACAGAAAATAGAAGAGGAGAGGAGCGAATAGAATAGAGAATAGAATAAAGAATAGAGAATAAAGAATAGAGAACAGAATAGAAATAGCACAGAATTTAGAGTATACAGAGAAAAAAGAATAGAACAGAATTAGCACAGAATATAGAAGAGGAGAGAATAGAATAGAGAATAGAATAAAGAATAAAGAATAAAGAATAGAGAACAGAATAGAAATAGTACAGAATTTAGAGTATACAGAGAAAAAAGAATAGAACAGAATTAGCACAGAATATAGAAGAGGAGAGGAGAGAACAGAATAAAAAATAGAATAGAGAATAGAACAGAATTAGCACAGACTATAGAAGAGATTATAGTGTAGATGTAGAATAAAATGTTATTGTCACTTTAATTGTACACTAATCAGCATACATTAAAATGAAATTTCATTACATTCAGCTCTCAAAGCATAACTATTATGCATCTACCCACATACACACATACACACACACATATTAGAGAATGTCTAATATGAGAAACACCACAGTCTAGTTCGAATGTATACATATACGTGGCAGGGGAAAAAAAGAATCCTATGAGTTCACCAGACGGATGGCTTAGGGAACAAAGCTGTTACAGAATCTGTCAGCCCTGCTAGAAATACTTCAAAACCTCCTCCCAGAGGAGAGGAACAGAAATAGACCGTGGAGTGGGTGTGTGGGGTCTCTAACAATGCTTTGAGCTCTGAGCACATAGCGCTTATAAGCAGCATCCTGAATAACAGGAAGCGAGCTTCCTATAATCCTCTCGGTTGTCCTTACCACTCTCTGTATGGACTTTCTATCTGAGGCACCGCTACCACCAAACCAAACAACGACACACTTTGCTAAATTGCAAAAGATGGCAAAGAAACTCACTTCGTAGTCCTGGGGTAGAAAACCACCATTTCCAACCGCAAGAGAAAGTCACTGGAAGTTGGGGGGGGTGTGTCTTATATATTGTTTTCACTGTAGTTTTTATTTGAGGAAGAAGTGTGCAAACCTGTTTTGCTAACTATCATACCTGCTCAAGGCTGGGATATTTACGGCTTGCAAATCACACCATGATTTACAATGAATTTCAGACAATAAATATCCGTTTACAAATAAGCAACCACATTAAGGCAGCACCTCCAGTTTCCCAGCTGCACCAGAATTTCAGCTGAGCTCTGTGCTAGAAGACCAATGGCACTCGTAAAGCATGGTTTATAGCTTCATGATTTACAGACAACCAACCAGTTATTGGCACCTTAACAAACCATGTTTATACAAGCCACAACTTAGCAAGGCACATCAAATTAAGACACCGCCATATATCCATGCTTATCCATGACAGCCAGTTTGGTGCTGTGGTTAAGGTGCTGGTCTAGAAACCAGGAGACTGTGAGTTCTAGTTCTATCTTAGAGAGGAAAAGCAACTGGGAGACTCTGGGATAATCACCAGGAGACTGTGAGTTCTAGTCCCACCTTAGAGGCGAAAGCCAACTGGGAGACTTTGGCACAATCACCAGGAGACTGTGAGTTCTAGTTCTATCTTAGAGAGGAAAAGCAACTGGGAGACTCTGGGATAATCACCAGGAGACTGTGAGTTCTAGTCCCACCTTAGAGGCAAAAGCCAACTGGGAGACTTTCGCACAATCACCAGGAGACTGTGAGTTCTAGTTCTATCTTAGAGAGGAAAAGCAACTGGGAGACTTTGGGATAATCACCAGGAGACTGTGAGTTCTAGTCCCACCTTAGAGGCGAAAGCCAACTGGGAGACTTTGGGACAATCACCAGGAGACTGTGAGTTCTAGTCCCACCTTAGAGGCGAAAGCCAACTGGGAGACTTTGGGACAATCACCAGGAGACTGTGAGTTCTAGTCCCACCTTAGAGGCGAAAGCCAACTGGGAGACTTTGGGACAATCACCAGGAGACTGTGAGTTCTAGTCCCATCTTAGAGGCGAAAGCCAACTGGGAGACTTTGGGATAATCACCAGGAGACTGTGAGTTCTAGTCCCACCTTAGAGGCGAAAGCCAACTGGGAGACTTTGGGACAATCACCAGGAGACTGTGAGTTCTAGTCCCACCTTAGAGGCGAAAGCCAACTGGGAGACTTTGGGACAATCACCAGGAGACTGTGAGTTCTAGTCCCACCTTAGAGGCGAAAGCCAACTGGGAGACTTTGGGACAATCACCAGGAGACTGTGAGTTCTAGTCCCACCTTAGAGGCGAAAGCCAACTGGGAGACTTTGGGACAATCACCAGGAGACTGTGAGTTCTAGTCCCACTTTAGAGGCGAAAGCCAACTGGGAGACTTTGGCATAATCACCAGGAGACTGTGAGTTCCAGTCCCACCTTAGAGGCGAAAGCCAACTGGGAGACTTTGGGACAATCACCAGGAGACTGTGAGTTCTAGTCCCACCTTAGAGGCAATAGCCAACTGGGATACTTTGGGACAATCACCAGGAGACTGTGAATTCTAGTCCCACCTTAGGCAAATAAGCCAGCTAGGTGACTTTGGACCAGTCCCTCTCTCTCCCTCAGCCCAGCCCGCCTCACAGGGTTGTTGTTAAGGTGGAAATAGAAGGAGGAAAGACTATTACGTATGTTTGCTGCCTTGTGTTATTTATAAACATAATAAAGGAGGGATTAAAAACTATATTGATTGCTCCAAACTAACGTAACTGACTTCATGCTTCCTTCCCTCCAATCCTCAAAAATTCATAGCTGTATCAAAAAAACCTTTTAGAGAAAGCTTCAAGTATAAGTTCTAAAAATACTCCATATAGCAGAGATGGCCTCCTTGGGAGTTCGAGCAATGAAGGCCCATTAATACCTTTCAATAATACATAAGTAAAGTTTTAAGTGGGTCACCCTTTTAGAGACAGCTTTCAGAGGCACGCTTAAGAGTTTCATGGGGGAAGGAAGGAAGGAAGGGATAGAGAAATGAGAAGAATGGAGGAAAGAAGGACACAGAAAAATGAATGAAGACAGGAGGTATCAAGGAAGGAAAAAAATAAACAAAGGAAGGAGATGGAGGGAGAGAGGGAAGGAAGGACAGAGAAATGAGGAGGAAAGGAGATGGATGGATGGAAGGAAGGAAGGAAAAGAAGGCGGAAGAGAGAGGGAAGGAATGAAATGGGACAGAGAAATGAGAAGAGGAAAGAAGGACAT
The DNA here is from genome assembly GCA_029891615.1 of Natrix natrix natrix. Classification (NCBI taxonomy): domain Eukaryota; kingdom Metazoa; phylum Chordata; class Lepidosauria; order Squamata; family Natricidae; genus Natrix; species Natrix natrix. Next base: position 638,509 of record JAKRSK010008287.1, read on the forward strand.
AGAAAAATGAATGAAGAAAGGAGGAAGGAAGGAACAAATGAAGGAGATGGGGAGGGAACGGAGGAAGGACAGAGAAATGAGGATGAAAGGAGGTGGAAGGAAGGAAGGGAAAGAGGAAGAGAGGGAAGGAATGAAATGGGAGAGAGAAATGAGAAGAGTAAAAAAGGACATAGAAAAATGAATGAAGAAAGGAGGTAGGAAAGAAGGAACAAATGAAGGAGATGGGGAGGGAACGGAGGAAGGACAGAGAAATGAGGATGAAAGGAGGTGGAAGGAAGGAAGGGGAAGAAGAAAAGAGAGGGAGAGAGGGAAGCAATGAAATGGGAGAGAGAAATGAGAAGAGTAAAAAAGGACATAGAAAAATGAATGAAGAAAGGAGAGGAACGAAGGAACAAATGAAGGAGGTGGAGAGGGAACGGAGGAAGGACAGAGAAATGAGGATGAAAGGAGGTGGAAGGAAGGAAGGGAAAGAGGAAGAGAGGGAAGGAATGAAATGGGAGAGACAAATGAGAAGAGTAAAAAAGGACATAGAAAAATGAATGAAGAAAGGAGGTAAGAAAGAAGGAACAAAGGAAGGAGATGGGCAGGGAGGGAGGGAGGGAAGGGAGGCAGGACAGAGAAATGAGGAGGAGGAAAGGAGATGGAAGGAAGGAAGGAAGATGGAACAGAGAAATGAGAAGGAGGAAAGAAGATAGAAAAAGGGAGGGAGGGAAGAACTTGGAAGAGAAATAGTAAACCCTTTCACAGCAAGCATAAACTCAGCCAGACGTAGCCCACAGTGGCTTTAGCGCTCCATGCGACCCCAGTTTCAGAGGGGCTGATTCTGCCCAACTTCCTTTGAAATCTCTTCTTCTCATCGGATTTGGCACCCATTCAATCCTTGGCCACCGAAAACAACACCGTGAGGTGACAAGCAGGAGATTAGCTCACTCCATCCTGGTTTCAACACTACCTAGATTTTGTAACCACACTTGGGAAGTCCTCGCTGAATACTTGCTTTAAAAAAAAACACAAAAAACAACAACCCCAGCTTCCTTTCTTCAATTCCAAAATTAGTTCTCGTTAAGTCTGTGGCTCCTTAAGAAGGTACAATTCTACCCGCTCTAAAACATCATCCTTTTATATATCGGTGGCTTTGTCCCCTGGAAGCTTTCCCCCCAAAATATCTGGAGGTTATTTGAAGCCAGGTCTGTTTTGAGGAAATGCAAGCAGAGGGAGGAAGAATCACAGGGTTGGAAGGGACCTCGGAGGTCACCTAGTCTGCCCAATCGGGAGTCTTCAAACCATCCCGTAACAAATCTTTTCTTGGGAAAACTCCAGTGAGGAAGCACCCGCAACTCCAGGAGATAAAATGGATTCACTGTCAAGGAAATGTCCTCTGTAGATCCAGATTCAAAGCCATAAAAAAAACGAAAGAATATTTTGGACAGGTGATGCAACACCTGGGAAAATACATCATCCTTCACTTAATCCTCCAGGCTGGAGGGAAGATCCGCTGGTGGCCAAGAGCCGGAGGGCCTCGTTCCAGTGGGACTGCATCACGGCCTGGAACTGGCTGACCATCTCAGCTCGCTGAGCCTCCAGGCGCTGGTACCTGGCCTTGCACTCCCGCAGGTCTTCCCTCTGCTTGGAAAGCTTATGCTCCTAGTCCTCAGTGAGGTGCTTCTGCTGAGCCTCCTTCTCGGTCAGATCCAATTTGAACTGAGCTGTTTTGCCAACTCTTTCTCCTGGGGGCTGCTTAGCTCCAGCAACGGCTTCCTGTTGGGGCCCTAAGGAGCCCGGGCGGGCAGGCGAGGAGTAGCTGGGAGGGGAGGGGCGAGTAGAGGCTGGAGAGGCGACCCTCGACGTGAGTGACATCAAGTTGGCCATGCCCACCCAGTCACATGACCTCCTAGCCATGCTCACCCAGCCAATCATTATCCAGATCGTATTAGTGGTCCGCGGGATTTTAGATTATGAATTTACTGGTTCCTGAGGTCCGAAAGATTGGTGACCCCTGGTTTAAAGTTTAAGCCACTGAACAAAATCAAAGCTTGGTTAAACCCTTACATTTTTTTCTTCTTCAGCTGCGAGGATACAGAATATCTGCTTAATTCTCCTTTTTTTGGTTTTTTTTGTGCCATGTCTTTTAAACGGTGAACCTGAAGGCAATGCAATTCCAAAAAAAAAAAAAAACCTTCTTCTGGGCTCTTTTGAGTTAACGCCTGGGAGAGAAACCACCTCTTTAAATAAACACCTATCAAATAACAGAAAACACAACCCACTGTCCAAATTCCAGAGTCTTGTTTTCCAAGTCAAAGACAGCTGTGTTTTCCCATGCACGCCGCAGCACCGAATCAAACACGCAGACTGGCAACCTTACACAACACACAACATTGGTCGTTTTATGCTGCATTATTTAACGCCACAGTTCTCAGAAAAGAAGCTTGACGGTGGTCTGCTCCATTGCTCCAAGTTGGGGGATAGGGGTGGGGAAAACTAAAGAATATAGCATACAGCTGGAAGGGACCTTGGAGGTCTTCTAGTCCAACCCCACCCCCTGCTCAAGCAGGAGACCCTATCCCATTCTGGACCAATGGCTCTGCAGTCTCTTCTTTAAAAGCCTCCAGTGATGAAGCACCCCAAACCTCTGAAGGCAAATCATTCCAGGGATTAATTGTCCTCACTGTCTGGAAACTTCTCTGTTTCTGTTTTGGATCTGGATTGATAAGCTTCCATCTGTTCCTTCTCATCCTGCTTTCAGGGGCTTTGGGGAATAGGGTTGACCCCTCCCTTTCTTTTTTGTGGTAGCCCCTCAAATTTTGGAAGGCTGCTATCAGCCTTCCAGATCAACGAATCTGGAAAAACGTTGATCAATCCCATCACGCTAAGAGAAAGCTCAAAATTGCCAGACCAATCCTCGAATACAGCTCATCTGCTTGGAATCCACAGTGTATCGACATTAATACGATTGAGCGGGTCCAAAAGTATTGCACGAGAAAAGTCCTCCACTCCTCTGCTCGTAATAGAATCCCTTACGCCAACAGGCTCGAAATTTTGGGCTTGAACAATCTGGAACTGCAACTCCAGGAATCATTCCGATGAGATATGGATGTCCGGATTATCAAACAGGATCAATCTTGCTTCCAGAAGTGATCAACAAAAACCTTTGATGTGAGTGCAGAATTCCAAATAATTCAGTTATTTACAGGCATCTGATTCAACTTAGGCGAATCAAGCTGACTCCACACTTTCTCTTTTAAAAGTTGATAGGATTTGGAGTTTCAACTCAGTTGCCTTGCCACGAGAGTTCCAGATCCAATTTTGAATTGGATTTGAATTCTGAAATCCAGAGGTATTTCACGAGAAGAGTCCTCCACTCCTCTGCTCACAATAGAATCCCTTACGCCACCAGGCTCAACATTTTGGGCGTGGACAATCTGGAACTGCGCCGCTCGCGGTCAGACCTAAGCATGGTACACAAAATTGCCTGGTACAACATCCTACCTGTCAACGACTACTTCAGCTTCAACCTCAATAATACACAGGCAAAGAATAGATACAAACTCAAAGTAAACTCGACTGCAGAAAATACGACTTCAGCAACAGAGGGGTCAACGCCGGGAATGCTCTAACTGACTCCATTGTTACGTCCTCAAATTCCCACAGCTTCAACCTCAAACTGTCTACCGTGGACCTCACCCCATTCCTAAGAGGTCCGTAAAGGGGGCATGCATAAGCGCACCAGGGTGCCTACCGTCCCTGTCCTACTATTCCCATTTATTCCTACTCATTTCTTTCGTTCATGTCCATGTTCATACTTATACCTGCTCTCTTGTACATGTTTGACAAACTAATAAATCAAACTTTTTTCCCCTTCCTTATTATTTCCTCCAACCCAGTTTGAAGCAAGAAGAAATTCTGGAGCGAGGGAGGGAGGGAGGGGGTGAAGGGGCGAGGAAAACATTGTTCAATTGTTGTTCAATTGGTCAACGCCTGGAATGCTCTACCTGATTCTGTGGTTTCTTCCCCAAACCCCCAAAACTTTAACCTTAAGACTGTCTACTGTCGACTTCACCCCATTCCTAAGAGGTCTGTAAGGGGCGTGCATAAGCGCACCAGCCTGCCTACCGTCCCTGTCCTAATATTCTCTTGTATTTGTAAAGGAAGAGGAGGAGGAGGAGAAGAAGGAGAAGGGAGGAGGAGGAATTGGAAGGAAGAGGAGGAGGAGGAGAAGAAGGAGAAGGGAGGAGGAGGAATTGGAAGGAAGAGGAGGAGGAGGATGGATGGATGGATGGATAATGATGAGAGAGAAGGAGGGGGAGGAGGAGGAGGAGAGCAAAATAAAATAAAATAAAAATTGCAAAAAAAAAAAAAAAACTGCGAACCCTACCAACAAAAAAAACCACCTCTTGCAACCAAAGACTACCGTTCCCAGCATGCTTCACTGGCAGGCAGGGCGCCCGCCAGCAGTCGCTCACGCCACAGAGTTCCAGCGGCATCAAATTGCAAAGCATGATGCAGGAGCTGCTCTCGGCCAATCAGAGCCGGCTAAAAGAATGTCAACAAACAAGGAGGCCTGGAGACCACATGACGGGCCAGACAGGCAAACAAACCTCGGATGCACAATTGCAAGAAGCCAGCCAGTCTCTCTCTCTCTCTCTCACGCGCGCGCGCACAACCAACCACCGCCTGTGGGAAAGCAACAACGCAATTAAAGGCCACTAATCTCAAAACAAAGGCCCCGGGATGGAAGTTGGCCCAGGGATCTGGGTTCCAAATAGGATTTAGGCAATTCTGCCACCAAGCAGAGCGGCTTGTACACACACACACACAAACAGAGGGGGGTGGGAGAGGGAGGGATAGAGAGAGAAGAGAGAGAGAGACAGAGAGAGGGGGTAGAGGGAGGGAGAGAGACAGAGGAGAGACAGACAGAGAGACAGACAGAGAGACAGAGAGAGACAGAGAGGGATGGAGGGAGACAGAGAGAAGAGAGAGACAAAGAGAGGGGGAGACGGAGGGAGGGAGACAGAGAGAGAAAGAGACAGAGAGGGGGAGAGGGAGAGAGACAGAGAGAGGGGAGAGAGGGAGGGAGACAGAGAAAAAAAAGAGAGAGAAAGAGACAGAGAGAGACAGAGAGGGGGGAGAGGGAGGGAGACAAAGAGAGAAAAAGAGAGAGACAGAGAGAGAAAGAGACAGAGAGGGGGGAGACGGAGGGAGAGAGACACAGAGAGAAAAAGACAGAGAGAGACAGAGGGGGGAGAGGGAGAGAGACAGAGAGAGGGGGGAGAAGGAGGGATGGAGACAGAGAGAGAAAAAGAGAGAGACAGAGAGAGAAAGAGACAGAGGGGGGAGACGGAGGGAGAGAGACAAAGAGAGAAAGAGACAGAGAGAGACAGGGAGGGGGAGACTGAGGGAGAGAGACAGAGAGAGAAAAAGAGAGAGACAAAGAAAGAGACAGAGAGACAGACAGGGGGAGAGGGAGAGAGAGACAAAGAGGGGGGAGAGGGGGGGAGACAGAGAGAAGAGAGAGAAAGAGAGAGAGAGGGTGGGGGAGGTGAAATATCTCTACACACATTCTTCCTAATAGCACGTTTTAACGTAACTCCTTCCCTCCATGTTTTGAAAGAAGAAAAAGCTCACGGATGCTATGAAGAGACAGACAATTGCACAGCATTGCAAACCCTGCAGAGGCAAACAACTGTTGGTCAATTTCCTTGGGAAACTAACCCAGCCTTTTCTGCCTGCTTCCTGAAGAGGGTGGAGATGTGCCCAGGGACCGCGATATAAACATCCGCGCCAAAGTTATTTCCACACAAGGAGAGATAAAACAGCTCAACGCGCAAGAAATACCTTCGAATGCAACGGGATCCATCGTTTTCTACTTGGCTAAAAGGCTCCCTCCCTCCCCCACCCCCCCAAAAAAATCAAAACACAAATACAAAACAGGAAATGCCCTTCCTGTTCCGGTTTCACCCACAATACTTTATAATTTTGGTTTTGTTTTTTGTTTTAAAAAAAGGATAAATCACAATGTAACTGAACGAAGGGCCCCCGAACTTCCCGAAGGAAATAAATAAACAGGTTAAACCAGCAACAGTAACAATGCCAGCAATGAGATTTTAGGCAAGGGCCATGCAAATACCTTAGATCCCCAAATTATAGCAATGCGCTCTTAAGCCAGCCAATTTTCTTTTTCTTTTTTGTAAAATAACCTGCAGATTTTTAAAGATTACAACAACAACAACAAACAACCGTAAAAGCTTTTTAAGAATGGCCCTTTTTTGCCACTGCAGGCCAAAACAGCTTGGCCCAGATAATTTTTTTTCTACATGCCATCATTCTGCTGAAGACCTAATTCCCACCGTGTTGTCTTATATCTAAAGATATTTTACCCATGTAGTAGGGTACTACTATTAGCCTCCTCATTTTTTTCTACTACCTTCTCTGATGGGTACCTTATCATTATATCCCTTTGTTGTTTGAACCAATTCCTTGTATGTCCAATCACACTTGGCCAACAAAGAATATTCTATATTCTAATCTATATATGTATAAAAGCCAAATACCACTCAAGTCATCACGAAATCCCCAGAACCGTAAAGCCTACAAATGTGGAATTTGGCACGCATGTTCCTCTTGGCTTCTAGGTACTCTTTAAGAAAAGATTTTTCGAAATGACCATCAGATCATTAGTATTTCTTATACAGTAATTAACACGCTCTGATGCTAAGGAGTTCTACTCCCCCTCCCCACCTGAAAAGAACTCTGTTCCAACCGCCAGTTGCCTTATATTAACACGCCCTGATGCTAAGGAGTTACACATTCTACATTAATTTCCAAGGTTTAAGTGTCAATGTATCAAGCCCCATCGTAACTACTCATTAATTTTCAAGCTTTAAGGGTTAATTTATCAAGCCCGATCACATAATTTTGTAGCGAAGCATGGGTATCCAGTTAGTATTCCATACACAAAGTTATCCATTTCAGCTGAAGACCTCCAGCCCCATGGGTTAGAGGTCAATCTAGCTGGTATTTGGATCAAATCTTCATCCTTGTCGTCATCCCCTATAAAAAGCTAATTAAACAACACCCTCTCTTCCCCCCGTTGGCTTGGCCCATCAACAACCCTCGTCTCTCTCCCCAACATAAATCTTTGGACCTGAATTTGGAGCAAAATACCTGGAAGTCGTAGAGAGCCACGATGTTATCATGTTTCAGTTCCTAGAAAGAGGGAGAGAGTTGGGGAGGAGGGGGGGGGAGAAGAACCGTTACTTATCAAACAAACAAAAACACAGTTCGTAATTCAGGTGGACTCCGAAGTTCTCTCTCCAAAGTCACTTCCCTTTTTCCCCTTCAATTTACCTTCAATATCTTGATCTCCTTCCCCAAGAGAGTCTGGGATTTCGCCAAGTTTTTCTTGTTAATGCATTTGATGGCCACTTCGACTTCGGGCTTCTGAAAGTTGGAATATCAAGGGAAGATGGTGAATAGGGGCTCCCCTCCCCCCGCGGTTTTCCATCACACACTTCCACAGACCCATCAAGTTGGGTTCATGAGAGTTTGTTGACCTATTCACAAGCAGCTACGCCCCCCAAACCCATGGCACAAGCTATTTTGTACCGCAGACTGGGTCAAACGCAGACAAACAACATTTTGGGTAGCTTGAGTCATTCAGAGCCGCGAGATAGGCAGGCAAACAAATTTGATAATAATTGACAGTATAAAAGTTGGTCTGAAACTGCTGGGTTTATTTGGTTTTCTGGTCTTTAGCCAAGGCAAGTTCAGACTTGCCCTCCCTGATTTAATTTTCTTTCCCTTCTTAACAGGATCTCCAGCACCAAAACCACTTCAAAATGAAATATAAAGGCCGCATTACTAGCAACAAGCCTTACGAAGCAAAGAATGTGAATCTCCCTTCTGTCTTCATCTCTTCGCCCTCCAAGTCCCCAAATAGATAATTGCACATTTTGCTTCATTACAAGCTATGCAGGAGAGGATACAATAGACAATCCGGAGATGCTTGTTTTTAGCACGAATGGCTGCTACAGAAGTCATTCTAATTTTGCAAACTCTTTGCCAAGATCCTTCCTAATTCAAAAAAAAAGGCGAAAACAAAACCTTTATCACCTTTCTTCCTCCAATCATAAGACTTTGGAGACGTGCCCACCAATAGCTTATTCCTACATAAAATGCAGGCCTTACTCCCTGCTCCCAGCCTAAAAGCATTCCAGGTGTCTTGCCTAGAGATTCTTAAGTCTCCCATAGCGACAAAATAGAAACCCGAAATATATTTATTTATAGATCCTCCGAGACAGACAACAAAGAGTTTTCCCCTTGCTTTGTGGCTGCTTTGAGATAGGGAAACCTTGCCAAGCCTGTAAGATAAGGCCTGCTTTGCTTTGTGCCTAGGCAAATTCTCCATGTCTTTCCCCTAATTGCATCAGCCCCATGATTCAGTCTCAGTCTTCAGTTCCTTGAGAAAATCTTAGCAGATTTTAACAGATCTTTGGGGATCTTAAGAGAGGCACGCCATGACCTGCTTCGTCTGGCCTACTTGTGGATTAATTTGAAATTTTGGGGTTGCTTGAAAAGTTAGAAAAGTTTCTTAGAAGGAACTGGGGGGGAAAGAGGTTGTCTAAAGTCCCAACTTAGATTTAGAAGTTTTAACTTGTCCCTTTGTTTGCACCAAGTTGGTTGAATCAATGATTCAAGGACTCCTTTTTCATATCAGATATTGCCATTTCAAAGAGAGAGAGAGAGAGAGAGAGAATCGAAAATGTCCCCCCTTGTTCCCAGCAGAAAAATCCCCCCAAGTCCCTCCCATTTTCTTTTGAACTTTTAAAATAAAATAAAATCCTCATTTACCTCTTTGTGCCTGCCTTTGAAGACCACAGCAAAAGCGCCATGCCCGATCAGATCTTTCCTGCTGAATTCAAATTTTCCAACCGCTTCCATGTCGTTTCTGAAGGCGGGTGGCACAAAATAAACAAGTCCAAAAAAAACAATATTACAAAATTGGAAAGGAGGAGGGTGGAGATATTTGGGGTGGGTGGGTGGGAAATCTAAGCATTGAGAGGGCCAATTTTTTTTCTTTCCCCATAAGAGGGAAAAAAAAAAAACAGGAGCCGGTTTTCAAAGTCGCTCCTCTATCCCTCTCCTGCGGATCAATCTCGCCAGGAACTAGAAACTTGAAAAAGCAAGGTATGTGTGTCTGGGGGGTGGGGGAGTTTAATTCCCATATGGTCCCCTGCCCTTGGTTGGAAAGAGATCGGGGGTCTATCCTGGCAGCCTCCCATCCCCCTAATTCTGCGGGCCAGGGAAATAAGCGCTTGGGGGGGGGACCCCTAAACCAAGCCAACCCCCTCCCAAGCCGGCGCGACAAGCTTGCTCCCCACCTTAAACGCCCCCAGGCGGACGCGAGGCGCTCATCGCCCCCGGGAGCCGCTCCGATCCGTCGCCAAGGCCACCTTCAAGATCCCAAGAAGAAGGGGGAGGGGAGGAGAAAAAAAACACTTTATTAAAGTCCCGCCCCCAAAGGAAAAGGGGGTGGGAAAACTTCCCCCCTCCCCAAGCCTCCTTAAGAGCAGTCACCAGGATCCCCCAAAAGGGGGAAGGGGAGGCTTTATTAAAGTGCTGCTGCCCCCCCCCGCAGTAAAATGGAATGGGGGTGGGCAAATCACACACCCCCATTGCTGCCCCCCAGCCCCAAGCCTCCTTAAAAGCCAAAAGCCCCCTTGCCCCCCTCCCATTCCCAAGCCCCACCTTCAGGATCCCCCAAAGGGGGTGGAAGAGAGTTTATTAAAAGTCCTCCCCTCCCAACATCCCCCCTCCCCAAAAGAGGAGGGGGGAGCATTCAAAGTCCTCCCTCCCAACAAAAGGGTGGTGGTGAAATCCTCACCCCCCCACCCTCTCCCAAGCCTCAAGCCCCCTCTCCCCACCCCCAACTTCAGGATCCCCAAAAGAGGGGAAAGGAAAAGCGGGTGGGGAAATCCTCACCCTCCTGAAAAGCCAAAAGCCCCTTTCCACCCCTCCCCCAATTCCCCAGCCCCACCTTCAGGATCCCCAAAAGAGGGGGGGGAGGAAGAGACTTGATTAAAAGTCCTCCCCCTCCCAACAAAAGGAAAAGGGGGGTGGGAAAATCCTCATCCCCCCTCCCTCCCTCCCTCCCTCCCATCCCACCAGCCCCCTCCCCATTCCCAACCCTCCTGGGAAGCCCACCTTAAGCGCCGTGGCCTTTCAGGGCGATGCCGGGCGAGGCTGCGCGACCCCCGCGGCGCCCCCGCCGGCCGCGCCACCGCTGGCCAGATGCGCCCCGGGGCGAGGGAGGATGCGGCGGCTGGGCTGGCGGGGAGGACGGAGGGGCGTCCGCCCCCCAAAGGCGGCGGGGAAGCGTCCAAGGCGAGCGAGGAAGGGCGAGCGGGCGGGCGAGCGAGCGGTTCCCCGGCTGCCTTGCGCTGCGCTGCCCGCGGGGCTTCTGCTTGGCTGGGTTGGAGGAGGAGCGGGTCCACTCGGTCGGTCGGTCGCGAAGGCAGCGCAGGCGCCGCCGAGCCCAGGGCCGCTTGCCAGCCAGCCCGGTCCAGCCTCTCCGAAGCAGCCGGGGAGGCGGCGAGGGCGGCCTTTTAAAGGCGCAGCCGCCGCGGGTGAGTCAGGCGCCCGCTCGCCCAGGAGGAGAGGAGAGGAGAGGCTGGGGAGGGGGAGAAGGAGAAGGAGGCTGGGGGCTGGAGGAGGAAGGGGGGAGAGGCCCCTCTTAAGGGGACAGGGCGAGCAGGGTGGGTGAGGGGTGGGAGACTGATGGGGGGAGGGGGAGAAGAGAGAGGGAGGGAGATGGAACAGCCCGCCACTTGAAGTTGGCCCTGGCGCACGGCCCCTTGATGGAAAGGGTTGTTTTTTTTTTTAAACAATGTTCCTAGCTGAGAGAATGAAGAGGAAGGAGGGAAGGAGGAGGAGAAACAAAGAAAAGGAGAAGGAGGAAGAGAAAAAGGAGAAGGAAGAGAAGAGAGAGAAGGAGGAGAAGAAGAAGAGAAAGGAAAAGGAGATTATTATTTTTTAAATAATGTTCCTAGGTGGGAGAAAGGAGGGAAGGAGAAGGCAGGAAAAAAAAGGGGGGGGGAAAGGAGAAGGAAAAAACAAACAAAAGGAGGAGGAGAAGGAGGAAGAGAAAAAGGAGAAGAGAGAGAAGGAAGAGAAGAAGAGAAAGGAAAAGGAGATTATTATTATTTTTTAAATAATGTTCCTAGCTGAGCGAAGGAGAAGGAAAAGGGGGGAGGGAGAGGCTCCTCTTAAGGGGACAGGGCGAGCAGGAGGGCTGGGAGACAGATGGGGGGAGGGGGAGGGGAGAGAAAGAGTGAAATGGGGGGGTCTAAGATGGGGGGAGAGGTCAATGGAACCACCCGCCACTTGAAGTTGGCCCTGGGACAAGTCCCCTTGATGGGAAGGTTTTTTTTAAAAAAAAATGCAAGGAGAAGGAGGGGAAGAAAGAAGAGGAAGGGAAGAGAAGTGAGAGAAAGTAAAGGAAGAGGAGAGGCGGAGAGAAGGAAGAGGAAGAATGGAAGGAGAAGAAAGGAGAAAAAGGAAGAGGAGAGGAAGAAGGAAGAGAAACAAAAGAAGGAGGAGAAGGAAGAAGAGAAGGAGAGGAAGAGAAAGAGAAGGAAAAGAAGAGGAAGGAAACTATTTCTCATAATTTTGGTAGAGATGGGGAAGGAAGAGAGGTTTTTTTCATAATAATGGAGAAGAAGGGGATTCCCCTCCCCTCCCCATAATATCGGAGGAGAAAACTCACTTACAATATTCACAGTATCATCCTAAGAGCCACCCCTGTTTATAAACACCAAAACATTTACCACTTCATCCCAACTCTGCATCTACTACACGTCTCCCCCAATCCCCCATCCTTAGGAAGGGAATGTTGTGATGTTTTTCTAGAAAAACATATTAAGTCTTCTTTTGATGGCTAGAATCCCTACTATTATTAGTTGCCTTGCTCTTTTCTTAATACTGCCATCCCTGTGAAGTTCCCCCTGCTGTAGTAATCTGCTCTAATTATTAACCCAAACACCTAGGAGGAAGATTTGTGTTCTAATACCAGCTACTGGTCTTGTTCTGAAATGAATTCTGGATTTGTTTAGACTTCTCCTGAAGGAAGAGTCCCTCCCTACGGGCAGCTTTGAAGTGCCCCGTCTCGCTTGCTCTTTCCTCGTGGCCTCCTGTCCCAGGCAGGCAAGGTTCTGTTTACAAACAAACAAACAAACAAACAAAGACAAGCCACTGTTTTTAAGGCAAAGAAGACAGATGTAAAAGCCAGCAGGGGAGGGGGCAGCGTTGGATGGGAAGGTGCACTCACAGATTAACAGAGTTGAAGGAAAAAAGAGGTAAGGAGAGGAGGGTGGAAGGGAGAGAAAGAGAAGGAGAGAGGGTAGGAAGGGGAAGAGTAGGAGTAGGGGAGAGGTAAGGGAATAAGAAATGATACTAAACTATATTTGGGTTTGCGGAAATACCATCCCAAGGAAACATAAATTGAGATTTGAAAGAGACCCCTATAACAACAGAAAAAGAAAGGGAGAGAGGACGAGAGGAAAAGGAGGGAAAGAAGAAAGAGGTAAGGAGAGGAGGGTGGAAGGAAGAGAAAGAGAAGGAGAGAGGGTAGGAAGGGGAAGAGTAGGAGTAGGGGAGAGGGAAGGAAAGAAGGAAGGGGAAGGAGAGGTAAGGAAGGAAGAGGTAAGGAAAGGAGGGTGGAAGGGAGAAAGAGAAGGAGAGAGGGTAGGAAGGGGAAGAGGAAGAGTAGGAGTAGGGGAGAGGGAAGGGAAGAAGGAAGGGGAAGGAGAGGAGGAAGGAAGGAAGTAGAGGAGGGAGGGAGGGAGAAAAGAAAGGGAAAATAAAGTGGTGTTACAACAGACGGAAGGTATGGTAAATAAAGCAACCCAAACTGTATATTATAACCTATTAAATGGAATAACAAATGTATAAGAATGACAAATGTAAAGAAGAATAACAAGGATACTGAATGGTATGTAAGAGAATAAAAAATAAATAAAAATTGGTAAAAAAAGATTAACAGAGTTGAAAGGGACCTTGCAGGTCATCTAGTCCAAACCCCTGGCCAAATAGGAGACCCTACATCTGCCACTACCTAGGATTGAATTCACAACCTCCCAGCCCCATTGCAGGCGGCTCAAGATTTGATTCCCGCGTTCCCGCATTGATAACTGCAGAGTGCAAAGAAGCGATAAAATATGTTTCAGCCCTTCGAGGCAGTCCAGAAGAGGAGGAGAAATCGCTGGCTCTTTATTGCGAGGCTCCATTGACAGAATCTTGCAAATCTGAACTCTTTCTCTCCTTCTGAAATGCTTCCCACATCTCCCCGCCTCCTGTGGGCTGAGACACACCAGGTGTACCATCTGTGGCTCTTCCTCCAGTCTTGGGAGGGAGGAAGGGGAAAGAGATGGGATAAGGGAGGTAGGGAGGAAGAGGGAGGGAAGGAAGGGAGAGAAGGAAGGGTGGGAGGGAGGGAGAAGGAGAGGGGGGAAAGTGAGAGGGAGGAAGGAAGGAAGGAAAATGGGAGGGTAGAATAGAATAGAAACAGAGTAGAATAGAATAGAAACAGCAGAGTAGAGTAGAGTAAAATTGAGAGTAGAGTAGAATAGGAATAGGAATAGGAATAGAAATACAAATAGAAATAGAAAAGAATAGGAATAGAAATAGAATAGAATAGGAATAGGAAAGAAAAAAGAATAGAAAAAGAAAATAAGAATAGAATAGAATAGAAGTAGAAGTAGAAGAGAAATAGAAAAGAATAAGAATAGGAACAGATTAGAATAGAATAGAGGAATGGAATGGAGAATAAAATATAATTCTTTATTGGCCAAGTGTGATTGGACACACAAGGGATTTGTCTTTGGTGCATAATTTGGTGCATGAGGTGCTCTCAGTGTACATAAAAAGAAAAGATACATTCATCACGAATCATAAGGTACAACACTTAATGATAGCAATGGGGTACAAATAAGCAATCAAATCACACTAGGAAACAATCAATATAAACCGTTATGATACAAGCAACAAAGTTATAGTCATACGTGGGAGGAGATGGGTGATAGGAATGATGAGAAGACTAATAGTAATAGTAATACAGACTTGGTAAATAGTTTCACAGTTGAGGGAATTAATTGTTTAGCAGAGAGATGGCATTCGGGGGGAAATACTGTTCTTGTGTCTAGTCGTCTTGGTGTGCCGTGCTCTATAGCATCATTTTGAGAGTAGGAGTTGGAACAATTTATGTCCAGGATGCGAGGGGTCTGTAGATATTTTCACAGCCCTCTTTTTGACTCGTGCAGTGTGCAGGTCCTCAAGGGAAGGCAGGTTGGTAGCCATTTTTTTTTTTTGCAATTATAATGGGAGGGAAGAAAGAGAGGGTTCCTGCCAGTTCTAACCTCTTCTATAGAAGAGGTTCCACAAATCTACTGTGCCGTTTAGAACCGGTTCCAGCTCCCTCCCTCCGCCGGTCCATACATCATCAAGATGAAGAGCGAGAGGAGGAATTCTGGGAGCTGAAGTCCACAAGTCTTAAAGCTGTCAAGTTTGAACACCCCTGGGTTTTTTTTCTAAAGGGTGCAAGGGTCTTGTAACTTGACAGCTTCAAGACTTGCGTGCTTCAAATGCCAGAGTTTCTGAGCCAACATTTTGGTTGCTAAGCAAGGGCGTTGTTAAGTAAGTTTCACCACATTTTACAAGTTGGCCACGCCCACCCAGTCACATGACTGCCAAGCCACTCCTACCCGGTCACACGGCTGGCAAGCCACTCCTACAAAGCAGGCCACACCTACAGAAGAGGTTCTTAAAAAGTTTTGAAACCCACCACTGGGAGGGAGGAAGGGAGGAAAATGAGAGCAAGGAAGGATTTCTCTGATTTGAAAATGATTGATGGACTCTAATCTTGTATTCTCTTTTTCCTAACCGCCAAATCCCACGGCTCAATCTTCTCCACCTCGTGGTCAACTTTCATTCCAGTTCTTCCTCAAACAACTGATTACCAAGATAGAGGCCCACTTGAGTGTGTTAAACAATTATTCTGGCCTGAATCTTTCTTTCGTCCCCTATGGATCCATACATTCCTCAACAGCATCCAAAAGGAGGTTTTATCTCTGGTATCTTGAATCAGAGAAGCAGGCCTTCAGTAAGGACCTTTCTTTCCATCTGCGTCTTTTCATCTCCAGTGACCATCAGCCTTAGCCTACATGCTAGATGGGAGTTGTGGTCCAATAAACTTGGATAGCCCCTGGATCTTCTGTTAGCCCAATACAGGTAGAAGTTTGTAGTCTATGCTACTCTATCCACTATCGATAGTCAGATGAGAGATATGTGCCAGGAAGAACAGTTCATTGAAAATTGCTACCAATTCATGGTCATCTACCAAGGAGGCTATGAGTCATCTAATCCTGGGTTTGTTAGTTCTAACATTGCTTGTCCTTAGATTTTATTGAAGTCAGTCCTAACAAAAGAGAGGACTTCTTGTTTTCTGGTATGACACAAAAGTATTGGTCAAACATAAAACATTTGAGTAGAAGGAGGAAGAGGAGGAACAAGAGGAAGAAGGAGGGAGGAGAAGAGGAAGGAGAAGGAGAGGAGGAGGGAGAGGTAGAAGAAGGCAGAGGGAGGAAGGAGGAGGAAGGAGAAGGAGAAGGGAGAGGAGGAAGAGGAAGAAGAAGGGAGAGGAGGAGGAAGGAGAAGGAAGAGGAGGAAGGAAGAAGAGGAAATAGGAGGAAGGAAGAAGAGGAAATAGGAGGAGGAAGGAGGAAGGAAGGAGGAGGAGAAAGAAAGGAGCAGGAGGAGAAAGAAGAGGTAGAAGAAGGGAGAGGGAGGAAGGTGGAGGAAGGAGAAGGAGAAGGGAGAGGAGGAAGAGGAAGAAGAAGGGAGAGGAGGAGAAAGGAGAAGGAAGATGAGGAAGGAAGAAGAGGAAATAGGAGGAAGGAAGAAGAGGAAATAGGAGGAAGGAGGAAGGAAGGAGAAGGAGAAAGAAAGGAGCAGGAGGAGAAAGAAGAGGTAGAAGAAGGGAGGAAGAAGGAGGACGAGAAGAAGAGAAGGAGAAGGAAGAGAAGAAGGAGGAGGAGGAGGTTGATATAAAGTATGTGATTCTGTTGACTTGGTGCATTGGACTCTCTTGATCAATATTTAACCTACCAGTGCAATTTCCCCTAAACATATTTCTTCGCTTCAAGAGAACAATGGCCCTCAGTAATCCTGGTTTTGGATAAAATAGGGGTTAACTCTTGTCACCCTTTCAGCTTTGAAAGTATTGGATGTATCACTGCTTAATTATCAAGATTGGGCTCATTATGCTAAGCAGTTGTTTGATTATATAATGACTTTAGTGATGCCACAGAGAGTACCCTGGCTACAAGGACAGACTGGAGGTGCGCATGGGTTTGGGAGAATTCCACCGGAGTCATTCTGGGAGAAAGACGTCAAAAAGTTGAAGGATGGTTGTTGAGTAATCCTTCCCTTTGTTAGGCTAATTCCTGTGGTCACTCTAGCCTTACCTGGAGCTCACCAGATGTTCTTTGATGACCGCTCCCAGATTTTCCAGTCAGCAAAACCCAAGTTCTTGCTAAACCACCTGACCATGGTTTATTGATTCTTCCTTCACCTCCTGAGTCTACACATCTACATGGTTTATAAGCATGGTGTCTGGGTTAGATCCCTTTCTGATCCCATGGTATGGGGAACTCAACCCCTCTAAATCCCCAGAACATTTTGTTCATCTTTCCAGAATGAATATATTCACCTGAATGTGTAGCCAAGGTAATCTCTCAGTAGTTTCTTCGATGCAGCTATAGCCCTTAGACTTATATGCCACTTCACAGGGCTTTCTAGCCCTCTCTAAGCCGTTTACAGAGTCAGCCTCTTGCCCCCAACAACCAGGGTCCTCATTTTACCCACCTCGGAAGGATGGAAGGCTGAGTCAACCTGGAGCCGGTTAGGATCAAGCTGCTGGCACTCGGCTGAATTAGCCCACATTTTAACCACTGCGCCACCACAGCAATACATACGTCCACATAGTTCTCATGATAACAGCCCAAACATGGTTTGCCATTCCATTCTTCTAGAATGTTCTTTCAAGTCATCTCAAGTCATCTATCTTTCATCAGCTTGTCTATTTTATCTATCATCCGACTGTCCGTCCGTCTGTCTGTCTGTCTTACCGGTATCTACCTACCTATCTATCCACCTACCTACCTACCTACCTACCTACCTACCTACCTACCTACCTATCTATCCCTATTTCCTCTATGTATCATTTTATCATTCTATCTCTATATCAATCTCATCTATCTACATCTATCTAATCACATATTTCATTTATCTGCTGTATCCATCTCTTATCATCCATCCATCCAATATCATCCTGTCTTTGCCTGTCCTATCTCTGTCTGTCTGTCTGTCTGTGTCTGTCTGTCTGTCTGTCTGTCTATCTATCTATCTATCTATCTATCTATCTATCTATCTATCTATCTATCTCTGTGTGTGTCTGTCTATCCGTCTATCCATCCATCCATATCATCTATCTATCATCTATCTATCTATCTATCTATCTATCTATCTATCTATCTATCTATCTATCTATCTATCTATCTATCTATCATCTATCATCTATCTATCTATCTATCTATCTATCATCATATGTCTATGTGTATGTGTATTTATATTTATTTATCATCTATCTATTATCCATCTATCTATTCTCTCTATCTCTAATCTCGCTCTCTCATCATCTATCATATGTATATGTATATGTATATTTATATTTATTTATCATTTATCTATTATCTATCTATTCTCTCTATCTCTAATCTCTCGCTCTCTCTCATCTATCTATCTATCTATCTATCTATCTATCTATCTATCATCTATCTATCATATGTCTAATTATTTGAGGAAGCGGGTGATATGGTTGAGGTTTTTCCCCATGCCCTGATTTATTTTTGGTTTCTTCAATTCTGTCCAAGCTGCACAATTGTTCCTGTACCCTTCCCTTGTCATCAGCTCAAGCTCCTTCAAACAGGCCAATCTTAGCGTCCATCCTGGGAGCAGCTGTCAGCTTATGAAAGTGGCGACTCAGCCTGGATGGGGAGCTGCCCTGAGAAATATTTGGAAGGCTGTAAGAGCCAAAAGTGACACAGGCTGGATAGGAACAGGAAGTGAGCTGCGAGTGTGAAGCTCAGAAGTTGCCCGTTTGGTTCACCACAAGAAGCTGCTTGCTGCTCTCTCAATTGGCTGTTTTGCACACCTTGCAAAAAGCCACATCAAGAAGTTTCAGTTTCTTTAGATGCAAAACTTTCCCACTCTGATAAAGAACACGGCTTCCTTGCAAGTAGAAAAGTTTTCTTCCAGCTCTTTCCGAAAACTGCTAGTTTACACTACAGAGAACACATAAAGGTAAAGGTTCTCCTTGCACATAAGTGTAGGCGTTCCCAACTCTAGGGGGCGGTGCTCATCTCCGTTTCAAAGCCGAAGAGCCAGCGCTGTCCGAAGATGTCTCCGTGGTCATGTGGCCGGCATGACTCAACACCGAAGGTGCACAAAATGCTGTTATCTTCCCACCAAAGGTGGCTCCTATTTTTCTACTTGCATTTTTGTCGTGCTTTCGAACTGCTAGGTTGGCAGAAGCTGGGACAAGTCACAGGAGCTCACTCCGTTACGTGGCGCTAGGGATTCAAACCGCTGAACTGCCGACCTTTCTGATTGACAAGCTCAGCGTCTTAGCCACTGAGCCACCGTGTCGTAGAACACATGGAGGAGTTAGAAGCCCCCTCTTCTGTCCCCGGCTCCTCTATCTGGTGCCCTTCCTTGGCTGTTTGATATGCCATGTTCTTTTACCTTGCTAGGGAGCGTCCCCCCCCCCAAATAATAATAATAATCCAGATTGGTGTAATAGGTGGCAGCCTCTTATCTTCTAAGGGTGACCTTGTCTCAGTTGGGATGCTAAATTAGTGGTTGAACAGGAGATAAACAGGAAATGCTTAGGGCTGCAATTGCGATTCTCTGTGTGTGATGATAGGCACCAACCACATATCAAAGGATGGAGGTTGACATGGAGATGGGCATGAGGAGAAGAGAAGAGGAAATAAAAGGGAGGAGAGGAGAAGGGAAGAGAAGAGAAGAGAAGAGAGAAGAGAAGAGGAAATAGAAGGGAGGAGAGGAGAAGGGAAGAGAAGAGAAGAGAAGAGAGAAGAGAAGAGGAAATAGAAGGGAGGAGAGGAGAAGGGAGGAGAAGAGAGAAGAGAAGAGGAAATAAAAGAGAGGAGAGGAGAAGGGAAGAGAAGAGAGAAGAGAAGAGGAAATAGGAGGAGAGGAGAAGGGAAGAGAAGAGAGAAGAGGAAATAGAAGGGAGGGGAGGAGAGAAGGGAAGGGAAAATATGCAGAAGAAGAAAGAAAATGAGAGAGAAGAGAAAAGATACACAGAAGAAGAAAATCAAGAGAGAAGAGAAGGGAAAATAGAAGAAAAAAAGAGGAGAGAAGAAGAAAAGATCCACAGAAGAAAAAAGAAAATGAGAGAGAAGATACACAGAAGAAGAGAAAGAAGAGAAGGCAAAATACACAAGAAAAAGGAAGAGAGGAGAAGAGAAGATACATAGAAGAAAAAAGAAAATGAGAGAGAAGGGAAGAAACCAAGAGAGAAAGAAAAGAAGAGAAAGAAGAGAAGGCAAAATACACAAGAAAAAAGAAGAGAGAAGATACACAGAAGAAAAAAGAAAATGAGAGAGAAGGGAAGAAATCAAGAGAGAAGATACACAGAAGATGACCAAGAAGAGAGAGAAGAGAAGGGAAAATACACAGAAGAAAAAAAGAAAATGAGAGAGGAGAAGGGAAGAAAAGAGAAAAAATACACAGAAGAAAAAAGAAAACAAAAGAGAGAAGAAAGGAGGGGAGAGGAGAGAAGAGGGACAGATTTCTGCCAGCTTCATTGACAAATCGATCCTGATTTTTGGGGCAGAAGAAACACGCTTTTAAAGCAAAGTTTTTCAACCTTCCCAGCTTTTAAGATCTGTGGACGTCAACTCCCAGAATCCCCCAGCCAGCATGAATTCTGGGAGTTGAAGTCCACGCGTCTCACAAGTTGTCCAAGGTTGAAAAACGCTTGATTTTAAAGCATTTCCTATTCGCGCCTCTTGGACTATTGCACTGGGTGTTTTTAACTCAACACTTCATTCGCGCACTTTTGGTAAGTTGAATTTCTGGAAATCGTTGGTGAAGTAACTGAGTTTCTAGATTTGATACTTCTTGCCTTCCTCTAATGAGTCAGTTTGATTCCAGCAGCGGAGTGAATCATCCTCTACCAGTTTGATCTTTCAACAAAAGTAAACAAGGCCCAAAATAAATATTATTATTATTAATAATAAGGATGCTGGGGTAGAGCTGCTGACCAGTCACAAGGTCCCTGCTGTCGAAATGCAAGACAGAACATTGAGGTCTTTAGCTCCAGTGATGAGGTAGGAAAAGTCCTCAGATGATGCACAAAGAATCCCGGGAATTAATTATGTCATTACATTAATGAATTGGCCCCAGCCTGGGAAATAGGCCTTCCCCGATCTGCTGACCTCAAGCAGCACTGGGAGTCCATCGGAGTGTTGTGTATTCACACTTCGGTTGCTCATAGGCAAAACTTAAGATGTGGACGCCAGGCTGGTTGTGTTGTTCTCTCTGTTACATCACTAGCAAGAGATGTTGTGATGAGATATCATCCATGCTGGGACTCTGAAGCATGAGATGAGACATGGTCATAGGTAGGAGCACCAAATCTGGGCTGCAACAATTCAGATGACTTCCAGAGGGCAGTAGAGAGGCAGAAAAGGCTTGCATGTGGCTGCCACCTAGTGGTCGTTCCAAAGTTTTGCACCACGGCTATGGTAAACGTAGGCATACCTACTTGCAGTTGCAGGCAATATAAAGCAGGTAGCAAGAACTGGGAAGTAGCCACGTCACACATTTGTGCATAATAGGTATAGAGAGGGCAGTCACTGACTTAAATATTCCAATTTTAGACTTCTGGGCATATGTATGTGAGTATAAATGCACTACGCACACAGCGCCACAATTGCAACTGAAGCCAGTAATTTTCCATTTTCACCTGGAAATTGACTTATAGCATGATCCAGAGGCACAAAGGCCTAACGCTGTACGTATCAGTTTAGAAAAGGACACTTCCTTCGGAAGGAAAAGGTAATGATTTCCTAGCAAATTTGAAAAATGCACAAAACGCCTAATTTTCCCCCAAAGTACAAATAACAAGCTTGAAAGAAAAGTAAGTAAAAAGAAAATAAGTACAGTAATGAGAAAGCACAGGAGGGAGAGCGGGAGGAGGGAGGGAGGGAAGGAAAGAAAAACAAAGGAGGAAAGGAAGGGGGAGGGCAAGAGAGAAAGGGAGGAAAAAAGAAGAGAGGATGGGAAGGAAGGAAAAAGAAAAAAAGGGGAGGGAGGGAGAAGGAGGGAGAAAAGAGGAAGGGTGGAAGGAAGGAAAAAGGGAAGGGAGGAAGGAAAGAAAGAAAAAAAGAAAGGAGGGAGGAACATGAGAGGAAGGGTGGAAGGAAGAGAAAGAAAGGAGAGGAGGGAAGGAGGGAGGACAGCAAGAAAGGAAGGAAGGAAACAAAGAAAGAGAAAGAAATAAAGGAGGGAAGGAGGAAAATGAGAGGAAGGGTGGAAGGAAGGAAGGAAGGCAGATAATTTCAGCATATCTCCATATCCAGTATTAAATAATATATAAAATGTAATTGGAAGGCCAAAAAAAGAGATTCTGGTCTAAACTGATTCATCAACATATTCTACCTTTAATGACTATCCCAAAGAATGCATCGGAAAGGACGGACTTTAAGATTTACCTGCCTCTCCTCACATGGTCATAGGGATCTCCCTTGGGACCCCCACATCCCAGATGTGAGGCCTCATGTCCAACTCAACCATCAACACCAAAATGAAGTCAACTATGGGTGACGGCACCAGCCCAAACCACCATGAAGCATCCTTAGCTTCAGAGGTGACTTCGGTGACATCCTCCAGGATGTATTTTGAGAGACTATTTTGACAGACTATTCTTTGACAGGTCTATTCTCTTGGCCTGTTGGCTCTCTCCACTAAGTCCAGATCTGATCCAACTCTCAGATCTACCAAGACCAGCTCGAGACCACCAGCCAATTCTACGTGGATGCCTGAGCAGTTGAAAAGTGCCCATCATAAAGAAGAGAAGAGATGGCCTTCTTAAACTCTTAAAATATCTCGGAGAACTATCTCCCCACTTTTTCTCTGCAGTACCTTGCAATTATCCCAGAGTAGCTCAACCTGTTTTGTATCCTTTGAAACAAGGTCACGTTAGCAGATGCCGTTGGAGTCGCCCTGCCAGAAGCGAGCAATTTCAGGATCGTATTTCAAACTTCACCTGCTCTTTTTTTTTCTCATCTGGAGTGATCCAGAGGTGCGCGGGAGATGCCAGGCAGATGCCAATTCTCTCTCGTCACTCCCAATGACGTTGGCAGCAACCCAAGATCTGCTCCCCATCCAAGGGGCGTGACGTCAGTCGCCCTTTCCCTGGCCCGTCTTGGGATTTGCAAAGAGTCGCGCAACTCGATTTAGTAAAAGTGACTCGGTAAGATCACGTTACCGCAGCATGACCAGGGAGGACACCCAGGTGCAGCTCAGCTGCGTCATACAGGAAAAGAAGCCATTTTTTTCATAGAGTAAAGATGAGATCATGAACTCACTTGGCTGCTGCAGAGTTCCTGGTGCTCTCTTGGAGCTGGGTTGTTTTCTTTGAGACGTTTCATAACCCAACTAGGTAACGTCATCAGAGCTAGTAGAAAAGGACCCAACTCAGAGAGCACCAAGGATACCACAATTCAATCCTGAGCTACAAATATTATCTTCTACTAGCTGATATCCCGGCCTTGCCCGGGTATTTATTTATTAAAGGGGGGAAATGTCCTGATCAAACTTAATTTCTAATGTTGGATTTTCCTCCTTACCAGAGGGAGCTCCCTTGTGCAGCACCGTGAATCCGTTACCATGGCAACTCCACTGCGCTGTACAGTAGAATCTATTTTACAACAGTACAGTAGAAGCCATTTGAAGGCACGACAGGCTGTATCTTAACAGAACACATACCCCGAGGGGACTTAGCGGTACAGTATCTTACTCCCCACAGTATTTGTTTCCAGAGAGTAAGCCATTTGCGTACTACGTTTGGTTGAAATTGCTCGAGGTGTGCCAGGGTTAACTAGAAGCATAGGCAGCTGCACAAACAGGCTGAAGAACAGTTTTTATCCACGGGCGGTCAATAACTCTACAACATAGTACGATTGACTTGCGGGATTAGTGTAATGTGGAATCAGTTCACAATACTGTAGGTGCGATAGGACTGGGTGTTTGCTAGTAGGATTCACTGCGTTGGGGAGTTTTTTGTCTTTCACTGTGAGTTGTATTGTGTTGGGGAAGGGGTGCACGAAGGGAGGCTCAGCCAATCTCATGGTACACATGTTGTACTATGACAATAAAGATTTGAATATTGAACCCAAGTAGGAGATTGGAGGACAACGTTCTCACCACCAACCCAACACCAAAGGCTTACTAGAGATCGTTGACGTTCCTCCTCCCGATTTCCTAAGAAATGCAGTTGTAACACATTTTACCACTCGTTTTACTGCCCAAACAGTTGGCTATCATCAAAGCTGTTGAGTTGGCAATGCTCCATATCAACAAAGGAGGTGTTTGAACCATCTCTGTGCCAGCCATTAATTCCCACTTTGTTTTTATTGTCCTACGGTTGACTGCCAAGATCCTTATCAGCAGGTGGAACAAATGTCTGCATTCGTTGTGTATCAAAGACACAGGTAAAGAAAGAAAGAAAATAGGGAAGGGAGAGATTCCACCTGGCTAGAATCCAAGCTACGAAGGGTCACAATTGAGAGAATCCAACTGTTTGGGGTCAAGAATCCAAGGCAAGGTGCCAACACTATCAAATCTGTCCCGAGAAGGTGACATTAACCTTGCATGTTGCATTAAATTAGAACGTAGAATAACAGAGTTGGACGGGACCTTGGAGGTCATCTAATCCAACTCCCTGCATGAGCAGGAGAGTCTATACCATTTCAGATAAATAGCTGCCCAGTCTCTTCTTGGAAGCCTCCAGTGATGGGGTGACCCACCACTTCTGAAGGCAAGGTGTTCCTCTGATTGATTGTTCTCGCCATTAAGAAATTTCTCCTTAGTTCTAGGTTGCTTCTCTCCTTGATAATAGAATGGAAGGGAAGGGGAGAGGAGAGGAGAGAAGAGGGAGATGGAAGGGAAGGGAAGGGAAGAGAAGAGTAGAGAAGAGTAGAGTAGAGAAGAGAAGAGAAGAGAAGAGAAGAGAAGAGAAGAGAAGAGAAGAGAAGAGAAGAGAAGAGGGATATGGAAGGGAAGGGAAGGAGCTGGAGGTCTTCTAGTCCAACCCCCTGCTCAAACAGGAGACCCTATATCATTTCAGATAACTGACTGTTTAGTCTCTTCTTAAAAACATCCAGTGATGGAGTGCCCACAATTTATGGAGGCAACTTCTGTTCCACTTGTTAATTGTCCTCACTGTTAGGAAGTCTCTCCTTAATTCCAGGTTGCTTCTCTCTTAGTTTCCAACCATTGTTTCTTGTCCTGCCTTCTGTTGCTTTGGAAAATAAATTGAAATCCCCCCTCTTCTTTATGGCAGCCCCTCAAATACTGGAATGCTGCTATTATGTCGCCCCTAAGTCTTCTCTTCTTTAGACTAGCCAAACCCCAAATCCTGCAGCCGCTCCTCATATCTTTTAGTCTCCAGGCCTTTGATCATCTTAGTTGCTCTTCTCTGAACTTTTTCCAAAGTCTCAACATCTTTTTTGTAATCTGGTGACCCAAATTGGTTCCAGTTTATTGCATCCATTCATTCTTGTCTTGTTTTTGTTTTTTGATGCTTTGGTAAATAGTGTGTCCCCGTCATTTTTGTGGCAGCTCCTCAAATATTGGAACATATTCTATCATGTCCCTCCCTGCATCTTCTTTTCACTAGACTAAGCATACTCGATTCCTGCAACTGTTCTTCATATGTCTTAGTTTCCAGTCCCTTAATCATCTTTGTTGCTCTTCTCTGCACTCTTTCCAGAGTCTCAACATAAATTATGGAGCGGGTTATTTGATTCTGACATTAAAGGTTGCACGAGCCTGGTTAGGTGTCTTATCAAAATGGTGCACAGATGGTGAGGTAGGACCCCAATCCGTCAGGGCTTCTTCCACACTAGGAGTAGCAAAAGACAGCTTAGTGTGGGATGTACAAATCGACCGATTTCTCCATTTAGACTCTGGATGGCGGAGAGAGGTCCATCTAGTTTGTTCTCCATTGTGTATTGAAATCCAAATCTTCAGCCTTCAACCAAGATGTCCCAAAGGTGCTTTTTCAGGAGGAAACTGGACTTTCTTGTTTTGTTTTTTTCTTTTGGAGACGTTTCGCTTCTCATCCAAGAAGCTTCTTCAGCTTCCCCATCATCCAGCCAGAGCTGAAGAAGCTTCTTGGATGAGAAGCGAAACGTCTCCAAAAGAAAAAAACAAAACAAGAAAGTCCAGTTTCCTCCTGAAAAAGCACCTTTGGGACAACCATGACCTGGAGGACGGAGAATCTCTACAGACTTCAACCAAGATGCGTTTCTTTTCAAAAGCCGCAATTTCCAGAAAGTCTCCCATCTTCACAGTTGGCCCTCCCCTTCTCCGTTTTTGCTCTCTCCTTGGGAATCCCCACAGCATGTTTTCATGCAGATAACGCAACGTCGTAGGATTACATCCTTGGGTTCAATATCACGAAAAAACAACTGGGCAATCCCGCTGAAACGACGCCAGTTCAGGTTTTTAGAATCTCCTGGAGCTGGTTGAAGTTGGAGTTTAATTTTCCGATGACCAAGGATGCTCCTCAAGGGCGTTTTAAGACTTTTGATGCAAACTCCTCCCCCCACAGGGTATGTCATCAATCACATTTGCCAACGGGGCAGTTTCGGGAGTTGTAGTGATCACTCCTCTCCGGCCGCTGTGGATAACCCCGGGAGACAGCCTTGAGATAGACAGGTCTGGAATGTGTATCAGTTTTTTTTTCTGCCGTGCCGTTTCATCGGTTTTCCATCCCCGCTTTCCTATGGCAACTTGAGAGCAGGCCAGGGACGCTTTGCGAGTTGAAACCAAGGTTCCCCCCCACCCAGATCCATGCAACCCCAGCATTGCAGTGAAGATGCTGGATTGAGTCCTTGTTACAAAAAAAAATCACTTCTGTTTCTAAACTTCTCGCTTCGTTCTGACAAATTTTATAATCTCTGCTGCCCTCATCTGGCAATTCATGAGTTGTTCCCCCTCCCGCTTTTAAAATCATAATTAGGCTATGCAGGTAGTCTTCGACTTAATGGCCATAATTGAGCCCAACATTTATGTTGCTAGGTGAGATGTTTGTTAAGTGGGTTTTGCCCCGTTTTACTTTTTTTTTTTATTGCCGTAGTTGTCATTGTAGTGGTTAAGTTAGTCACACGGTCGTTAAACGAATCTGGCTTTCCCCCCCCCCATTGACTTCGCTTGTCAGAAGGTCACAAAAGGGGATCATAAGAACCCGAGATGCTGATACTGAAATTAAAGGCTGATTCCTCCCCCTTTTGTTTTCATAAGGTTGATGGGCAGGGGGTCCTATTTTAAATACCCCGAGCAAGAGAGAGAATAAATCAACCCCGTGGGAATAGGATGACTATGTGGGCAGGTCAAAAAAAAACTTTTTATTCGTAGGTTTGGTATGCTGGGGAAAGAGGTGACCGGAGGATGTGAGAAGCCTGCGAAGTCTGGCGTGAAAAGCAGGTGAACTTAAAAAAAGAATAAAAATAAAAATAAAATAAAATAAAAATGGGAACCGTCAACCCATCTCAGCCAACCGAAGGAAATCAGAACGGCAATACTAATTCATCATGATCATTAAAAATGCTCTTTTGCTTCTCATGGAGAATCTGAAACTAATTCCACATCACATTGCTAAGAATGTTAGATGTTCCTTTCGGAACAGCGCTGCGGCGGGGAGACCTAGGTTGTTGGTTCCTCCCCCCAGCGTCCGTTGGCGCCCCTGAATTGCTGCAGTCTGAAGCGACACCCTTGGGTCATAGAGGTCCGCGCATCAATACCGCTGTCCATAGAGTGAGCAAGAGCAAGCCGCCGCAGAGTCTGAGGGAGGTGCAGGGGGGGAGGTCGGAGGAAGAGGAGGTGCAGGAGCAGACTTCGCTTTCCGATCGGCTTTCGTCATGGTATCCCTGCTTGGAGCGGCCCCCGGTCCTGGAGCGCTCGGCTGGCTCGGGCGCATCGGCCTGCATGTCGCTACACACCAGCCAGTCTTTCGCGATCGAGCGGGGATAGCCTGATTCGGACTCCAGGTTGCTGTCCGTAACTTTCCAATACTCCTTGCCCTTGAAAAAGTAGGTGGCCCCTGGAAGGAGAGAGAGAGACAGAAAGAGAGAAAAAAGTTAATGTCCAGACACGGAACGGGACAATTTGCCACCGCCAACTCAATGCAGCCAGCTCAACATAGCCAACTCAACACGGCCAACTCGCTATGGGACAGCTTGCCAAAGCCAACTCAACATGGCCAACTCGCTATGGGACAGCTCGCCACAGCCAACTCAACATGGCCAACTCATCACGGACAACTCAACACAGCCAACTCAATGTGACCAACTCGCTATTGGTCAGCTCGCCACAGCCAACTCAACATGGCCAACTCATCACGGACAACTCAACACAGCCAACTCAATGTGACCAACTCGCTATTGGTCAGCTCGCCACAGCCAACTCAACATGGCCAACTCATCACGGACAACTCAATACAGCCAACTCAATGTGACCAACTCGCTATGAGACAACTCACCACAGCCACTCAATGTACGCCGTAAATTGTACGCCGCCCCGAGTCCCTTGGTGGAGAGGGTGCGGCATATAAATTAGATTAATAAATAAATAAATAAATGTGCAAACTCAACACAGCCAATTCAATGTGGACAACTTGCCATGGGGCAACTCACCACAGCCAATTCACCATGGCCAATTCACCATGGTCAACTTGCCGCGGGACAATTCCCCAGAGCCAACTCAACATGGCCAATTCATCATGGCCAACTCACCAAGGGACAATTTGCTTCCAACTCTGTTAATTAGTAAGACCATCGGACCATGTATATTGGTGTCCTGACCTAATTGGGAGATATTCCCAGCGGTCTCCTTACATCCAGCCAAAGTTGTCTCAAAAAAGCTCTCTGAACGTCCAAACTCACCATCTGACCAGTGCGTGGCATCATCCAGCTGGCCGGGAACGCCTTTCCACAGCGTGCTTTCTAAAGGATAGCCGGCTTCCATTCTCTGCTGGTGGTCATCGTAGCACCAGTAGAGATGATCTTTGAAGAAATAGGTCCTGTCATTCTGAGCCCAGGAGAAGGCTGCGTCGATGCCTCCTAGGGGCAAGCCAAAATCTGAGATGGGCCGAGGGTAGCCTTCTTCAACGTTGTTGTCTTTGAACACCCAATAGCGGTCTCCTGGGGAGAAGAAAGAGGTAAGCAAGCAATCACGTTGCCTTCCTTTTGGGCTGTTGGAACAAATATCCACCTGGGCTCCATTCCAAGCAGGGAGAAAGACACTGGGAACATGGAGGCTGATTTGGAAAGATGGTTTAATGAGGAAGCAGAATCACGAAACACATGGTCCTGGTGCAGCTGGCCACATGGAGTTGAAAGAGAGAGGTATTTATATCCTCTCTTGGGCTTTGCCCTTGAGCTTCCTGTTGCTGTGCAAGAAAATGTATTCTATGGGCTACTGTCAGACTCCCATGTGCAAATCCTAGGAATTTGTCTGAGCTAAGTTTGGTTGAAGTTTGGTTGATGCAATGAAGGGGTTTGTTGTGCAATTCCTATTGTGGCTGAAGGCTAACCCTACCTCTGTTCAGGCAGTAATGGATGACCACATCTGCATTTCTAAAGCTGCCCCAGCTCAGCATCTGCTTCAGGAAGTGGGGAGAGGGGCAGGGAGCTGAGGCTCTTGAGTTTCTGTCTCCATTAAGATTTGTATTTCTCTTTCAGGGGAAATAGTTTATCCTGCCTTTCAAAAATATTTCTCAAAGTATTTCAGAGCTGCGGTGGCACAGGGTTTAAAATGCAGTACTTGCAAACTACTTCTGCTCACTGCTGGCTGGCTGCAGTTTGGCAGTTCGAATCTCACCAGGCTGAAGGTGGACTCAGCCTTCCGTCCTTCCGAGGTGGGTCAAATGAGGACCCAGATTGTTGGGGGCAAGAAGCTGACTCTGTAAATCACATAGAGAGGGCTGTAAAAACATTATGAAGTGGTATATAAGTGCTATTCCTATCGCTTTGCTTTTCCTTTTCTCCTTCCTTCCTTCCTTCCTTCCTTCCTTCCTTCCTTCCTTCCTTCCTTCCTTCCTTCCTTCCTTCCTTCCTTCCTTCCTTCCTCTGTCCCCTGCCAGTAGTTCAATCTTGACTGGCTCAAGGTTGATTCATCCTTCCATCCTTCCGAGGTTTGTAAAATGAGGACTCGAATTGTTGGGGGCAAGAGGCTGACTCTGTAAACCACTTAGAGAGGGCCGGAAAGCACTGTGAAGCGGTATATAAGTGTATTGCTATCGCTATTCTTCTAGGAGGGGAGTTAGCTTCCCACAGGCCAACCTTGCCCAGAATGGCCGTAAGTCAGTGATGGCATCAGCTCACATGGCATTAAGAGAATGAAAACAACCTTCCACGTGAATCTCCAGTAAGGAATGAAACCAACTTTTCATCACAGTATGGAAGCCAAACATTTGGGGAAAGGAGAGTCACAAATGGAAAGCGTGGGAGATGTTTCCTTCTACCTTTGAAGAAGACTATC
Source organism: Natrix natrix natrix (assembly GCA_029891615.1). Taxonomy (NCBI): domain Eukaryota; kingdom Metazoa; phylum Chordata; class Lepidosauria; order Squamata; family Natricidae; genus Natrix; species Natrix natrix. Next base: position 668,413 of record JAKRSK010008287.1, read on the forward strand.
TTATGGTCATGGGTCCTCTCGTACACCGCATCCACACTGTCCAGGTTGAGAGGCAATCCCTTCCAGAAACGATGGATCTGAGCTGGCTGAAGGGACACCAAATGCTTGTTGCGAGTAAGTCTCCAAAAATACTTGCCTGGATGGGAAAACACCAGTTAGTAACACCGACTTACCCACAAGACAACCGAAAGTGAGGATTTGCATGCCACTAGACTCAGTGGCTCAAACGCTGAGCTTGTCAATCAGAAAGCTCGGCGGTTCGAATCCCTACTGCCACGTAACGGAGCGAGCTCCCGTTACTCATCCCAGCTTCTGCCAACCTAGATGTTCGAAAGCATGTAAAAAGTTAAAAAATAGGAACCACCTTTGGTGGGAAGGTGTCTACTTGTATTTTTTAACATGCTTTCGAACGGCTAGGTTGGCAGAAGCTGGGACAAGTCACGGGAGCTCCCTCCGTTACGCAGCGCTAGGGATTCAAACCGCCGAACTGCCGACCTTTTTCATCGACTAGCTCAGAGTCTTAGCCACTGAGCCACCTCAATCTTTATGAGAACTTGATGCAATTAAATCAACATCTTCCTTGCATTGGAAATGAGGCTTTTACCGCGCCGCGGGGGATCAGGCCGGTGCACCATTTCGCTTCCGATATCTTTGGGAGAAATGCCAATGATTTAAGTGCCTTCTTCTCCCAAAACGATATTTTAGAAGCTCAAAGTGCAAAACGCTCCAGAAACTAATTCGACAGGAGGAGAAACGGCGTGAGTGATGCAGAGATTGGAGACGGCAGGCGCTTCGCCTACCAACGCTTGCAGGTTTCGTTCGTGGCAGCTTTAAACCGGGATGAAAAATTCCTGTTGGATGCCGTTAAAAAGGTAAAACTTGGTCGCGATTAACCAGGGGAGGAATTTGGGGAAAGAATGATTACAAGGCAGGAAACACGGAGAAACTGAACTTGGCAGAGGTTGACATTCTTCATGTCCCAGATATTCTCTGAGCATGGGGGGGTTTCTTGCAGATGTTTCGTAACCCAACTAGGTAACATCATCAGTGCTAGAAGGGAGGAGGGGGAGGAGGAAGATTGTGGGGGTCCGTGGTGCTCTGTGAGTTTGGTGGTTTTCTTGCAGACGTTTCATGACCTAACTAGGTAACATCATCAGTGTTAGAAGGGAGTGGGATTTCTAGACTGAAGGAGGAAAGGAAGAGGAGGAGGAATGTGGGATCCTTGGTGCTCTCTGAGCTTGGTGGTTTTCTTGCAGACGTTTCATGACCCAACTAGGTAACATCATCAGTGCTAGAAGAGAGTGAAGCTTGCAGGGAGGGACGGAGGGAGGGAGGGAGGGGGGAGGAGGAGGAGGAGGAGGAGGAGGAGGAGGAGGAGGAGGAGGAGGAGGAAGAGGAGGGAGAATGACTGTGGAGTCTTGGTGCTCTCTGAGCTTGGTGGTTTTCTTGCAGACATTTCATGACCCAACTAGGTAACATCATCAGTGCTAGAAGGAAGCGAGTTTTACTTGAGTATTGATGATGTAACCTATTTTGGTCACGAAACCACTAAACTCCGGGAGCATCAAGGATTCTACAATCCTCCTCCTCCTCTGCTCCACTCCAGAAACCCCACTCCCTTCTAGCACTGATGATGTCACCTAGTTTGGTCATGAAATGTCTGGAAGGAAACCATCAAGCTCAGAGAGCACCAAAGACCCCCCAATCATCTTAGTCCTCCTCCCAATCCCCACAGTCCTCCTCCTCTTCCTCCCCCATTCCCTTCTAGCACTGATGAGGTTACCTAGTTGGGTCATGAAACGTCTGCAAGAAAACCACCCAGCTCAGACAGCACCCAGGACCTCATATTTCTCTACCCTCTTGTCTTTCCTTCTCAGAAGGTCCCAAAAGGTGATCCCATCTACACCCATCCTAATACAGGCCATGTTAGTTGCCAAGTGTCTGAATTGTGATCATTTGACCACGGAGGAATGCTGCAACGGTTGTGAGTGCGAAAAACGGTCACCAATCACTGGTGCCATTGCTGTTGTAACTTCGAATGGTCATTGAATGAGTGGTTGTAAGTCGAGCACATCACCTGTATTTCTGACCTTAGCTCACCTTTGAAAAAGAAAACTTCTCCACGGATTTGGGCCACGGCATCGAAGTGGGTGCTGCATCTATTTGGCACGTCTCTTCTGAACCTGACGGAAAAGGGGGAAGATTGGAAAATATGCAAAATTCACAAAGCCGTCACCTAACAGATTAACAGAGTTGGAAGGGGCCTTACAGGTCATCTAGTCCAACCCCCGCTCAAGCAGGAGACCCTACAGCATTTCTGACAGATGACAGTCCAGTCTCTTCTTGAAGGCCTCCAGGGATGAAGCTCCCACAACTTCCGAAGGCAACTTCTGTTCCTACTGGTTGATTGTTCTCATTGTCAGAAAATTTCTCCTTATTTCTAGGTTGAATCTCTCCATGGTCAGTTTCCATCCATTATTCCTTGTTTGGCCTTCGGGTGCTTTGGAGAATAGCTTGATCCCCTCCTCTCTGTGGCAGCCCCTCCAATATTGGAAGACGGCTATCATGTCTCCCCTGGTCCTTCTCTTCCCTAGACCAGCCATGCCCAGTTCCTGCAATGGTTCTTTGTATGTTTTAGCCTCCAGTCCCCTCATCATCCTGGTTGCTCTTCTCTGCACTTTTTCTAGAGTCTCAACATCTTTTCTATATCGTGGTGGCCAAAACTGGATGCAGAAGCCTTAGATAGATTCAGATTAACAGAGTTAGAAGGGATCTTGTGGGTCACATTTAGTCCAACCCCCCTGCCCAAGCAGGAGACCCTACTCCATTCCTGACCGATGGTAGTCCAGTCTCTTCTTGAAGGCCTCCACTGATGAAGCTTCCACAACTCCCGAAGGCAATTTCTGTTCCATTAGTTGATTGTTCTCACTGTCAGGAAATTTCTCCTTATTTCTCAGTTGAATTTCTCCTTGGTCAGTTTCCAACCAATATTGCTTGTCTGCCTTCAGGTGCTTTGGGAAATAGCTTGACCCCCTCCTCTCTGTGGCAGCCCCTCAATTATTGGAAGATTGCTATCATGTCTCCCCTGGTCCTTCTCTTCACTAGACTAGCCATGCCCAGTTCCTGCAACCGTCCATCGTATGTTTTAGCCTCCAGTCCCCTCATTGCTTTTTTCTACACTCTTTTTAGAGTCTCAACATCTTTTTTGTAGTGTGGTGACCAAAACTGGATGCAGTACTCTAGGTGTGATCTTACTAAGGCTTTATAGAGTGGTATTAGTACCTCCCTTCATCTTGATTGTATCCCTCTGTTAATGCAATTTAGGATTGCATCTACCTTTGGCTCAAACTCAAATGGAAACTCTTTTAATTCTTGCCAATTTCTGCACGAGAGATTTGGAATGCGCCAAGGAGAATAAAGGAAGCGGAGGCGACCTATGCTTGTCTACCTTAAAGATCTTCTCACTTTATTTATTTTTTAAATTAACATCCTGAGAGGGACTCGTTATCAAGCAGGTTTGCAAAATCCAGGCAGCATATAGGATGGGAATGACCTATTTTCCTGGCATTTTTTTTTTTTTAAAAAAGCAAAATTCTTCAGCTCTAATTTACTCAAATTCAACTGAAGTTATTACAAAATTACATCTGCCGAAGAGAGGAGAAAAATTGGGTGCAACTGAGCGGGCTTGGAAGCTGTGGCCTGCACTCTGCTTCCTGCAAAACATAAAATAAAAATAAAATGACTTTGAAGGAGAAAGCACTGCTAACGTCTCTTCATCACTGGGGACTGTGAAAATGGGACACGAGAGATTGGCCATTTTCAAGGAGAGTTGTTGTTGTTGTTGTTGTTGTTGTTGTTCTTCTTCTTCTTCTTCTTCTTCTTCTTCTTCTTCTTCTTCTTCTTCTTCTTCTTCTTCTTCTTCTTCTTCTTCTTCTTCTTCTTCTTCTTCTTCACCTTCTTCTTCTTCTTCTTCTTCTTCTTCTTCTTCTTCTTCTTCTTCTTCTTCTTCTTCTTCTTCTTCTTCTTCCTCCTCCTCCTCCTCCTCCTCTTCCTCTTCCTCCTCCTCTTCTTCTCTGGAATGAGTTTCATCTTCGAAACAGACTGAGCCACGGAATTGCAAGCTCACTTTGTGGCCCAGAATGGAAGTTTAGTTTCTTTGAATCTTCCCACATTGTGACTTCAAAAATCTGAGGGACCGGTTTGAACCAAACTCAGCAGCACTTTTTCGTGTTGATAAAAATAGGATTGCCAACACCATTGCTAGCTAGACAACGCAGCATCAACAGTGGAGACTTTCAAATTTCTAGGTTCTATCATATCTCAAGACCCAAAATGGACACCTAACATCAAAAACGTCATCAAAAAAGCACAAAGAAGAATGTTCTTTCTGCGCCAACTCGGGAAGCTCAAACGGCCCAAGGAGCTGCTGATTCTGTTCTACAGAGGAATTGTTGAGTCTGTCCTCTGCACCTCCGTAACTGTCTGGTTTGGCTCTGCAACCCAACAAGACAGACACGGACTTCAGAGGAGAATCAGAACTGCAGAAAAAACAATGGCTACCAACCTGCCTTCCACTGAGGACCTGCACACTGCAGGAGTCAAAAAGAGGGCTGTGAAAATATCTACAGACCCCTCACATCCTGGACATAAATTGTTTCATCTCCTACCCTCAAAATGAGACACTAACGCCATCACTCCCAAACGCCATCACTCTGCTAAACAAATAATTCCCTCAACACTATCAAACTATTTATTAAGTCTGCATTACTATTACTATTAATTTTCTCATCGTTCCTATCACCCATCTCCTTCCACTTGTGACTGAAGGACTGTAACTTTGTTGCTTGTATCCTTCTGATTTATATTGGTATTGATTGTTTCCTGATTGCTTATTTGTACCCTATGACTATCATTAAGTGTTGTACCTTATGATTTGTGGCGTATGTATCTTGTCTTTTATGTACACTGAGAGCATCTGCACCAAAGACAAATTCCTTGTGTGTCCAATCACTCTTGGCCAATAAAGAATAAAGAATTTTATTAAAAACATCCAATGATGTATATGGAAGGAGGAGGAGGAGGAGGAGGAGGAGGAGAAGGAAGGAAGGAAGGAAGGAAGGAAGGAAGGAAGGAAGGAAGGAAGGAAGGAAGGAAGGAAGGAAGGAAGGAAGGAAGAAGAGGAGAATATCCAGTGACCACTCTTGTTTTCCAATCAGAAAGCCACCTCTTCATTATTGGCCAAGTATGGGTCTCTCCCCAAAAAACAGGATGAAGGAGGCAAACTTCGTTTTGTGGAACAGTGGTGAAAATTCGCAAGGAATCTTGGACTCCAAGGTGATATTCATCAAACATCAGGTCCATATTAGATCTCTCACAGAGAACCAGGTTCAAACAAAGATTGTGTTTGAAACTCATGGTCATATCCTCACATGGTCCCATTAGTGTTTAAAACCGGATTCCCGATCTTTCCAAAATGGGAATTTAGGACACAATAACCCCATCTACCAAGCTATCTTAGATGTCTCCTCTCCAGAATTTGGTCTTCAACCCCATAATATCCACTATTTCTGCGGACATCTGATGGCTGCTATGCACCTTCCTTGTTTGAAGCACTTGAGGGGCTGCGACAAAGAGGGGAGAGGTGTCAAATTATTCTCCAAAGCACCTGAAGGCAGGACAAGAAAAAATGGATGGAAACTAATCAAGGAGAGAAGCAACCTGGAATTAAGGAGACATTTTCTGACCGTGAGGACCATTAACCAGTGGAACAGAAGCTGCTTCCAGTAATCATGGGCGCTTCACCCCTGGAGAATTTTAAGAGGAGTCTAGACAGCTACTTATCTGAAATATTATAGGTTCTCCTGCTTGAGCAGGGGGCTGGACTAGAAGACCTCCAAGGTCCCTTCCACCTCATTCATTCTATAGAAAGGCCTACATCTTTGATAGAGGCACCCGATCCATGAAGTCAACTACTTCCTGCTCTAAATCGAAGAGAAGACATCTGGAGTTGAGATGGCAAAACACATCTGTTCTGCTGACGCAAAACCCGAATTTCGCCCGGTTCTAGTTCAATGGTCCTTTCAGCTTCTATTCCTTCCCAAAGAAATGGGGGATGAGCTTACGGGACAGTGGAGCGATTCTCCGGGAACTCTGGCAGGACGGGATGGTCCTCTGCGTTCGATATTTCAGGCTTAGCCGTCGGAGACACAGATTCTCGGACTCCTGCGGAGGAAAAACAAGGACGGATTAAAGCAAAGCGGACACCGAGCAGATCATCCAGGCCAAGGTTTCCAGAGACAGCAATTTCCAAGATCATCTTTTAACAACCCCAGAATCCCTTGCGAAGTGGAGTCTGGGCAAATGAATGGAGATAGGTGTTTACTGGCCAGATGCCCTTCCCGTCACCAATGCAGAGCTAGATTGATGAGCCGTGGTGGCGCAGTGGTTAGTAGAGCACAGGACTTGCAGGCTACCTCTGCTGATCACCAGCGGCCAGACAATTTGGCAGTTCGAGTCTCAACAGGCTCAAGGTTGACTCAGCCTTCCGTCCTTCCGAGGTGGGTAAAATGAGGAGCCAGATTGTTGGGGGGCAAGAGGCTGACACTGTAAACTGCTTAGAGAGGGCTGTAAAAGCACTGAGAAGCAGTGTATAAGTCTAAGTGTATTGCTCTTCCTTTTCTCTTTCCTCTTTCCTTCCTTCCTTCCTTCCCTCCCTCCTTCCTTCCTTCCCTACTTCCTTCTTTCCTTCCTTCCTTCCTTCCTTCCTTCCTTCCTTCCTTCCTTCCTTCCTTCCTTCCTTCCTTCCTTCCTTCCATGGTGTGCAGTGGTTAGAAGGCAGTGCTGCAGGCAAACTCTGCCTACTGCCAGCAGTTTGATTCTGAACCAGCTCAAGGTTGACTCAGCCTCCCATCCTTCCAAGGTGGGTAAAATGAGGAGTTGGGGGGCAAGAGGCTGACTCTGTAAACTGCTTACAGGGGCGCTGTAGAGCAAGTGGTATATAAGTCAATGTAGAGAATTCTGGGAATTGAAGTCCACAAGTCTTAAAGTTGCCAAGTTTGAAGACCTCTGCATTGAAGAATTGGATACTGCCATTCTCACTTTTATGTAGCGGGAGAAAGAGCCACAACAAAAATAACCCTGGATCAACGTCAATGCAAGTAGTCCTCGAATTATGACCACAATGGAGTCCCAAACTTCTTGCTAGGTGAGAAAGTTCTTAAGTTAATTTTGTCCTACTTCAGGACCTTTCTCGCCATAGTTGCTAACTGAATCCCTGCAGCTGCTATGTTAGTAAGACGGTTCTCAAGTGAATCTTGCTGTCAGGATTCCGGCAGCCAAGCGTCCAAAGAAATTGAGTTATTTATTAGGAGCAACATGTCAGCACGTACCCAAGTGAAGCCAGCTCTGACCCCACGTAATTTACGGCCCAATTATGACCCTGTTTCCCCCTCCTCCTCCCAGGGTGTGTCATAAATCACATTCTCCAACGGAGCACTTTTGCGGGCTGTCACGCCCCTCCGGCTGTTGCAGGTAACCTGGGAGACAGCCTTGAGAAAGGTATGCATGGAATGTGCCTCTGGTTGTGGCTGCCATGTTGCTCCGTTAGGTTTCCCCCACCCCACCCATCCTGTCTATGGCAACTCGAGAGCAGGCCAGGGATGTTTTGCAAGCTGACACTTCCTTCCCCATTGACTTTGCTTGTCAGAGGGTCGCAAAAACGGGACACCCCAGGACACTGCAACCGTCATAAGTACATGCCAGTTGCCAAGCACCGAAGTTTTGATGAAGTGATCACGGAGATGCTGCAATGGTTGTAAATGTGAAAAACAGGCATAAATCCCTCTTTCCAGCACTGTTGTGCCGAAGAAACTCTTGTAAGTTGAGGACTACCTGTAATGGCCTTTTAGGGTTTGCATTTTTTAAAATAATAAAACATGTGCCCTTCTCCGATTAGCTGGGAGGCGTCGGACATTCACCGTACAACTGCCAAATCCGCACTTTGTCTTCATACGGCAAATCATATTTCAAGGGGTCTCCGACAGGTCCCTGGTAGTACGGCCTCATGATTGATTCGGTGGCAGAGATGTGGGTTAAGCCGATGGCGTGGCCAAATTCGTGGACTGCCACAGCAAACAGATCCATCCCGTCGGTATCTGAAATTAAGAGGGAAGAGCGGTGTAGACCAATGCATAAATGAGGAGCTTCTAACTTTCCCTTAGGTTCTCGTACACGTATAAAAATTTTAAAAAAATTACTGGGTCTTCCACTGGCACCGTAAGACAGTTGTAGATAGTCCTTGGCTGAGAACGTTGACTTAAGGTAGGCCTGACTGTTGCTTGCTACGGCTGTCTGGTGGGGAAGTCCTCCTGTGCTATCAGTTGACTCAACTCTCCTGCTACTGTGGTACAGCATATAAAGAACGGTTGCGGGAACTGGGTACGTCTACCCCAGGGGTCAGCAATCTTAAATACTCAAAGAGCCACAAAGGTCCTAACCAGAAGCCCCCTGTTCAATTCTGGAGCCAACCAGAAGTCCGGTTCCCCCACCGTAGAGTCTCCTCCTAGTGTGGCATGCTTTTTCCTCTGCTGACCAGAAGTCCGGTTCCCCCACCATAGAGTCTCCTCCTAGCATGGCATCATTTTTCCTCTGCTGGCCGGAAGTCCAGTTCCCCCCCACCATAGAGTTTCCTCCTAGTGCGGTGTCCTTTTGCCTCTACCTGTCCTAACCGAAAGCCCTATCAATTGTGGAGCTGACCAGAAAACCCGCCCTTTGCCATAGAGTCTCCTTTTGGCGCACCCTGCTTTCCCCACCCCCAAATCGGAAGCTCCTCTCAAAATTGTGGTGCCGACTGGCAATAGGGAGCCACAGCAGAAGATGAAAGAGCCACATGTGCGGCTCCAGAGCCACATGTGCGGCTCCAGAGCCACATGTGCGGCTCCAGAGCCACATGTGCGGCTCCAGAGCCACATGTGCGGCTCCAGAGCCACATGTGCGGCTCCAGAGCCACATGTGCGGCTCCAGAGCCACAGTTTGTTCACCCCTGGTCTAGTCTGATGAAAAGAAGGGCTAAGGCAGGGATGGCTAACCTTTTTTGGATCGTGCGCCAAAAGCGGGGGAAGCACAGAGGGGTCGTGCGTGGGTGTACCCACACCCATAATGCTACGTGCGTGACCCCAGCACACATGTGTATACAACCCCAGTGTGCATGTGTGTGCGACCAGCACTTCCCCCAGCTTTTGGAGTGCTTTTTCACCCTCCCCAGGCTCTAGAGGTCCAATCTCTTGCTCAAGTAGGAGATGCTATACCAAGAGCCGTGGTGGCCGCAGCGGTTAGAGTGCAGTCCTGCAGGCTCCTTCTGCTGCCTGCCGCCTGCCTGCCATTTGGCAGTTCGAATCTCACCGGGCTCAAGGTTGACTCAGCCTTCTGTCCTTCCGAAGTGGGTAAAATGAGGAGCCAGATCGTGGCGGGGGGCAAGAGGCTGACTCTGTAAACTGCTTAGAGTAAAGCACTGTGAAGCGGTATATAAGTCTAAGTGCTATTGCTATTCTGGACAAGTGGCTGTCCAATCTGTCCTTGAAAGCCTCCAGGGATGGAGCACCCAAAACTTCTGAAGATTGTTTTCACTGTCAGGAATTTCTCCTTAGTTCTAGGTTGGATCTCTCCTAAGTTTCCATCCATTACTTCTCGTCCTGCCTCCAGATGACTTTGGAGAACTTTGGAGAACCCCTTCTTCACTGTGACAGCCCCTCAAGTCCTGGAAGACCTGCTACCATGTCACCCTTAGACGTTCTCTTCATCAGACTAGACATGCCCAAGTTCCCTCAATTCATCCATCCCATGGTTTCAAACACTAGGCTCCTTGAGGGTGGTCCTTGGACCTTCTCCTGCCGCCGCGTACCTGATGACCGGAAGGTCCAATATTCATCGTCATCGAAGTGAGTGTCTCCAGCGGTGTGATGTTCTCCTGGGAAGAACGCGTGGGCTACCGTGCCCCCGGGGCCATCAAAGGGGTAATCGTCGTTGTGATCGGTTTTGGAGAAGTCAATCTGGATGTCCGCATTGTTGCCGGCCACTTCGTGGAAGTTGAGGGGCGTGATGTCACTCCACACCTTCAAGGCGTAGTACATCAGGGCGCGAACCGTGTCGTGGCCCAGGTGGGATTCTTTGGGGAACGTTCGAACCCTAAAAGAGGAGACACTTGGATTAACAACGCATCCTTTCAAATGTCTATGGAGATTCTCAGTCCTCCAGGCCATGGTTTTCCCAAAGGTGCCTTTTTTTTTTTCAAGAGGCAACTGGACTTTCTGGGTTTTTTTTTTTTTTTTCCTTTGAAGACGTTTTGCTTTTCATCCAGCTGAGGAAGAGCTGAAGAAGCTTCTTGGATGAGAAGCAAAATGTCTTCAGAGAAAAACAAGGAAGTCCAGTTGTCTCTTGAAAGAGCACTTTGGGGAAAGAAGGGAAGGGAAGGAAAGAAAAGGAAAGGAAAGGAAAGGAGGAAGGGAAGGAAAGGAGGAAGGGAAGGGAAGGGAAGAAAAGGGAAGGAAAGGAGGAAGGGAAGGAAAAGAAAGGAAAGGAAAGGAGGAAGGAAAAGAAAGGAAAGGAAAGGAAAGGAAAGGAGGAAGGGAAGAAAAGGGAAGGAAAGGAGGAAGGGAAGGAAAAGAAAGGAAAGGAAAGGAGGAAGGAAAAGAAAGGAAAAGAAAGGAAAGGAAAGGAGGAAGGAAAAGAAAGGAAAGGAAAGGAAAGGAAAGGAGGAAGGGAAGAAAAGGGAAGGGAAGGAAAGGAGGAAGGGAAGGGAAGGAAGACGTCTCCGTGGTCATGTGGCCGGCATGACTCAACGCCGAAGGCGCACAGAACGCTGTTCCCTTCCCAACAAAGGTGGCTCCTATTTTTCTACTTGTGTTTTTAATGTACTTTCGAACTGCTAGGTTGGCAGAAGCTGGGACAAGTCACGGGAGCTCACTCCATTACACGGTGCTAGGGATTCGAACCGCCAAACTGCCGACCTTTCTGATTGACAAGCTCAGCGTCTTAGCCACTGAGCCACTGCGTCCCTCTGAGCTGATCAGCTCAGCTTTCGCCATAAAACCAGACAATTATTTAAAAATGAAGCACGATGGCTGGTTAAAGAAAGCTGAGCTGATCAATAAAGTAAATTTCAAGTCATTTGTTTAAAGCTAGGCATCCTTCGCCCCGGATAGAGCGATCTATACATCATGGGCCAAATTTCTGCCAAGAGGATCTCCTACAGCGAAAAAAACCCGGATCTGCTTATCTGGAGCCGGCTGGATTCAAGTGCCGTCCATAGAAGCGGAGAGCTTCGCCGTTTTTTAAACAATCTGTCCAGAGCTGGTGTTTTATTCCCCTGCCTCCAAGAGCTTGCTTGCAAAATGATTTAATGAAAAAGTGATTTGTTTTTGTGAGCAAAGCTTGACTCTCAACAGTTGCCATAAACCACTGGGAAAAAAACCCTCACCCACAGATAATGCAGCATTAGGAGCTTAGCTTCATGGAGTAACTGCTTTTTTAAAAAAAAATCCTGCGAATCAATCAACCTTTCTTCCTTCCTTCCTTCCTTCCTTCCTTCTTTCTTTCTTTCCTTTCTTCCTTCCTTTCCTCTCCTCGCCTTCTTTCCACCCTCCCTCCATCTCTTTCCTTCGTCTCTCTCTCTCTCTCCCTCCTTTCACTCCTTCCCTCCTTTCCTTTCCTTCTTTCCAACCTCCCTCCATCTCCTTTCTCTCTTTCCCACCTTTCATCTCCTTCCTTCCTTCCCTTTCTTTCCTTCTTTCCACCCTCCCTCCACCGCCTTCCTTCATCTCTCTCCCCCTCCTTTCCTCTCCTTCTTTCCTTCCTTCCTTTCTCACTTTTTCTTTCTCCTTCCTTCCTCTCTTCCTTTCCTCTCCTTCTTTCCACCGTCCGTCCATCTCCTTCCTTCTTCTCGCTCTCCCTTCTTTAATCTCTTTCCTTCCTTCCTTCATCCCTCCCTCCCTCCTTCTTTCCTTTCCTCTTCTCTCGTTCTTTCGTCCCTCCCTTCATCCCTCCTCTTTTTCTATCCTTTCCTTCCTCCCTCCCTCACCCCTTCCTTCTTACTCCCCATCTCTCTCCCTCCCTCCCTCCCTCCCTCCCTCCCTCCCTCCCTCCCTTCCTTCCTTCCTTCCTTCCTTCCTTCCTTCCTTCCGGCTCCTTTAAGGATAAAGGATGAAAGACAGCAATCTATCTGTCTGTGACCATGAACAGAGTCCACCAGTTGCTGGTGGAGCTTCCTGATAAAACCGGGGTGGAAAGCGGCTGATTTTTTGGGAAGCTGGTGGCTTTTCATCCAGTCATCACAAGGGACCGAAATTCATTTCCGAGTTGGCAAGGTCTGCATTCACAGAAAGCCAAGTGGAGAAATCCGCCAGTTCAGAGTGTCAACGAATGAACCCTCGTTGCTCGCCCAGAAGCCCATCAATGGCTCATTATCTCCACATGCAGGTAAAGCATTTTCCTTCCGCTTTTGGCACCTGCAAAGGTCTTCTTATCCTCCACTGAACACGGCCAGCCATCCGCAGCCATAAAATAAGACCTAGCTCCAGGCGCTGCTTTATTAATGGATTGCGTTTTTAACCTCTTTTATGTCCGACCAGATTCAGGCGGGGGAATCTGAAGCAGGAGAGGAAACAATTCAGAAGAAGCAGGCCAAGGAGGATGAAGTTTCTTTGCTTCGTCTCCCCACCAGGTCTCAATGGATTTACACCTGTTACACCATGGCTGGTATAGGTTTGCAGTCCCAGAGTCGCTGCTTGGGGACTCAAAATGACTTCATGAGAAGTAGGCAAGAGGGGTCCAGGGAAAATGACAAATTGTTGAAAATAAAGTCAGGTCAAAAGAAGGTGAAGCAGAAACGGAAGAAGATGGAGAGACAAGATATCAAAGACGGCCTATAATGCTGTCATGTAACGATGGTGGAAGAGCAAGCCAGGACTCTGCAGCTCACCCTGACACCTGAAATGGTAAAAGAAGGAGGGGGGAAGGAGGGGAGGAAGAGGAGGAGGAGAAAGAGGAGGAAGAAGAGGAGGAGCAGAAAGATATAGAGCAGGAAGAGGAGGAGTGAAGGAAGAGCAGGAGAAGGAGGAAGAGAAAAGGATGGGAGAAGGAGGTGGAGGAGGAAGGGGAGGGTAGGAGAAAGAGAAGGAAGAGGAGAAAGAGGAGGAGAAGAAGGAAAAAAGGAAGGGAGGAGGAGAAGGAAAAGGAGGGAGGAGAAAGAGGAGGGGGAAGGAGGAGAAAGGAGGAGGAAGAGGAGGGGGAGAAAGAGGAGGAAGAAGAAAAGAAGGGAAAAGGAGGGGAGGAGAAAGAGGAGGGGGAAGGAGGAGGAGGAAGAGGAGGAGGAGAAAGAGGCGGGGAGGAGGGGGAGGAAGGAGGAAGAAGAGGAGGAGGAAGAAAAAAGGAAGGGAGGAGGAGGAGGAAAAGGAGGAGAGGAGAAAGAGGAAGGGGAAGGAGAAGGAAGAGGAGGAGAAAGAGGCAGGGGTGGAGGGAGGAGGGGGAAACAAACAGGTAGTAGGCCCTCCCTCCCTCCTCTCTCTTTCTCCTTACTCCATGTTCACTTAACCAACCACAACTCCTACAGTGACTCATGACTTAGTCGCTGAACTTGAAGGGGCTCAACACAACGGGATCATGGCAAGCTTGTTGATCTTCACCGTGGAGCCTTCAGAAGAACTCCAGAATCTGGAAGGCAGAGCGTCTCCATTCTCCTCTAACTGCTCTGCGATCCTCACCTCCTCTCCGTTGCCTTGTTTACACCCTTTCTGCTATGGACACCGACCAGCCTTCTGTGCTTCGCTCTGGTCCAGAAATCGATGGGTGGCTGTAGCCACCATCTATGGGGAGCAGTGGTTGGAGAAGAGGCTCCTTCCTTCTGCAAGATCTTTGAAAAACCTAGGATGCTGCTCAGGCACACAGCAGCAAGGAATCCTAGGATCGGAAGGGACCTTGGAGGTCAACTCTTTGCCTAAGGCAGGAGACCATCTTGCATCTCGGACAAACGGCTATCCAATTTTCTTTTTTCGAAGACCTCCAGTGATGGAGCTGCAGCCCGAGGACCTCTCGGGAGGGCTTCTTCCGCCACGTTTTCCTTTCTTACACCCTTCTTGATCGTTATCATCACAAACTCGCCACCAACTCTCCAACGCGGCAGTAGAGGGAGCTCTGGCCACGTCGCTGAAATTCGGATGAGTTGCTGAGGTCAAGAGAAGCCAACGGAAGAACTTGTTCATTGTGCAAAATTCTCTCCGGGGAGAGAGCTCCCTGGCTCATGTTGATGTTAAGAGTCCTAGAGAGGGGATAAATCATGCCCAATGGCCAAATTGATCTCTTCCCCTACACGATCCAGGTTCAAATCCGAAGACCTCGGTGCCAAGGGAGCGGTAGTTAAGAGGGTTTAGTAAGTCACAACTTGAAGGGGCTCAACTTGAATGGGTGTTTCTTGTGAAAACACCCCCTTCTATTTCCCCCCTCTCCCCCCACTGCCTCTTCAGCCTAATTCCTAGATCCTTCTGCTCTCAGTTTTTATACATTCACACACACACACACACACACACACTCTCATATATATATGTTGTGTTTGTGCTGATAAATAAATAAAGGGAGACTAGTATAGATCTATTTCAAGCTATTTAGCTCTCATCAGCTAGCCAGGGGTTGTAACACAAATACATACATATATATACATATATACATATACATACACACACACACACACACACACAGAGACAGACATATATATATATATATAAAGGTAAAGGTTCCTCTCGCACATATGTGCTAGTCATTCCCGCCTCTAGGGGGTGGTGTCATCTCCGTTTCAAAGCCGAAGAGCCAGCGCTGTCAGAAGACGTCTCCGTGGTCATGTGGCCGGCATGACTCAATGCCGAAGGCGCACGGAACGCTGTTACCTTCCCACCAAAGGTGGTCCCTGTTTTTCTACTTGCATTTTTTGCGTGCTTTCGAACTGCTAGGTTGGCAGAAGCTGGGACAAGTCACGGGAATTTATATATACAGTATATATATACAGTATATGCTGGTCTTGTTGTATTCGGGTCTTTTCCCGTATAATACTATAATACTATATATATAATATAATTTTTTAAAATATGCATCCATATTGTGTTTGAACATAGTTGGTTCTGTGGTTCATTCATATCAATCCAATTCACAGCAACAATGTTATTACAGTATTGTTATTACTTTAATAATATGTTAATATAACATAATATAATTATGTTATTATGTTAATAGCCATGTTATTAACAAGGTTAATAATCTCCATCCCATTTATCAAATTTGAGTAATCTTCATTATATTGTTTAAACATCTATAAACTTCTAATCTTTCTATTATTTCCGCTCCAAATCACGATTTGCAACCCGACCAACAAAACTTACCCAACAAGCTACCCTGTTTCCCCCAAAATAAGACCTCTCGGGATAATAAGCCCAGTCGGACTTTTGAGCGCATGCTCTAAAATACGACCTCTCCCGAAAATAATCCCTCCCCAAAAATATTGCAACACAGCAGCAGCCATGAGGTGACCACACTCACCGCCTCCCGCACCTCAAAAATAATAAGACCTCCCCGAAAATAAGGCCAAGCGCTTATTTTTTTTGGGGGGGGGGGGTCAAAAGAAAATTAGACCCTGTCTTATTACCGGAGAAACACGGTCGAATTCTTCAGTTCGGACCACAAGCAAACCAAAGCTCTTTCTGGAGGCTGAAGGAACCAAGACACCTCACCACTTTTAATTATAACAGAGACTAAATTTGAGAGTGTTTGCATCCAACCTGCGTTAAATGGCATCAGTCCAGGTGATTATGCTATCCTTGGCAGAGATGGGTTGCTACCGGTTCGCACCGGTTCGGGTGAATCGATCGTGGCATGTTGGCCTGGATTACAGAATCGGCAGTGACACAGGCTGGCCACGCCCCAGAACCCGTTCTCCGATCTCTGCTGCCGTTTGCCGGCATGTCCATCTTTAATGTTCTGCTCATGCGCAGAAAAATTTACAGGCAACTGCGCAAAGCGTGCGTATAAAGCAGTAACCGACAGTAACCCACCCCTGATCCTTGGTGAGAAGACCTTCCTTCATCCCTCACCAAAAGGGGTGGGTGACGGCATGAATGACTTCATTTCCTACCTCCAGGATAAATTCCTTTTGTTCCACTTGGCAGCCCCTTGGGTATACCGCTTCTTCCTCGCCTTTGATTCCCCAAGATCCGGCAAGGAGCAACGAGGGGTCTTCATCAGTTTGAAGGTGGCTTCATCTGTAGATGAGATAGGGGGTGTTTTTTTTTTTTTTTTTTTTTTTTACAAAATCAGTGTTGGTGGAAGTCAAAGGGTATAAACCAACTCAAGAATATATGCTGTTTTATACAATAATACAATAGTAGAGTTGGAAGGGACCTTGGAGGTCTTCTAGTCCAACCCCCTGCCTAGGCAGGAAACCCTATACCGTTTCAGACAGATGGCTATCCAACATCTTCTTAAAGACTTCCAGTGTCGGGGCATTCACAATTTCTGGAGGCAACTTCTGTTCCACTGATTAATTGTTCTAACTGTCAGGAAGTTTCTCCTCGGTTCTAAGTTGCTTCTCTCCTTGATTAGTTTCCACCCATTGCTTCTTGTTCTGTCCTCAGGTGCCTTGGAGAATAGCTTGACTCCCTCTTCTATGTGGCAACCCCTGAGATATTGGAACGATGCTATCATGTCTCCCCTAGTCCTTCTTTCTCTTAAGCTAAACATACCCAGTTCCTGCAACCGTTCTTCATATGTTTTAGTCTCCAGCCCCCTAATCCTCTTTGTTGCTCTTCTCTGCACTCTTTCTAGAGTCTCCACATCTTTTTTACATCGTGGCGACCAGAACTGAATGCAGGATTCCAAGTGTTATTCTTACCAAAGCCTTATAAAGTGGTATTAATACTTCCCGTGATCTTGATTCTATCCCTCTGTTGATGCAGCCTAGAACTGTGTTGGCTTTTTTGGCAGCTGCTGCACACGGCTGGCTCCTATTTAAATGGTTGTCCACTAGGACTCCAAGATCCCTTTCACAGTTACTACTATTGAGCACGGTACCACCTATACTGTACCTGTGCATTCCGTTTTTGTTGCCTTGTTTTGGAGGGGATAAGGGCATAATTAGAATATATTGTGTATCTTTTAGTTGTTACAGAAGGAGAAATATAAGGGGGGGAAACAGGGTCTCCGGGAGATGGGGATGCACAGTAATATTAGTTTTTTTCCCCTTTTTCTTTCTTTCTTTTCTTTTTGTATTTAGATGTATATGTTGTCAGGCCTGCAAGCCATCTTTTCTTTTGGACTTCAGGCCTGCCACTCTTTCTACTGTCTACTTTCTATTGTGGGAAAGTGGGAAGGGGAATTATACAGAGTTGGGTAATATGTAGCCATAGTAACATTCTTCTTGGAAACTCAAGGTCATCTTTGTCTCTGCACCTGACCCGAACTGGATGGGTGGAAGCTGCCAGCATGGCAGTGGGAGATTGGACCATGGGATGGACTTGTGGGTGTGGGGGGGGGGGGCAAGATCATGAACTTTCAACTGGGTGGGAAAACCGGGAAACTTTCAGAGTCGGGTTTTCCCAGATGTGCCAACATGGCTTCTTTAATAAATGGGAGTTTTGAGGAAGCACAAGCCTCAGATTCTTGGTGTGTGTGTGTGTGTGTGTGTTATTTTTGTATTATTTGCATTTAAAAAAATAAAAAAAAGTATTAAGAAACAACAAAAGGCCAGAAACGGGAAAGATAAAAATAATAATAATAACTTTAGCAAAAAACATTCTTTCGATTAGCCTTTCCAAAGAGAAGAAGCTATTGCATGCTCGGTTTTGAAGCTTAAGTGGCGTGCCTTTTCCATCTCAACCCTTAAAGAGTGGATGCGTTTGGGGAAAAAAAAAGAAAGAAGAATCAACCGTTCTTCGTTTCGCTCCCAGGCGACTTGGAGCATCTAATAAGATGGGAAAGGAAAGGAAAAGAAAAGGGGAAAAAAAACGCCCATAATAATAACGGCATCTCCTTAATTAAGAAGCAAGGCGACAAGAACTCTGGCCAAGAAGGGCTGCCGGAGGTTGGGGCGAAGAGCCTTTGAAGAGGACTGCCAGAAAATAGGCAGGGGTTGCGGAGTCCCCCAAGCAGCCAATCAGGGTGGGGGGCTCTCTAATGAGCAGAAGGCCATCTGAGGGCAGAGGATGGCACGGGCGATGAGAAAGCAGGCTGGTTTCATAGGCAGGGCAACGCGGCTTCTGGACTTTCCATGCTGGCAAGGGGGCGATCTTATATAAGGAACGTTTTCCTTTCCTTGGTGGTCTCTAAGCTTTGGCGCTTTGCTTGCAGACATTTCATTACCCAACTAGGTAACATCATCAGTACTGGGGGTGGGTGGGCTGTGGGGAGGAAGAGGAGGAGGGAAGGGGAGGGGAGGAGAGGAGGAGGAAGAGAAAGGAGGAGGAGGATGATGATAAGGTCCTTGATGGTCTCTGAGCTTGGAGGTTTCTTTGCAGACCTTTCATTATCCAACTAGGTAACATCATCAATGCTGGGAGTTTGTGCATTGTGGAGAGGAAGAGTAGGAGGAAGGGGGAGGGGAGGAAGAGGGATGGTGATGATAAGGTCCCTGGTGGTCTCTGAGCTGGGTGGTTTGTTTGCAGATGTTTCATTACCCAATTAGGTAATGTTATCAGGGGAGGTTGTGAAGAAGAAGAGGAAGAGGAGGAGGAGGAGGAGGAGGAGGAGGAGGAGTGTGAGGTCCTTGTTGGTCTCTGAGCTTTGCAGTTTTCTTGCAGACATTTCACTGCCTAACTAGATAACATCATCAGTGCTAGAAGGGAGTGGGGTTGTGGAGAGGAGGAGGAGGAGGAGGAGGAGGAGGAGGAGGAGGAGGAGGAGGAGGAGGAGGAGGAGGAGGAGGAGGAGGAGGAGGAGGAGGAGGAGGAGGAGGAGTGTGAGGTCCTTGTTGGTCTCTGAGCTTTGCAGTTTTCTTGCAAACATTTCACTGCCTAACTAGATAACATCATCAGTGCCAGAAGGGAGTTAGGTTGTGGAGAGGAAGAGGAAGAGGAGGGGGAAGAAGGAGGAGTGGGAGGTCCTTACTGGTCTCTGAGCTTGGAGGTTTCTTTGCAGACCTTTCATTACCCAACCAGGTAACATCATCAGTGCCAGAAAAGAAGGGATTGTGGAGAGGAAGAGGAGGGGGGGAGCAAGAGTGTGAGATCCTTGATGGCCTCTCAGCTTTGCAGTTTTGTTGTTGCAGATGTTTCATTACCAACTATGCAATGTCATCAGTGCTAGAAGGGAGGAGGAGGAGGAAGAGGAAGAGGAGGAGGAGGAGAGTGTGATGTCCTTGATGGTCTCTGAACTTGGAGATTTTCTTGCAGACGCTTCATTCCCCAACTAGCTAACATCATCAGTGACATCCTTTTCTAGCTTGCTAATGAAATGTCTGCCAGGAAACCAACAAGCTCAGAGACCCTCGAGGACCCCCACAGTTCTCACCCCATGACCACGGCCAAGGGCTGGAGAAAATGCCGGAGGAGCTGCGCTAGAGAGTGCGGGGCATCAGGCTTTCGATCCTAGAGTTGGCAGCCGCTGCTTTCCTTCATGACGGAAGGGCCTTCCTGCCATCAATATATCTTATCAGAAGGCTGACCTTGAATTCCTTGGCTTGAAGCCTTCAATTTCCGAGATTGGTCTGGGAAAACCCAAAAGGCATCCATGGATTTATGGCTTGTTCTTCAACTCCCCAACCCAGAATGTTCTTCCTTGAAGAGGTAGGGGAGGCAGCAGCCATCACTGGTGGGATTCAAATAACTGAACAACCAGTTCTCTGGTTTCTTCCAACAACCAGTTGCTCAGAAAGTTAACAACCGATTCTCCCGAATGGTACGAATCGGCTGAATCCCACCACGGGGGAGCCTTTATCTTTACCTGGAACATAAATGGAACTATTGTCTCCCAAACCAGGGGTCTCCAACCTTTCGGACCTCAGGGATCACTAAATTCATAATTTTTTTCCCCACTAAATTCATAATTTTAAATCCCCCAGACCACTAATGCGCTCTGACTAATGACTGGCTGGGTGGGCGTGGCTAGGTGGACATGTGTTGTGGGTGGGCGTGGCCAACTCGATGTCACTCACGTCAAGGGGCGCCTTGCGGGCTTCTACTCTCCCTTCCCCTCCCAGCCCCTCT
Organism: Natrix natrix natrix; assembly: GCA_029891615.1. Lineage (NCBI taxonomy): Eukaryota > Metazoa > Chordata > Lepidosauria > Squamata > Natricidae > Natrix > Natrix natrix. The sequence continues at coordinate 688,644 of JAKRSK010008287.1, forward strand.
TCCCCTGCCCACCCGGGCTCCTTAGGGCCCCAACAGGAAGCAGTTGCTGGAGCTACCATGAGAAAGAGTTGGCAAAAGAGCTCAGTTCAAATTGGATCTGACTGAGAAGGAGGCTCAGCAGAAGCACCTCACCGGGGACTAGGAGCATAGGCTTTCCAAGCAGAGGGAAGACCTGCGGGAGTGCAAGTCCAGGTGCCGGCGCCTGGAGGCTCAGTGGGCTGAGATGGTCAGCCAATTCCAGGCCATGATGCAGTCCCACTGGAACAAGGCCCTCTGGCTCTTCCCCACCAGCAGCTCTTCCCTCCAGCCTTCACCCAAAGCTCCACACCAGGAGGCCAAAGCAGACCCTAAGTCGTAATTTCTGCCCCCCTCTGACCCACACAAAAAGTCCCCAAAGGGGGAGACTCTCTGCAGCAACACAAGCGTTCGTTGCACGTATCCATCCCAAGGAAGGTAGTTTGAGGACCCCTGATTGAGTGCAATATAAAAAAATGCAAATGATTTTTCTGTGGACCATCCAAATTTCCTTGGTGACAAATCATTCCTGGTTCTTGACTCACCTAGAACCCCCGTGGCTTCAAGCCCTCCAAACTGTTGCATGACCATAATGGCTTTGGTGAGCTCTTCTTGGGTCTGAAGTTGTCCTGTGATGGGATCCGGTGGGGGCAGGTAGCCAAACTTGGTCAGCCAATCCTGTTGGAAATGAAGAGAGGGAGAAAGAAAGAAAGAAAGAAAGAAAGAAAGAAAGAAAGAAAGAAAGAAAGAAAGAAAGAAAGAGGATTCAGAAAAGCCCCAAGTCCTTCTGACGCTGCTTCATCTAGAACATAGAACCATAGGGTGGGAAGGGAGCCTAGGAGGTCTTCTAGTACAACCCGCTGCTCAAGCAGAACAAAACAGAACGGAATAACAGAGTTGGAAGGGACCTTGGAGGTCTTCTAGTCCAACCCCCTACTCAGGCAGGAAGCCCTGTACCATTCCCGACAAACGGTTGTCCAATCTTTTCTTGACAACCTCTAGTGATGGAGTAGCCACAACTTCTGGAGGCAAGTCATTCCTCTGATTAATTGTTCTAACTGCTAGGAAATTTCTCCTTAGTTCCATGTTGGATGCCTTTTTGCTTAGCTTCCACCCATTGCTTCTTGTCCCACCTTCAGGGGCTTTGGAGAGCAGCTTGACTCCTTCTTCTTTGGGGCAGCCCCTGAGAGATTGGAACACTGCTGTCATGTCATCCCTCAACCCTTTTCCCCATGAGATTAGACGGACCTAGTTCTCTCAACCATTCATCAAATGGTTTGTTCCATCCAGGACATGGCACTTAAGTGATGCTTGAGCGATATATTAATATAGCATGTGTAGATGTGTGTTATGTATGCGCATGGATTATTTTAAAGGTTAACTTATCTTGTCTTGACTTTTCATATCCTATCCTAACCTATCCTGACTTGATTTATCCTATCCTATTCTATCCTGAATTGATTTGACTTATCGTATCCTATCCTGAGAACTTGACTTATCCTTTCCTATCCTGTCCTGAGCACTGACTTATCCTATCCTATCCTATCCTACCCTACCCTATTCTATCTTATCCTGAGAACTTGTCTTATCCTATCCTATCCTATCTGATCCTATCCTATCCTATCCTAAGAAGGGACATGATGGTTTAATAATTAAAACGCTGAGCTTGTTAATCAGTAAGGTCAGCAGTTTGGCGGTTCGAATCCCTAGCACCGCATAACGGAGTGAGCTCCCGTGACTTGTCCCAGCTTCTGCCAACCTAGCCGTTCGAAAGCACGTAAAAAATGCAAGTAGAAAAATAGGGGCCACCTTTGGTGGGAAGATAACAGCGTTCCGTGCGCCTTCGGCATTGAGTCATGCCGGCCACATGACCACGGAGACGTCTTCGGACAGCGCTGGCTCTTCGGCTTTGGAACAGAGATGAGCGCCGCCCCCTAGAGCTGGGAAGGACTAACATATATGTGCGAGGGGAACCTTTGCCTTTAGTTTATCCTGTCCTATCCTATCCTGAATTGATTTGACTTTATCCTCTCCTCTCCTCTAGTCTCACTCATTTGCATATCCCTATCCAGCTCCCACTAAATGGTCTATCCCTGCCTGACAGATGGACGTGTCAAGGCAGATCTGTGTACATTACTTTAGGTAATAAAATCCAATGACCTTCATGCGTTCCAAGCCTGACATTTAATTTTCTCAACCAACTAAGAAAACATCTCGGATTACGGCCCGCAGCCCGCGTGCCTACCTCCATCTTTGATTTTCTACTTTGCCGGACTTGGCAGCTCATCAATTTGAGAATTCAATGGAGGGTAAGGGAAGATCTTAATAGGAGCGGTGGCTACTCCGCGCTGAGCGGCGAAGAAGAGCTTCCTTAGCAAACGAGAGAAAGCTTGCGCTTACAAAAAGGAGGGAAAAATTGAGACAACGGAAAAGTGGATCGCGTTGCAGAGATACGCCAAGAATCAAAAGGGCCTCTTCCCCACACTGCTTAAATTGCCTTTGATCCTCTTTCAGGCTATTTACGGTTTGCACGGAGTTTGCTAATCATCCCTAATAGGTTTAAGTAATGACTAGAATGCAGAAGCAACATTTGCACGCCTAATGGAAGGTTTGCACCGCAGGCATCGCCATGGCTACCCATTCAGCTTCGAGGGAAGACGAAATGGGACGGGACAGACAGGTGTCAATCAGAAGGCTGGACTAGCACCGGAGCCAGGCCGCCGTCGCCACTCAACCGCGACCTTGCATACCTTCCCTGCTTAGGGAATCTCGTAGCGTGTGAGGGACGGGTTTGATACAACTCTAAGCGCACTCTCTTTTCAGATCTTCTGGTCAGAAGATTCAGCATCTGACTATCATCCCATCAAATTGAGCAGAATAACAGAGTTAGAAGGGACTTTGGAGGTCTTCTAGTCCAACCCCCTGCTTACGCAGGAAACCCTACACCACTTCAGACAAATGGTTATCCAATCTCTTTTTAAAAACTTCTAGAATAGAATATGGAATGGAATGGAATAGAATGGAATAGAATAGAAGAACAGTTGGAAGGGACCTTGGAGGTCTTCTAGTCCAACCCCCTGCTTACGCAGGAAACCCTACACCACTTCAGACAAATGGTTATTCAATCTCTTTTTAAAAACTTCTAGAATAGAATATGGAATGGAATGGAATAGAATAGAATATGGAATGGAATGGAATAGAATAGAATGGAGTAGAAGAACAGAGTTGGAAGGGACCTTGGAGGTCTTCTAGTCCAACCTCCTGCTCAGGCAGGAAATCCTATATCAGTGATGGCTGACCTTTTTGTCGAGGTGTGCCAAAAGTGTGGGGAGTGCGTGGAGGCTGTGTCGCATGCACACGTGCCCACACCATAATGCAATGCTCTCCCCCATGTGCACAACCCCCCTTGTGCATGACACAGGCCTCACTGAAGCCTCCATACTTCTAGGAGGCACAATGGGCTGTTTTTTCACCCTCCGCAAGCTTCAGGAAAGCCTCCTGAAGCCTCCGGAGAGAGAGAGAAACGGCCCAACGGGCAAACCAGAAGTTAGTTCCCAAATTTCCAGTGGGCCCCATTTTTCGCCCTACCCAGACTTCAGGAAAGCCTCCGGAGGACGAATAATGGCCGAAAAACGACTGAAAATCAGCTGGCCAGCATGCCCATGCAAGCTGCAGCCAGTGATGGGCATACCGGGGCCTGCCAGGAGCACCAGGTACCGTTCCGGTACGGTGCTCCGGAAGGGCCCACCCGAGCTCCTGACCTGTCCTTTAAAGCTTTCGGTGCTTCCCTGCACACGCATGGCGTCTACAGCGCCTGCGCGAGGCTCCGTCAAGCAGCTGGAGCATCGCGGAGGCATGCAGAAGCGTTTCTGTCAGCTCCAACGCATGCGTGCGCTGCGCTCGTCCATGTGGGCGACGCCGGGCCCCTTCCAACTGTTTGGAATGGGATCCGGAAGCCGCCACTGTCTGGAGTTGACAGGGCAACGCCTCACATGCCCTCAGAAATGGCTCCGTGTGCCACCTGCGGCACCTGGGCCATAGGTTTGCCATCGCGGTCCTCTATCATGTCAGACAAACGGCTGCCCAGTCTCTTCTTAAGAGCTTCCAGGGATGAAGCATTTGCAACCTCTGAAAGCAAGTCATTCCACGGACGATTAGATTGTAGCTTTATTGATTAGCCTGTAGGCCCCATCCAAGTCCAAGTTTCCAACCCATATCACCCATCAAATCCTATACAAACAATTTCAAGTAAGAGCAGGGCAAAATGCAACAGTTATAGGATAAGGTACAATATGATTTAATAGGTATGTTAAATAGAATAACATGGCATAAAATTATATTTCGGGGCCACCCTTACAATCTACCCCAATCGGTCCCACGTCTGCAGATCTCAACCGAACCGTTTTGTTTCAGTCCCGTGCTGCGTTCAATGTTATTTTCAGGATGCACATAAACTAAGTTGCTTTGATAGGATGATCCCAAGGGGTCCTTCGTGTACAAGGTGTAAGGACCAAGGTAAATGTCTCTCACCCCCTTATACAAGCAGCCATCCAATCGGACGTGAGCCAGGCCTTCTCCCTCTGCCGCTCCGCAAAAGCAGAGACGCTCATCGTAGGGTAGAGAATGGAACCTCCCACATATGACCGTTTTGTCAAGCCGTTCGAATCTCGCTCGCGTCAATATCTCCCTAAGATGTTTTGGCAGTTGTAGCTTCAAATTGCTGTCTCACTTGAAAAGTATGTTTGTATTTCCTCAGCCATTTCACGTTACCCCCCCCCCTTACTAAGAATAGCGACATCATTTTGTGCTTCTATCCTGATAATTGTTTTAACTGTCAGATTTACTCCTTTTACTACCAGTTTGCGTGCGCACCTGAACTGGTAGTAAAAAAATTGGCAACCCATCACTGATATGCATCATTAAAGGTGTACTCTGAGAACTTCTAGGTAAGAGCCTTCTTAACTCTCTCCTATACAAACTTCACTGTCTCTCCTTCCTTCCTTCAATCCTTTCCTGTCCTTCCTTTCCTCCTTCCCTTTCCCTTCCTTCCCTCCCTGTCCTTCCTTCCTTCCTCCCATCCTCCCTTCCATGTCTCTCCTTCCTTCCTTCCTCCCCTGTCCTTCCTTCCATCCTTCCCTGTCCTTCCTTCCTCCCATCCTTCCTTCCCTTCCTTCCTTCCCTGTCTCCTTCCTTCCTTCCTTCCCTATCCTTCCTTCCTCCCTCCCGTCCTTCCTTCCTTCCCTATCCTTCCTTCCTCCCTCCCCTGTCCTTCCTTCCTTCCCTTCCCTCCTTCCTTCCCTGTTTCTCCTTCCTTCCTTCCTTCCCTATCCTTCTTTCCTTCCCTATGCTTCCTTCCTCCCTCCCCTGTTCTTCCTTCCTCCCTTCCCACCTTTCCTTCCTTCCCTGTCCTTCTATCCTTCCTTCCATCTTTCCTTCTTTTTCCTCCCTCCCTCCCTCCTCTGTCCTTCCTCCCTTACCTTTCCTTCCTTTTCCTTCCCTCCCTCCCTCCTTCCTTTTCTTTCTTTCTTTCCTTCCTTCCACCTATGTCCTTCCATCATTCCTTCTTTCCCTGTCCTTCCTTCCTTCCTTCCTTCCTTCCTTCCTTCCCCTTCCTTCCTTCCTTCCTTCCTTCCTTCCTTCCTTCCTTCCCTCTTTCCTCCCTCCCTCCCCTCCCAGTTGGCTTCCTTGGAAGAGTGTCCGTTTTTTCAAAATCAGCTGTTTGAAAACCAAGCGAGGAACCTTTGAGCAATTGTCTCCGATCATCCAAGGCACAGAACTAATTACAATGTAAGCTTTAATAACCCACCTGATGCTTTTATTAGCTCCCTGAGACGTCGCCCTAGAATTGAGCCAAGAATTCCAGCTAGCGGGGCTTCTTCGGAACTGTCCAAGGTACCAAGTCCCCCCTGTCCCAGGTATAAAAAGCTTCTCCCACTCAAGTTTATTCAGCTGGAAACCTGCATCTCTCTCACTAACAAATCTCGACCTGACTTCAGGTTCTGCCGGCTGGCCCTGCGAGCTTCAAGCACCCACCGAAGAGGAGAGGAGGCCATTTGCTGGCCTCAGCATTCACATCATGCAAATGTGCTGCTCTTCAAAACATCTGTCTGAGAGAGATTCCAGCTTGCAGAAGCGCCTGCAGTGCAGCTATTTTCAGCTCTATAAACAGCGGATGGTCGATTACTGTGGGATTGACTCTTTCTGTAGGAGGCCCAGACAGCTGCTCCTAAAATAAGACAGCCTTGCTGTCTTCAAGGTAGCATCTAGGTTTCCCTTTGGAGCAGGGGTGTCAAACTCGAGGCCCGGGGATCGGATCCTGCTCGCGGGAGGTTAGAACTGGCCCGCGGGGCTGCCATGGAAACAGCAAAGGACCGGCCCGCGGTGCCGCTGCCAGCGAAAACCGAGCTCCAGAGGGCTGCGGGTGGAGGGCTGCAGGAAACAGTCACAACCGAAAACGGAGCTCGGGATGGCCATGGGTGACCCTCCCGAGCTCCGATTTGGGTTGCAGGAGGCCCTGGCAGCCCAAAACGGAATTCAGGAGCCTTCTCTAGTGGAGTGCTCAGGCCACCACAGGCACCCCTGACACGAGGGGCACAGGCGGCCCCGACAAGGTGGCCACACCCACCCTGGCCACGCCCACCCCAGACTCCTGAGATCAAACACAGCCCTGATGCGGCTCTCAATGAAATCGAGTGTGAGACCCCTGCTTTAGAAAACGCACGTTAGGAAAGCAATAAGGAGAAGAAAGATCAAGAAACTTCATTCCTTCTTCCTACCCATCTTTCTTGCTCCCTCCTTCCCTCCTATAATCCTTCCTTCCTTGTATTGTCTTTCCTTTCTTCCTTCCATTGTCCTTCCTCCCACCCATCTTCTTTGCTCCCTCCTTCCCTCCCTCCTATAATCTTTCCTTCCTTCCTTCCATTGTCCTTCCTCCCTTCCTCCCACCCATCTTCCTTGCTCCCTCCTTCCCTCCCTCCTATAATCTTTCCTTCCTTCTTTCCTTCCTTCCTTCCTCCCACCCATCTTCTTTGCTCCCTCCTTCCCTCCCTCCTATAATCTTTCCTTCCTTCCTTCCTTCCATTGTCCTTCCTCCCTTCCTCCCACCCATCTTCCTTGCTCCCTCCTTCCCTCCCTCCTATAATCTTTCCTTCCTTCTTTCCTTCCTTCCTTCCTCCCACCCATCTTCTTTGCTCCCTCCTTCCCTCCCCCCTATAATCTTTCCTTCCTTCCTTCCTTCCTTCCTTCCTTCCTTCCTTCCTTCCTTCCTTCCATTGTCCTTCCTCCCTTCCTCCCACCCATCTTCTTCGCTCCCTCCTTCCCTCCCTCCTATAATCTTTCCTTCCTTCCTTCCTTCCTTCCTTCCTTCCTTCCTTCCTTCCTTCCTTCCTTCCTTCCATTGTCCTTCCTCCCTTCCTCCCACCCATCTTCTTCGCTCCCTCCTTCCCTCCCTCCTATAATCTTTCCTTCCTTCCTTCCTTCCTTCCTTCCTTCCTTCCTTCCTTCCCTCCTTCCTTCCTTCCTTCCTCTCCCCCCTCCCTTCTATAAACCCAAATATCGCTTTCATCTTGACTGTCACTGTATTTTAATCTTCTGCTTATCCTCATCTCTGCAGGAGATGGTAATTGCTGTGACAACAGAAGTTTTCTTCACCAATGTCCAGGATGTAGCAAGTTATTGAACGGGTACGGCTATAATCGACCTAAGCTTTCTATTTGTTCAATATCCCCATTAACTTCTCTCTCTGTGATGATTGATGTCAGGCAGCAATGTCACGTTAAAACATGCCTGTCTGGTTGCTTCATATCTTTGTTGTCCTCAAGAGAGAAATGGGGGTACGATAGGAGATCATTCTCCGCAGGGGTGGAATTCACATACTTTCCCTAAAAGTAAAAAGGCAAAGGTTCCCCTCGCACATATGTGCTAGTCGTTCCTGACTCTAGGGGGCGGTGCTCATCTCCATTTCAAAGCCGAAGAGCCAGCGCTGTCCGAAGACGTCTCCATGGTCATGTGGCCGGCATGACTCAACGCCAAAGGCGCACAGAACACTGTTACCTTCCCACCAAAGGTGGTTCCTATTTTTCTACTTGCATTTTTTACGTGCTTTCGAACTTCTAGGTTGGCAGAAGCTGGGACAAAGAACGGGAGCTCACTCCATTACAGGGCACTAGGGATTCGAACCATGCATGAGCATGGCTTGAAAACGTGCCTAAATAGAACGGCATAGAGTTGGGTTGGGTGGACAGGTCCTCCTGCGATGTCCACTACCGGCTCAGGCGAACCGGTCTTAACCGGCTGAATTCCACCTGTGATTCTCCAGCTCGTACCCATCCTTCCCACCCACCCCTTCCCACCCATGTCTTTGGCATTTGGGTGTGCACCGCTGATTCTATCATCCTGGCGCTGATGAGGCAAGGGGGAAGGCAGCGAGGCAGCGTTTTGCTTCTAAAAGCAGAAACGTGTTATTTATTTAGCGAGTTTAGAAAAATGGTACGATTTCCGCCACCGTAACAAGTTTGGGTAGCTTCCAAGGAAAAAGTTATAAACATTCATCAGCTCCGCCTGGAAACAGATGGGATTCATGCAAATGCGAGTTCCCACGAATGTTCTCGCAGGCTGACGTTGGGCTATGTGGTGTGCAGTTAGGAAGGGAGGGAGGGGAGGAAGGAAGGGGGGGAAGGAAAGAAGAATGTCAGCGTGAGGGAGGGAGAAAGGAAGGGGAGGAAGGGAGGGAAATGGTGAGAGAGGAGAGGGGGAGGAGAGGAGGAAGGAAGATGTGAGAGGGAGGGATGGAGAAAGGAAGGAGAGGAAGGGAAGGAGAAAGAAAGAAAGAGGGAGAGAGAGGGAGGGAAACTGTCTGTGTCTTTGTGTGTTTGTGTAAGAGAGAGGGAGGAGGCAAGAGGGAGATAGGAAGCAAGCAAGGAAGCAAGGAAGGAAGGAAAAGATAAATAGAAAGGAGTGAGGGAAACTGTGTTCCCTCTTCCTCCCACCCTCTCTGACAGCCTCAGGTTCCCTCCCTCCTTTTTGCCTGTCCATCTCTTCCTTCCTTGTTTGCTTCCTCCCTCTCTCCTTCTCTCTCATGGAAGGAAGGATTTATGATCCCACGTATAGATAGCAGACTTCTTAGGTGATACAAAGCAGGCCATTTAGCACCTGCTACTTCTTAGCAACTACCACTCAAAGGGAACAGTTGACCTTCCCCTATGATAGGGTGTTCCCTCTCTCTTTCCTTGCTGTATGTTTAGTCTTTCCACCAATTCCCCTTTTAACTTATAGAAACTAACCCTTCCTTCCTAGACCATCCCATCCATTCATCTATCCACCTCTCCATCCATCTGTCTGTCCATCCACCCATCTATCCACCCACCCACCCACCTGTCCACCAATATCCACCCATCCATCAACCCACCAACCCATCCATCCACCCATCTATCCATCCATCCATTTGTCCACCCATCTATCCATCCATCTATCCATCCATCCATCAACCCACCCACCTACCCATCCATCCATCCACCCATCTATCCATCCATCCATCCATCCATCCATCCACACGTCCACCCACCCTCCTGTCCACCAATATCCACCCATCCATCCACCTGTCCACCCATCTATCCATCCATCCACCCACCTGTCCACCCATCTATCTATCCATCCATCCACCCACCCATCTATCCACCCACCCATCCATCCACCCATCCACCCACCCACCCACCCACCTGTCTACCCACCCATCCATCCACCTATCTTTCCATCCATCTATCCATCCATCCACCCGTCCATCCATCCATCCATCCATCCATCCACTCACCCATCCACCAACAAGCACCCACCCATCCACCTGTCCACTCATCTATCCACCCACCACCTATCCACCCGACCCCATCACTGACTGCTCTTCTCAGCTAGACTTTAACCGCTCTCCTTCTCCAGGAGGCATCTCATCCTTACGCCATGCTAGAAGAATCTCCTAAAAGGCAGGCCAGAGATTTCCTAACTGCGGCAATTCATCCCCCTGCAACCGTGGTGACAGAAATTAGGTACCTTAATTCAGTCCTGATGTCGTCTGACAAATCATCTCTGGCAGGCCAAAAGATGTTGCCCTCTGAATGGCCGAAGCCTGGCAGAGAATAATTGACTTTGCTCAGCTACAATGCGTTGGTGTTGCTGATCATTGCAGATCCTTCGGGATGTTGTTGCATCAATGCATTTCCCTTCCCTACGAAGCATTTATGGAAGGAGGCTACAGATAGTCCTTGATTTAAGATCATCCATTGAACCACCATTCACAGTTGCCATCATCATCATCATCATCATATTTTTCTCACAGTTCCATGGTCTGCTTTTCTGGTCAACAAGCACCATTAAACATAGCATCCGTGTCTAACTGAGCATTTTTCACGTGTGCATTTATTGTAATTTATTGACTGCATTTCCACTCACACTAGTAATACTTTTACTAAATTTGCAGATGATACAACATTGGTGGGACTAATCTCTGGGTGGCGGTGGGGGGGATGAGTCTGCCTATCGAGATGAGGTGGACCACTTGCTTTCGTGGTGTAGAGACAATAACTTGGTCCTTAACACCAACAAGACCAAGGAGCTTATAGTGGACTACAGAAGGAATAGATCAGATATCCAGCCCTTGCTTATGAATGGAGACCGAGCAGAGCAAGTGGCCAGTTTTAAGTTTCTGGGTGTCATCATAAAAGAGGACCTGATCTGGGGCATCTCACATGGCAAGCCCTGGTCAAGAGGCCCCAGCAGAGATTATACGACCTGAGACTTCTCAGGAAACAACAACTGAATGAAAACCGCTGGTGACCGTCTACCGCTGCACCATAGAGAGTATTTTAATTCACTGCGCCTGTGTCTGGTTTGCCAATTTCACAGGGGCAGATGGGACAGCGTTCCAGAGGGTTAAACATCATTGCCCAGAGGACCATGGGTTGCCCTCTCCCCTTTATAGCTCCCGCTGCCTTAAGAAAGTTCAAAACCTTCTTAAAGATCCATCTCATCCTGGGCACTCTTTTTTTTAAAAAATATTACCATCTGGCAGCCGGTACAGGGCAATAAAAACAAGAACAAATCATCTGAAAAACATCTTCTACCCCAGAAAAGTAACCGTATCGAATTCTATAGTGCAATATCGGGTTTTCAATTTCAATTATATAGAAAGTCACATGGGGTCATGGGATGGGGTAGAAATGGAGATTTTACAGTATCCTTTCCCCCAGGAGTGGGGAAGGAATCGGGATTTTGCAGTATCGTTTCCCTGCCATGCCCGCCAAGCCCCGCCCTACCCATACCCCGCTCACCAAGCAACACCCACAGAACCGATAGTAAAATATTTTGAGTCCCAACACTGCCCGGGAGGGGCAAGGCAGGAGAGGGGGAGTGCAATGAAATTTAGCCAGATGTAAGAAATCAAGGAAGGGTGCAGATCAGTGGTGGGTTTTGGATCCCGTTGCAACCGGTACATTGCAACGGGGCCGGGCGTCCACCACAGGCACATGCTCTACGCATGCATGAGCAGCCACCGCCTGCGATGCTCCAGCTGCTCGGCGGAGCATTGCGCATGTGCCATAGGCTGCGTGCACAAATGGCCCGTTTCCTTCAAATACAGGTAAGGAACCAGGGCCAGCGGTCAGTTGAGCCCTCCAAAGCATCATTCCGGTAGGGTGGCAGCTGCTTCCAGCAGGGAATGGTGCGCGCATACCGAGGCCTACTGCCCCAAACCCACTACTGGTGCAAATCATCGGAGACTCATTCCTGAAATACAAGCACTTCGTACCGGCAAGAACATCATCCAAATTTTTATTTCTTTCAAAGCGGCGAACAAGAGGACATTCTACCCAACAGATGATTTCCCCATCACTTTGATTTTTCGGTCCAGATTTCCTGTGGAGGATGCTTTTTACCCTCTAATAGTTTGATCAATGCAAGCACGCATCCCTCCCTCCCTCTCTCTCATCCACCCCCGTTCCTATTTTTTGTGACTTCGGCAAGGTTTCCGATCTTGGATGCGTTCTGGCAAGGATTTCCCAAATGAGCTAGGAACCGTGCCTATTAATTAGAAGGACTCATATGGAAGGGGGCTCTCGCTTTGCAGCCGCCCCCCCAAAGATGTGGGAGTCCTTTGATTTCTTCTCATCTATTCACGAGCCAACGGTTTCGCTCCGACGGATGAGATTTCCCCCTCTTGATGCCTCATTCTCAAGAAGGGGAAGACGAGAATTCTGGAATGCACGGAAGCTCGGGGGCGTCATTCTCAATGCCTCCAAGCCCATCATTTTATGTCAATTAATTTGAAGTCCCAATTTTTGGCAGAAAGAACTTTCTCTCAATAAAGGAGAATATTTCCAGCTCAGGGTTGAAATGGGAGGGGTCTGTTCGGACCGAGGCTTCCCAAGAGTCTGAAGCAAACTCCTCGTCCCGACAAAAATCCCTTTTATTGATTTGCTGGGAATTCTGCTCATTCACATCCAGCAAAGTCTTTCGAGGGAGGATTTACAGTCACAGACCTTATCTGGCTCGGAGAGCAGCCAGGCCGAGATCTGCAAAACTTGGCAAGGAGTCTCGGAGAGTCACGAACCAATTAAGCGAACAAATTGCCTCCTAGATAACTAGGTAACATCATCAGTGCTAAAAGATGATACAGATTCAGAATAGCAGAATTGGAAGGGACTTTGGAGGTCTTCTAGTCCAACCCCCTGCTCAGGGTTGAAACCCTATGCCATTTCATACAAGTGGTTGCCCAATCTCTTCTTAAAAACTTCCAGTGTTGGAGAATTCACTACTTCTGGTGGCAAGTCACTCCACTGATTAATTGTTCTAACTGTCAGGAAGTTTCTCCTCAGTTCTAAATTGCTTCTCTCCTTGAATAGTTTCCACCCATTGCTTCTTGTTCTACCCTCAGGTGCTTTGGAAAATAGTTTGACTCCCTCTTCTTTGTGGCAACCCCTGAGATATTGGAACACTGCTATCATGTCTCCCTTAGTCCTTCTTTTCATTCAACTAGACATTCCCAGTTCCTGCAACCGTTCTTCATATGTTTTAGTCTCCAGTCCCCCAATCTTCTTGGTTGCTCTTCTCTGCTTTCTTTCTAGAGTCTCAGCATCTTTTTAACATCGTGGCGACCAAAACTGAATGCCGTATTCCAAGTGTGGCCTTACCATGGCCTTATAAAGTGGTATTAACCCTCCACGTGATCTTGATTCTATCCCTCTGTTGATGCAGCCTAGAACTGTGTTGGCTTTTTTGGCAGCTGCTGCACACGGCTGGCTCCTATTTAAATCGTTGTCCACAAGGACTCCAAGATCCCTCTCACAGTTACTACTATTGAGCCAGTTACCACCTATACCGTACCCGTGCATTTTGTTTTTCTTGCCTAAATGTAGAACCTGACTTTTTTCACCATTGAACCTACCTTTTTTCACCCTTCTCACATAAGTGAGAAAACATTTGCTGCTCCGCTTTCTACACAATCAAAGGCTGAGCAATCTCACCCATAAAGCTGGGGGTTGTGAGACTGACTGATGGGATGCCACGCTTGGCACACACCCGATGTCTAAATCACAACAGGTGTGCCTCGATATCTCTCCATCTGTGCCTCCTCCCAGCTTGTTGCTGTGGGTTGCTATAGCAATGGCTTAGTGGTAACTATTTTATCAATCAACGGCCTTGTTTCAAAGCCGGCCTCGCAAGTCAGCTGCAAGATGTCCAGGCATCCGGTTAATAAACCGTTTTCTCCCCTCAGTCTTTTCCCTTCCGGTCAACTTTTTAAAAATCAACTTTGGGTTGAGGGATGGCCTTTGGGGCAGAGAAGGTAGAGGAGAACGGCTGGAGAAGTGGTCTCCTGAAATCTCTTCCTTGCTCTCAGACAGGCTGAGATGTCACCCCTGAAGCCATTTGGGGAGCATCTCCAGGGATGCCGGTTGGAGCCGTGAGAACAGAAGGGAAGAGACAGAGATAGCTGGGGAGGTGTAGCCAAAGCAACATTATTTCCCATGGAGCCAAGGATGCTCTACCAACATGTTTGTGAATCTACGGCACGCAGAGCCCTCTCTGTGGGCACACGTGCCATCGCCAGCTGCTCTTCCAGTTTACGGCGCATATGCACGTGGGCCAACTAGCCTTTGCGGGTGCCAGAGCACCCGAGCACCAGAAAACGGCCCCCAAAACAGCCAAAAGGAGACTGGTCTTCAGGTCATTTTCTGGGCTGTTTTGGAGGTCGTTTTGGGGGCCAAAAAACAGCCTGAAAACAAAGTCTGAAAAATGGTCCATAAATGGCCAGAAAAACAGGCATGCACGGCGCCATTCAGCTGGCCTTTGGACTTCCAGAACCATGTTCGGCTTTGGTGCTGGAAGGTTTTGCCACCACTGCTCTATCAGGTGTTGGAGAGGTGTGGATCAAAGCCAGCCAGGATGGTGAAAAACATGCCTTCCGGAAGTTCCAGAGAGCCTCCGGAGCCCGGGGAGAGCAAAAACACACACAGACCCCCCCCTGACCGTGGTGCAGGAGGCCGATTAGGCCCCGCCCACCATGCAACCAGGCAGAGAACCCGTTGCTAAAAAAAATTATATATATATATATATATATATATATATATATATATATATATATATATATATATATATATATATATAAAAAATGAGCTGAAGGACAGAAAGGGGGAATAGTGAGCTCCCTCCCATGTTTGGGCATACCAGGGGTTGTAACACAAATACATACCTATTTCCCTGGCCTAGCTGATAAGGAAGAGAGCCTGTGGCTTAGTGGCAATTACATCGGCCTAATATGCAATACAGCCCTGGTTCAATTCCCAGTAAGGGTATGGCTAGCTGATGAGAGCTAAATAGCTTGAAATAGATCTATACTAGTCTCCCTTTATTTATTTATCAGCACAAATACAGCACAAAGACGGCAGCTCCGATCGCATTTTAAGCCCAAGCCTGAAGATGGCAGGTGAGATCTTGCCGAAACGTTGCCAAGACAAACTCAATCCTACACGGGAAAAGACCCGAATACATACATACACACACACACACACACACACACACACACACAAATATAAAAAGGCAACATTTCTGCCTGGATGGTCTCCTGTAGTGAGCCGATAGACAGAAAGGGGGAGTAGTGAGTTCCCTCCCATATTTGGGCATACCAGGGGTTGTAACACAAATACATATATATACACAAACATAAACAGACAAAACAAAACAAAAAGCATAAAAGCATCTTCCATTACGAACAGCATGTCGATTGGTTGCAAGATTTTTGTGCATTCTTTCCGTAGTCATCACCTACCATTTATATAAAATCGTTTAATATCAAATCAAATATATTTGAATACATGATTATTATGTCTCATTTGCTTGACTATCACCATTATTTTTTCATTTTAAATGAGATATAGTACCTATTAGGTTCATTTATATTATAACAATTCATTACACCATCCCAAATGTCTTCAATAATAAAATTATTTTTTATGCTATATTCTGTATCATTCTATTATTCTTGTATTTACAACATTCTCTAACATCTTTCATTTCCATGTTTTTTTTATCTAACCACTGATAAAATAAATCCCATGTCCTATAAAATTGTTTTATCTTCTTGTTCTCTAATTTCAAATGTCAATTTACTCAGTTCAGCACATTCCATTATTTTGTGAATAACTTCCTCCTGCGTTGGTATTTTCTCATTTTTCCAATTTTTTAGCAAATACAATTCTAGCTGCTGTTAGCACATTTACAATCAAATATTTCAGTTCTCTATTGTATGTTTCCGGTATGATTCCCAATTAAAAAAATCTCTGGTTTAAAGTCTATATGTTTTTGGTATCATTTTTTCTAAGCAAGTGTGGATTTTAGTCCAATATCATTTAGCTTCTGTGCAAGTCCATCACATATGGTAATATGTGCCCGGGATCGGATGGCATTTCCAACACTTTTGCAATTTATTCTTAAATAAATATTCTTGCTAAAATTTTTGAAGCTCACCCCTGAACTAAAGCAGTCTACAGTCTCATTCTGAAGTAGGAGATGGTCCTTCTTTGAGTCAAAAGACCAGGTTCTGTAAAGGGGTGTGAGAATAACCTTGGGGTGGGGGGACACAGAAGCGAGGCAATCAAAGCAAGAGCCAGATCAATGAAATTGGAGTCCAGGGCAGAAAATGTAATTTGAAAAAGCGCCTTAGACTTGACCTTCCCTTGTTCTCTTGATGATGGAGGCAAGGAAGGCAGATTCATACTTGCAAGATTTGATTACTGTAGTCCTATAATAACAATAGCAGGAGTCTTCATAACTTGAGTTTCCTGGTCTGGCCTAGCTCGAAAGCTAACGGCGTCTTATTTAATTGAAATTGCACCAATTTGGGGGGGGGGGAGTCATCAGCCGCTGCTCCCTTGCGCTAGCTTTCTCCTCAATACAAAACGCCAAGGAAGCAGGATTTATTTCCTCAAAGGACTCACTGGAGACTGGCCAGCATTAGAAAAACAATATCGCCTTTTTGCTTTTAAATTCCCATGTCTTCTTAAATCAGTTCCTATCAGGATCCTACAGGCCAGCCAAGTCCTAACTCCAATGCATTGATTGGCTGCCTGCGGGCATGCCTGAATCCTGGTGGCACAGTGGTTAGAGTACTGTATTTCAGGCAAACTCTGCCCACCGCCTAGAGTTCGATCTTCATGGGACTCAAGGTTGACTCAGCTTTCCAAGGTTGATACAATGAGAATCCAGATTGTTGGGGGAAATAGGCCAACCACAAACAGGTTTTGTGGATCCAGTTGTGACACATATATGGCTGTGAAAGTTGGACCATAAGGAAGGCTGAGCACCAAAGAAGAGCACCAGGCCTTTGAACTCTGGTGCTGGAGAAGACTCCTGTGAGTCCCTTGGACTGCAAGGTGATCCAACCGGTCAGTCCTAGAGGCCTCCAGGCCTCCCTGTCCCCTACCATCCTCTGGAGTCCATTTAAGTCCATGCCAACTGCTTCAGGGACTCCATCCAGCCACCTCCTTCTCTGTTGTCCCCTTCTTCTTTTGCCCTCCATCTTTCCCAGCATGAGGCTCTTCTCCAGGGAGTCCTTCCTTCTCATTAGGTGGCCAAAGTCTTTTGAGTTTCCTCTTCAGGATCTGGCTTTCTAAAGAGCAGTCAGGGTGGATCTCCTCTAGGACTGACCGGTTGGATCGCCTTGCACTCTTAAAGCTAAAGGTTTCCTTTGCACATGTGTGCTAATCGTTCTCGACTCTAGGGGGCGGTGCTCATCTCCATTTCAAAGCCAAAGAGGCAGCGCTGTCTCTGTGGTCATGTGGTCGGCATGACTAAACACCCAAGGCGCATGGAGCGCTGTTACCTTCCCACCAAAGGTGGTTCCTATTTTTCTACTTGCATTTTTTATGTGTTTTCGAACGGCTAGGTTGGCAGAAGCTGGGACCAGTCACGGGAGCTCACTCCGTTACGCGGCACTTGGGATTCGAACCGCCGAACTGCCGACCTTTCTGATCGACAAGCTCAATGTCTTAGTCACGTCCCACCTTGCATTCTTAAGACCCTCTCTTAACATCTTCCTTCTGTCTAACTGGAGATTTCACCACACTAGGTTTCAAATCTTCAGCAGTAGGCCTTCTCCGGACATTGTTGATAAGTTCAAGAACTGCTTTTAAATCTGGAGGCTCTTCCCCACCCCCACTCTGGCTATTCAATTAGCCATGTCCTTAAAAACACGGCAATTTCCCAGTCATGTAGAGTAATTGCCTCCCTCAGCTGAGAGGACCGGAGCTTGCTCTACTACATTCTCCCTCCAGCAATTCCTCCTTGTAAACTGCCACCATTTTCAACATTAATTGTTTCTGGCAGGTTCCAGCAACGATTCATCTGGATAAAGACATTTGTGGATAGCCTTCTCCCGCCTCTCACACGGAAAAAGACAACGCAAAAATGAAGAAGGATCGTTTCCAACCCATCTGCTCATCTTCTAGAGATTGGTTTCTCCCAAGAGTCCCGAGAACAATGATAAGGAATTGAGGATCCGCTGACTCGCCACCTTCGGAGACTTCCTTGCATCCCAAGTTCTAGATAACGAGGAAACGACAACCAATTTAGGATTTTGTGGGAAAACGACAATCAATCTGGGATGCCTATCCCTTGGGGGGCGCGGTGGCTCAGTGGCTAAGTCGCTGAGCTTGTCGATGAAAAAGGTCGGCAGTTCGGAGGTTCAAATCCCCAGCGCTGCATAATGGAGTGAGCTCCCGTGACTTGTCCCAGCTTCTGCCAATCTAGCAGTTCAAATGCATGTAAAAAATTCAAGCAGAAAAATAGGAACCATCTTTGGTGGGAAGGTAACGGGGTTCTGTGCACCTTCGGTGTTGAGCCACGCCAGCCACATGACCACGGAGACGTCTTCGGACAGTGTGATACAACGACGGATATGACACAAGAAGAAGATCCCTTGAGAAGAGTCCATGGCCACCAAAACTTACTCTAGAATCTGGTAAGTTTTGAGGATGAAATTAGGAAAACTAAATCGTGTCATAGCTGGATCCACAAACCCACTTAGACCACTCTTGTTTCTTTTGATGTCAACAATACTCCAGAATTTTAGAATGAATATGTTGATATTTGAGTTAATGTCAGGGTTCCAAGTAACATCCTCAACAAAAGAAAACCCTGAGACTTAAGGTTTCCTCAAAGTTCCATTGTCAGGCCTGCAGTCATATTCCTTTTAGGATCTTTGGCCTGCCACACTCACTTTCATTTTACTATGCTGTTTCATTAGTGGGGTAATTGGGAATAGTAAGGAGTAGAATTGTAGAATGTGTTGTTGTCAAAATAAAACATTCCTTTCTAGAAGCCCAAGGTCATCTTTTGTCTCCGCACCACTGCACCTGACCGGAACTAGATGGGTGGAAATGCCAGCGCGGGAGAGGAAGATTGGAGCATGTGATGGACTTGTGGATGTGGGGGCAAGATCTTGAACTTTCAACTGAGTGGAAAGCCCAGGAAGCTTTCAGATTCGGGTTTCCACAGTTTGTACCAACATGTCTCTCTTTTGTAAATTGGAACTTTGATGAAAGCTATGCCTTGAACTCTGATTTAATTCTGGGTGATATTTGGAAGGCTGACATCCGTTTTATTATAGATGTCATATTGGCACATCTGGGAAAACCCGAATCTGAAAGTTTCCAGGTTTTCCCCACCCAAAAGGAAGTCCTGTCAGGGTTCCAAATAGCATCCAAAATTAAATCAGAGTCTGAGGCAAAAGATGATTTGCAGGCCTGACAAGTCCCTGCCAAACACCCACATGTCCATCCCATGGTCCAATCAGGAACCATCCAAAATTAGAGATGCCTCCCAGTCACGCCTCTCCAGGTGCAGGGCAAGACGTCCTTGACTCTCTGAGAAAGGAATGTTATTTTGACTATATTTCACCCATACTCCATATAATCCCCCCTCCCATTTTCCCTCAAGTAGAAAATGTGGCAGGCCTGAAGGCCCCAAATGCGAAAGATGGCTTCCAGGTGTGACAGAATTATTTTCCCAAGCCCACCTGAAGATACCTGAAGATCAAATTTGGGAACTTTGCAAACAAGGAAGCTACTGAGCTACAATTCCTTCCTCCGAGGCAGTACCTGTATTAGTCACAGTTTCATTGTAGTCACTAACTTACTTTTTGTACCATTACTGTAGGAGGTTACAAGATTCTAATTAAAATGCAAAAAAACTCCATTCCCGGAAGCTTAATAGAAGCAAATAAAATGGTTCAGACTACTAAACACAATGAATCTAACGCTTAAAAAAATAATCTACATACTTAAATGGGATTGTCTGAATTGTAAAAACTACTTTGTATGTGTAATACTGAAATGCTAACATACTGAATTACCTGTATGAGAGAGACAGAGATGAGATGTATATATTCAACCCAAGTCACCTCACTGCAGGATTGTCAGCCTCCTGGGAAAACCTGATAGGAATTACAATCAGGCGAGCTACTTCAATGTTATTGAAAAGCTACGTTGACAGACAGAATCTTGCCGGTCTGAAAGTACCGATCTCCCATCGTCTCCTTTACAGCCTGAGAAACTAGGGAGGGTCTTTTCTGAGCCACTTGCCTCACCCATTGTCCAGCTGTGAGCTAAGTGGTCCCTTATCTGACTGTCATCTCTTAGCCCAGTCTCCCAAAGAGTTTCCCACATACCATAACCATCTCCTTTACAGGCTGAGAAACTAGGGGGGGGGTCCCTCCTGAGTCTCTTTCTTCACCTATTATGCAGCTGGGGGGGGGCATACCTTCTCTTACCTGACTGTTCCCTAAACAATCATGTGACTTTGCTTCATCCCCCAAGGTCTTTCCCACATACCATAACCGTCTCCTTTACAGGCTGAGAAACTAGGGAGGGTCCTTTCTGAGTCTCTTTCTCCACCCAGTAAGCATCTGAGGGCTAAGTGGTCTCTTATCTGCCCGTTCCCTTGGCAGTATCTCTTCACTAAGTCTCCCAAAGTCTTTCCCACATACCATAACCGTCTCCTTTACAGGCTGAGAAACTAGGGAGGGTCCTTTCTGAGTCTCTTTCTCCACCCAGTAAGCATCTGAGGGCTAAGCGGTCTCTTATCTGCCCGTTCCCTTGGCAGTATCTCTTCACTAAGTCTCCCAAAGTCTTCCCCACATACCATAACTGTCTCCTTTACAGGCTGAGAAACTAGGGAGGGTCCTTTCTGAGTCTCTTTCTCCACCCGGTAAGCATCTGAGGGCTAAGCGGTCTCTTATCTGCCCGTTCCCTTGGCAGTATCTCTTCACTAAGTCTCCCAAAGTCTTCCCCACATACCATAACTGTCTCCTTTACAGGCTGAGAAACTAGGGAGGGTCCTTTCTGAGTCTCTTTCTCCACCCGGTAAGCATCTGAGGGCTAAGCGGTCTCTTATCTGCCTGTTACCTTGGCAGTATCTCTTCACTCAGTCTCCCAAGGCCTTTCCCATATACCATCGCAAAGATATAGACCTCTTCATTGAATATTATAGCAATAGACCTTAGACTTATATATCGCTTCACAGTGCTACGTAGCCCTCTCTAAGCAATTTACAGAGTCAGCATCCTTCCCCCAACAATCTGGGTCCTCCTTTTAACGACCTTGAAAAGAGGGAAGGCTGGCCGTGAGCAGTGGTTTAGCCTGCAATACTGTTTTTTGTAGCCACTGTGCCACTACAGCTCTTAATGGAGAGTAACCTACCACATTGGCCCAGTGAAGGCTGGTAGAACAATGTTTTTGACTTTCCAGGGTAGGACTTCTTGTGTCCAGCCTCAGGACACCCAGTGGCCTCTAGACCTAAAGGGAGACTAGAACCCCCTTCCACTATTCTTTAGACCTTTAGACTAACAGAGTTGGAAGGGACCTTGTAGGTCATCTAGTCCAACCCTCCTGCACAAGCAGGTGACCCTACACCATCCTTTATGGTGCCGAGTACCCAAAACCGTGCACATGTGTGAATGCCCAGAATGCAATGCGAGCAGCCCTGAGCACGTGCCCCACCCTCCCTGCAAATGCACCCTCCTGCACCCCGTTTGGGCTTCCAGCGCAGCAGAAATGGAGGAGAAAGGTAGGGCACGCTGGGGGGGGGAGATTTGCGGAGATCAGGGAAGGCCCCACCCTCCATGCGTGTGTGGCAGAGATCTGAAGACCAGGTGGTCAATGGGCGGTGTGTACATATGCGCAGTGTAGCTGAACTGAGGCTATGTGTGCCAGAGGTTTGCCATCCCGGTTCTAGGTTAAGATTAAGGTTGTCCACTCTGGCTCTCATCCTTTCAAGAAGAAGCTCAGTGGTTAGAGACAATGTTCAACCCTGTTGCGTTTCTTGTTTTGCTTCCTTCCTAGATGTGGTCTCCACGGCCCCTTCCTCCGAGTAAACTGCCTCCATCTCTCCGTCCTCTTACAGTGGTCAGATTTGCTATGGTGTTATTTTTATGGTGGTTGACTCAGGACTTTCACAGCTTCCATTTGATGCAGGTTGAGTGGCATCCCAATCTATAATCCGAGAGTTGCAAGACATTAACAGTGTTTGAGGGGCTGCCACAGACAGGAAGGGGTCAAGCTATTCTCCAAGGCACCTGAAGGCCAGACAAGGAATAATGGATGGAAACTGAACAAGGAGAGAGATTCAACCTGGAAATAAGGAGGAACTTTCTTACAGTGAGAACAATCAACCCATGGAACAGAAGTTGCCTTCAGAAGTTGTGGGAACTTCATCGTTGGAAGCTTTCAAGAAGAGACTGGACTGCCATCGGTCAGAAGTGGTATAGGATCTCCTGCTTGGGCAGGGGGTTGGACTAGATGACCTACAAGGTCCCTTCCAACTCTGTTAAATCAGTTAAAGGCGGTGGTTTTGGAAGCCACGAGGTCTCCTGAGGTGTCTCCTGAACATCTTCTTCTCTTCTTCCATGCCCAGTTGGGTTGGACAGACTGCTCCTTTTAATGCAGCTGGAGGGAGAGACGAGGCAATCTGTTCTTACCCTGGGACAATCCTTCCCTTGAGAGAAGGCTGGCTGAATGGACTTCCAGCAGCAGATGGGATTCAAGCTTGCCAGAGGAGGAACATCTGCAGAGAGGTCAAGAATCTGGGGGTTGCTTTCAGAAGAACCCTGGGCTCTAGCATCCTCCAACAGGTCACTTGGAACCAAAAGCTTTTCTCCAGGGAGCCCATAAATCAATCTGGATTTGTTGAGTCAACACACAAAAAAAAGCAACCGATGAGACAGTCGCTTTTGCCCAACAGACCCCGGAAGAGATGTCATCCAATCGTACGGAGAATCTGTTCCCAGTTCTATTCTCAAGCCCATTTCCTATTCCAAGCGTTACCAGATGGGAGAAAATAAATACTAGCGATTTACACAGATGGGGAGGAAGGGAAAAAAAAAAGAAAAGAAAAAAGAAATCTCTCTTAACAACTACAGTTCACAGCTTACCCACACCCAGCGCAAGTGCAAACATGTCACGGCTTAGCAACTTCCACGGGGGTGTGTGTTTTGGGTCGAAGTCACGGCCTGCTAACCCCCAGCCTTTTAGCGACTTAATTACAGCAACTCGTCCCATTAATGGACAGACTGGCTGTGTTGTTGTTGTTTTTTTCTGATGAAAATGCAAAGAGCCGGAATATCCAACATTTTGGGGGGGAAGTCAAATATTTCTGCCTGGAAGTCAGCTTCTTTGGAAGGAAAGGGGTTCTTCGGGAATTCAAATTGGCCGCGTGAGCATAGCCCAGAATTAAAAGTAGAACAAGAAGCAATGGGTGGAAACTAATCAAGGAGAGAAGCAACTTAGAACTGAGGAGGAATTTCCTGACAGTTAGAACAATTAATCAGTGGAACAGAAGTTGCCTCCAGAAGTTGTGAATGCCCCAACACTGGAAGTCTTTAAGAAGATGTTGGATAGCCATTTGTCTGAAACGGTATAGGGTTTCCTGCCTAGGCAGGGGGTTGGACTAGAAGACCTCCAAGGTCCCTTCCAACTCTACTATTGTATTGTATTGTATTGTAAAACGGCCTGGAACATGAATAAAAAAGATGCTGAGACTTTGGGAAAAGTTCAGAGAAGAGCGACTAAGAGGCCTGGAGATTAAAACACGTGAAGACCGGTTGCAGGATTTGGGGTTTGGTTAGTCTAAAGAAGAGAAGATTTAGGGGTGACATCATAGCAGCATTCTAGTGTTTGAGGGGTTGCCACAAAGAAGGGGGGGGTCAATTTATTCTCCAAAGCACCAGAAGGCAGGAGAAGAAACCATGGCTGGAAACTAAAGAGAGTTTAGTTGGAATTAAGGAGAAACTTCCTAACAGTAAGGACAATTAACCAGTGGAACAGCTTGCCACCAGAAATCATGGGAGCTCCATCAATGGAGGCTTTTAAGAAGAGAGGGGACAGCCACTTGTCTTAAGATGGTATAGGTTCTGCTTCAGCAGGGGGCTGGACTAGAAGACCTCCAAGGTCCCTTCCAGTTCAGCTCTATTCTATTCTATTCTATTCTATTCTATTCTATTCTATTCTATTCTATTCTATTTTTATTCCATTCCATTCTATTCCCATTCCATTCCGACAGATGGACCTGCGGTGGGAAGATTAGAATGAAAAAGAAAAGAGCTATTTTGCCAACAAGACCCCTCAAATTTGGAGCAAAACCTTTTGAAGAAAATAAAGATAGTTCTCGATTTACAACGGTTTGTTCAATGACCGTTCAACAGCACTAAAAAAAAAGCGACTTATGGTCATTTTTCACACTTATGTCCAAGCGTATCAAAACACAAACAGTTCATGGCACATATTCATCCCAGGAGGGACGTAGTTTGAGGACCCCCTGATTTAGTGCAATATAAAAAAACGCAAATCGTTTTTCTGTGTACCCCCCAAATTTTCTCACGGACCACCAGTTGGTGACCGCTGCTCTAGACCAACCCCCACCCCACCCAAGCAGGAGACCCTACCCCATTTCTCCTTTCAGTTTCTTTTCGGTTATAAAAACAAAACAAAAAAACCCACGTTGATCCTCCAGAAAAAAAAAAATTCTTGCAACGAGAATTTTTTTAGTCTCTCCGCGCGAACAACTTGTCATTTCGGTAACCCCGGCCGGGTCCCAAGAGAGAAAATAAAATTGCGCAGCTCCCTCCAGGTGATGTATTCGCCCTGCCACTCTTTCCCATCACGCAGCTTGGCTTGTCAAACTGGAAATCCACATACGCCGAGGCACCCTAATTAAAGGCTATTTTGCTGAGTTGAAGCCTTAGGGCAAAAAAATAAAAAATCAGAAATTGGCAAGGGGGAAGAAACAACAACCAGGCTACGATTCCCCAACGTCAGGAGGAAAGAAACTCGGTGTGCCATAATTAAGATGATTTAAGCGTCTGCAGAGCTAAGATAGCTCCTCGGATTCTCAGGCAGGAGGGGGGTGGGGGGGTGCTGCTTTTACTGTTAAAATCGTGGACCTTTTAGAAGTGGGGAAGGATCCTTGAATAAAGCTTAAAACCAAAGAGTTTTCTTACTCGGCTCCCCAACCACAACAAACCCCCTGTCGTGAACTCAAAGGATTCCTTTATTAGGACCTTTATTAGAATCAAATCAAATAAATAATAATAAAGGACCATCGGCAGCTCCAGTGAAAAGTTTCTCTCGCAGGCTAACAGGTCCGGCTGGTGGGAAGATGCATAGAGTTCTTCCATATCTATTCATCTCCACCCCTTGCTTTTTATGACCCAGAGTTAGGGTGGAGACTCACTAGTAGCGGTGGAGTAATGTCCTGGAGTAAGAATAATTAATCAGCGGAACTGGCTTGGCTCCAGAAGTTGTGGGGCTCCATCAATGGAGGTTGGCAAGAAAGCCTCTGGCTCAGGTAGGGGGGGTTGGACTAGAAGACCTCCAAGGTCCCTTCCAGCTCTGTTATTCTGTCTTCTCCTCTGTTCGGTATCCGAAGGATCAGATGATGGAACGTATGCACAGATGGGGCCCTGGGGATTAGAGGAAGGGAAATATGTGGAGAGAGGCCCCAAGTACGGATGGGATGGACACGAGAGTGAGGAATAGGAATCCTGATAAAACATTTTCTCTCGTCTTCATTTCTTTGCCTTGGCAATTAAGGGGTTTTGCTCCTTTCCTGTCTCTCTCACTGCAGA
This sequence comes from Natrix natrix natrix, assembly GCA_029891615.1. Classification (NCBI taxonomy): domain Eukaryota; kingdom Metazoa; phylum Chordata; class Lepidosauria; order Squamata; family Natricidae; genus Natrix; species Natrix natrix. The sequence continues at coordinate 714,316 of JAKRSK010008287.1, forward strand.
GGGACGGCGGGGCAGTGGGGTGGGTGCGTTTGCTGCCCCAGACGAAACGTTTTAAACTGCTTTTGCTTTTCTCTGTGGAAGGAGAAGCGGGTGCTGACAAAACTGTTTGTCCTTTTATTCTGCTTTGCAATAGGAAGGGAGGGGGCTGCACATTCACCGCAAGACAGAAGCTAGCACCTTGCAGTACTTGTTAGAAAACCACCAGCCAGGATATTAGGAACAAGAAGAGCTCACTTATAAGGAAAAAAAAACCTCAAACCCACAGATAGCTGGCACATTTTGCAAGATACCCGGGACCTGGGGTGAAAAACAGGTGACGTGACATTCAGCTATTTAGCGTAACAAGCAGGGACGTGCGGTCAGGGGAGGCAAGGGAGGCAGAGCCTCACCTCTCTTCATGAAATAATAGTTATATAATATTATATACTATGCTGGTTTTGTTGTATTCAGGTCTTTTCCTGTGTAAGGTTGAGATTACACGGGAAAAGACCCGAATACAACAAAACCAGCATACCTACACCTGTGAAAATCTACGAAAACAAATATTATATACTATATTATAATATTATATACATCCGCCCGGCCGCGCCCGGGAGCTGCGGAGGCAGAAATGATCTCGGCGCTCCCGGATGACGAAGCCACGAAAGCGACTGGGGGAAGGTTCTTGTCGTTCCCCAGTCGCTTTCGTGGCTTCATCATCCGGGAGCGCCAACAACATTTCTCCCTCCGCAGCTCCCGGGCGCGGCCGGCCGGATGTAGCCAGAGCGACGCCGAGGCGGTCCGGGCGGACGAAAGAGCGAGCGAGCGAGCGATGGAGGTCCTCGGTCGCTCACCCTCCGGACTGCCTCGGCGCCACTCTGGCTACCTCCATCCGTCCGCGCCTGTGAGCTGCGAAGGCAGAAATGTCGGCACTCCCGGATGACGAAGCCAGCAAAGTCCAGCAGAGGCAGGAAGGTTCTCGTCGTTCCCCAGTCGCTTTTGAGGACTGTGGAGCACGAGCCGGCGGAGCACGCTCAGGAAGGCGGAGAATGGGATCACGTGTGCTGGAGGCTGAGGCAGCCTCAGCCTCCAGCACACGTGGTCCCATTCCCCGCCTTCCTGATGACGTCACCAGCCTCACCAGCCGTAAACCTCACCGCACGTCACTGGTAACAAGCATAAAGGTTTTGAAGGCTGAAATCCAAATAACCAATCAATGTGATCTGTTATGCATGCATTATTAGGGGAAGGGCAAAGGATTGAAGGCGACCATCCCTTGACTATAAAAACTGCTGTAAGATTCTAATCTTGGCCCCTTTGGTTAGCTTTTCAAGCCGGGCTCCTTATATCTTGGCACCAAAATAAAAGTATAATTCTGTATCACACTTCGTGTCCGGTGACTTATCGGCTTCGACATCAAGTAAGAGACCAGGTTTGAGGACGACAAGGACAAGACAAGAAGCAACGGATGGAAACTTATCCAAGAGAGATATAATGTAGAATTAAGGAGAAATGTCCTGGAGTAAGAATAATTAATCAGCAGAAGTTGCTTGGCTCCAGAAGTTGTGGGGTTCCATTACTGGAGGTTTGCAAGAAAGTCTCTGGCTCAGATAAAGGGTTGGATTAGAAGACCTCCAAGGTCCCTTTCATCTCTTTTATTCTGTATTCTACTCTGTTCTGTATCCATACACGTACCTACACATACCTAGATAAAGGTTTCCCTCGCATATATGTGCAAGTCATTCCCAACTCTAGCGGGCGATGCTCATCTCTGTTTCAAAGCCGAAGAGCCAGCGCTGTCCGGAGACGTCTCCGTGGTCATGTGGCCGGCATGGCTAAACACCGAAGGCGCATGGAACGCTGTTCCCTTCCACCAAAGGTGGTTCCTATTTTTCTACTTGCATTATTACGTGCTTTCGAACTGCTAGGTTGGCAGAAGCTGGGACAAGTCACGGGAGCTCACTCCATTACGCGGCGCTGGGGATTCGAACCGCCGAACTGCCGACCTTTCTGACCGACAAGCTCAGCGTCTTAGCCACTGAGCCACCCTACCTTTTTGAATTGAAACCTGAGCATCCCGGAGGCACACGGATCATCGCGGAAGGAGTCCCAATCAATCTCAACAAAATTGGTTCAGTTCTATCCAATTTCATCCTGCATTTGGACACCTCATTCGATTAGGTGACTCCATCAGGTTGCCTTTCAGTCAAATCCCTCCACTGAATCTTGGCGCAGATCTAATCCAGCATCTTCTTAAGCCTTCAAATGTGACACTAACGTGCGCTCGAGACAACCCAATTTTCAGTATTACAGCTAATGCAATTCTGGGTTTGAAAAACAGATCAGAAGTTCTTCTTTTCTACATCGGGAAGAAATTCCCCGCAGCCTGAAATCTCTTGCTTGCCACTCCTTCTGGGTTCCCAAATCCATCCTTCACATACAGGCAAGCCTCGACTTAATGGAGCTCCAAATCGTTGTTAAGCGAAACACTGCCATCGTTAAGTGAATTGCATGGTCGTTAAATGATACACTGCCATAATTAAGTGAATTGCATGATCGTTAAAACGTTCCCCCTTGTTGGAAGCTGGCCTGAAAGAGCCCATCCTTCACTTCTACAGTGCAAACCCTGATCTTGTGGAATGGGCATTGCTCCAACATTGGAGACTTTGAAGAAGAGATTGGGCAGGGGGTTGGACTAGAAGACCTTCAGAAGCTACATGTGATCCATCACTGGAGGTTTCTAAGAACAGATTGGCTGGCCCATTTCTCTGGTATGGTATAGGCAGGGTCTCCTGCTTGAGCAGGGGGTTGTACCAGTAGACCTAGTTGAACTTTGCAGGAATTGGGCATGGCTAGTCTAGTGAAGAGAAGGACCAGGAGAGACAGGATAGCAGTCTTCTAATATTTGAGGGGCTGCCACAGAGAGGGTCAAGCTATTCTCCAAAGAACCTGAAGGCCAGACAAGGAATAACGGGTGGAAACTGACCAAGAGGAGATTCAACCTGGAAATGAGGAGAAATTTCCTGACAGTGAGAACAATCAACCCATGGAACAGAAGTTGCCTTTGGAAGTAGTGGGAACTTCATCACTGGAGGCTTTTAAGAAGAGACTGGACTGGCATCTGTCAGAAAAGGTGTATGGTCTCCTGCTTGGGCAGGGGGTTGGGCTAAATGACCTCCAAGGTCCCTTCCAACTCTGTAATTCAGCTATCAACAAACAATCAGAATAGAGCTGGAAGGGACCTTGGAGGTCTTCTAGTCCAACCCCCCGCTCGAGCAGGAGACTCTACACCATTTCAGGCAAGGCATTGTCCAGTCTCTTCTTGAAAACCTCCAGTGATGAAGCAACCATACCTTCTGGTGGCCGGTTATTCCACTGGTTAATTGTCCTCACCGTTACGAAGTTTCTCCTCAGTTCTGGTTGCTTCTCTCCTTGATTAGTCTCCATCCATTGTTTCTTGTCCTGCCCTCTGGTGCTTTGGAGAATAGCTTGACCTCCTCTTCTTTGTGGCAGCCCTTCAAAATGCTGGATTCTCCTGTGCTGACATCTCAGCATCGGCCATAAGAACCTCAAACACAAGAGTCTGCATCAGATTATCCGAGTCCTGATTTCCCCCTCCCCATAGTGCTTGCCTGCTGCTTTGAAACGTTGTGGGAATCTAATTGAGGGTTTCATTAGACGAGCAGAGCACAGCTTTGGGTCATCAGAAAACTGGGTCAACCGAGGGCTCAAAAATCTGGAAGCTCACTGATGCTCAAGTCTGTCAGTGAACACGCAGAGAGATAGACAAAGCCGAGCCCACAACATTGTGCCAAGTCAGCAACTGAGTATTGTGGCCAGCCAGCAGCCAGCAGCCAGCAGAGCTGGCAGCAGATTCAGACATTGAGGAGGTTGGGGAGGAAGATGGGCCAGTCCTGGAGTCTGGAGAAGGCTCGGATGAGGGCTCTGTGTCGGAGACAGAGAGGGGGCCAGGGCCGTCTGACAGTGATCAGGTGCCTACAGAGCTAGGCAGCAGTGAGGCAGAAGGACAGCTGGAGCCTGTTCCTAGTGTGCGCATGCACAGAGCTGCCAGAAGAAAAGAACAGCTCAGAAATCAGGGTCGACTTGGGAGTAAAGCCACAGGTGGACAGTGAATGGCCCCTCCCATAGGAAGTAAAAGAGGAGTGAAAGGGGAGTGGGCTTTTGCAAGAAACAATTCATTCGTTCGGTCGTTAGATTCGTTTCAGGAGTGTGAAGATCTGTCCGTGAATCTCAGAGACTCTGTGCCCAGCCTTTCCATGCAACAGCACCTCATTTGGAAAATATTTACAGGGCAGCTTTCCAAGATAGATAAGGTCTGTGGTCATAAATACTCCTTTGAAAGACTGTTTACCAGGCCTTGCTGAATGGGAATGAGAGGAATTCACATTTGTTTAATAAAAGGGGCATTGTTGGGACCTGGACTCTGCCTTGTGCTTTTTGGGGAAGCCTAGGTCAAAAAAAGCCACGCCAGGCCCTGCCAACTCTCTACCTTCCCTCTCGCTGCAAACCAGCATGTCCAAGAGAAACGTAACTTCCCAAAACTTCCCTTCCCTCCAGAAAATAAATCAGCCGCTGCTAGCAAGCAGTCGCTAACGGAGCGAATCTGATGGGAGGTGACGGCTTGTGCTGACAACCGAACTACCACGCCTGGGAAGCACGGAAGGTTTTCTTGAAAAGGAAAAACTGGCTAAATCAAACATTTGCAGCCACAAAGCTCGCATACCGGGAGGGCCTGGGAGCCCTTTGGCGTTCGTCCCAGTTCTATGCAACACCGGGGATTTATGGGGATGGAATGAGCGGGCATGAAAAGATGCCCTTCAAATTGGACTTTTTTTAAAAAATAAAACTTCTCTCCACCCCGCGGAGAGGAAAAATCAGTGTGTCCTTTGGCAAAGTTTCTGGCCTTTAAAAAAAAAAAATCCCAGCTTCAAAGCTGCCTCGTTACAGAAATAAAAAAGAGGTGGGGAGGGGGGAAAGAATGCATTATTCTCCCTTTTAACCCCTTTCCAGCAAATGCCTTGTGAATAAAACCGTGGCAAAAGCGGGAAAGGTCTGACAGCTTGATGGGAGTTGAAACAGCCGCTGAGTGGGCTTACTTAGGAAAGAGGGAAAATGAAAGACGTTTTAGAGGAGTGATTTTTCAGGCGTTTGTGAAAGAAGGTTCAAATCTCGCTCTGGCCGTGAGAGCACTTGGCAGTTCCGCAAAGAATTCGGGTGGACCGAAGGTTAGAAACGTCCCGGAGCCAAACGTCACAGACAGCATCCATTAATGTACTGCCAGATCCTAAAGATAATGTGTCTGCTTGAATCGGGATGTTTCATTCGTTTAACTTTTCTCTCCGCTCGCATTCTTGCAAAAATCTCCGTTTGAAGAGGAAATCGGGCCCTGCTTTAGGGAATTTTTTGAATTTAGAATCGAATAGAGCTGGAAGGGACTTCGGAGGTCTTCTAGTCCAGCCCCCCCTGCTCAAGCAGGAGAACCTATACCATTTCAGAAAAATAGATATCCAACCTCTTCTTAAAAACCTCCAGTGATGGAGAAGGAAGGAAGGAAGGAAAGAAGGAAGGAAGGAAGGAGAGCAGAGTTGGAAGGGACCTTGGAGGTCTTCTAGTCCAGCCCCCCCGCTCAAGCAGGAGAATCTATACCATTTCAGACAAATAGATATCCAATCTCTTCTTAAAAACCTCCAGTGATGGAGAAGGGAGGGAGGGAGGGAGGGAGGGAGGGAGGGAAGGAAGGAAGGAAGGAAGGAAGGAAGGAAGGAAGGAAGGAAGGATAGCAGAGTTGGAAGGGACCTTGCAGTGAGTGAGATACAAACTCTACATTAACAGTGGGCGTTATACCCTGGTTGTACCCCGATCCATTCCACTCTGTTTTATTCTCTATCAGGCTCTCCCCAAACGTTCCTCCCATATATAGACTACACTTCCAAGAATCCACAGCCAAGAGGACCATCCAAATTCAATTCCAGCTTTGGCCACCACGCTATAAAAAAGATGTTGAGACTCTAGAAAAAGTCCAGAGAAGAGCAACCAGGATGATGAGGGGACTGGAGGCTAAAACATATGATGAATGGTTGCAGGAACTGGGCATGGCTGGTCTAGGGAAGAGAAGGACCAGGGGAGACACGATAGCAGTCTGCCAATATTTCAGGGGCTGCCACAGAGAGGAGGGGGCTCAAGCTATCTTCCAAGGCACCTGAAGGCCAGGAAAGGAATAATGGATGGAAATTGACCAAGGAGAGATTCAACCTAGAAATAAAGAGGAATTTCCTGACAGTGAGAACAATCAACCCATGGAACAGAAGTTGCCTTTGGAAGTTGTGGGAGTTTCATCACTGGAGGCTTTCAAGAAGATACTGGACTGCCATCTGTCAGAAATGGGATAGGGTCTCCTGCTTGGACTAGATGACCTACAAGGTCTCTTCCAACTCTGTTAATCTGAATCTATCTAAGATGATCAAAAGTCTGGAGACTAAAACATACGCTGGACAGTTGCAGAAACCGGGCATGGCTAGTCTAGTGAAGAGAAGGACCAGGGAGACATGATAGCAGTCTTCCAATATTTGAGGGGCTGCCACAGAGAGGAGGGGTCTAGCTATGTTCCAAGGCCAGACAAGTAATAATGGATGGAAACTGAACAAGGAGAGATTCAACCTGGAAATAAAGAGGAATTTCCTGACAGTGAGAACAATCAACCCATGGAACAGAAGTTGCCTTCGGAAGTTGTGGGAGCTTCATCACTGGAGGCTTTCCAGAAGAGACTGGACTGCCCTCTGTCAGAAATGCTGTAGGGTCTGCTGCTTGGGCAGGGGGTTGGACTAGATGACCTACAAGGTCCCTTCCAACTCTGATAATCTAATCTAATCCTAGCGGGAGATCACACTGTCCCCTTCCTAAGAGAGTTAGCAGCTCGACAGCATTGAAAAAATAAAAAATAAAAATGGAGATTAGATGTGGAACATGCACTCAAACCCACAAACACACAGGCGGGCAGCCTGGTATACGCCAGAAGTTGGAAATATAGCCCAAACTGCCTCTAGACAATGACACTAATCCTATCCAATTAGCTGATTTTTCTGCCATTGTCGCCAGCACCGCGGGTTAAACGGGTGTCGGAAAGCATTTGGCAATAGCAGCAGTGATCTGCCAAGGATAACAGAAAAACATAAAAAGCGGAATTTAGCCCCTGGATCGAGAAGGCTGCAGCTTGGACGCGTCCGTTGCCTACAAATCTGGCTTTTTCCTGGATCCCTGAATGACAGTCATCTCTTGTCACCTAGCAAGACGCCATGAAGGTCACCACGATGTTAAAAAGGACGTGGAGACTCTAGAAAGGGTGCAGAGAAGAGCAACCAGGATGATGAGGGGACTGGAGGCCAAAACATACGATGGACGGTTGCAGGAACTAGTTGCGTGGCTAGTCTAGTGAAGAGAAGGACCAGGGGGGACAGAATGAGATTTCAGGGGCTGCCACAGAGAGGAGGGGGTCAAGCTGCTTTCCAAGGCATCTGAAGGCAGGACAAGAAGCAACGGTGGAACCTAACAAGGAGAGAAGCAACCCAGGAGGAATTTCCTGACAGGGAGAACAATTAATCAGTGGAACAACTTGCCTCCAGAAGTTGTGAATGCTCCAAGACTGGAATTTTTAAAGACGAGATTGGATAACCATTTGTCTGAAGTGGTGTAGGGTTTCCTGCCTAAGCAGGGGGTTGGACTGGAAGACCTCCAAGGTCCCTTCCAACTCTGTTCTTCTATTCTATTCTATTCCACTCCATGTTCTATTCTATTCTATTCTATTCTATTCTATTCTATTCTATTCCATTCCATATTCTATTCCATTCCATTCCATATTCTATTCCATTCCATATTCTATTCTATTCTATTTTCTATTCCATTCCATTCCATCTTCTCTTCTCTTCTCTTCTCTTCTCTTCTCTTCTCTTCTCTTCTTTCTCTTCCCTTCCCTTCCATATTCTATGCTATGCTATTCCATTCCATTCCATTCCATATTCTATTCTATTCCATTCCATATTCTATTCTATTCCATTCCATTCCATTCCATATTCTATTCCATTCCATTCCATGTTCTATTCTATTCCATTCCGTTCCATGTTCTATTCTATTCCATTCCATTCCATTCCATGTTCTATTCTATTCTATTCTATTCTATTTCATTCCATTCCATGTTCTATTCCATTCTATTCTATTCTATTTCATTCCATTCCATGTTCTATTCTATTCCATGTTCTATTCTATTCTATTCTATTCCATTCCATTCCATTCCATTCCATTCCATTCCATTCCATTCCATTCTATTCTATTCCATTCCATTCCATTCCATATTCTATTCTAGAAGTTTTTCAAAAGAGATTGGATAACCATTTGTCTGAAGTGGTGTAGGGTTTCCTGCCTAAGCAGGTCCCTTAGTGCTGCAGGAGGCCGTCCAGGCCAAAAACGGGGGGCGCAGGACCTCACGCAGCCCCCCTCCCCGTGCACTCCATTTCGGTTGCCAGAGGCACCGCGGGCTGGTCCTTTGCTATTTCCACAGGCCGACCCCGTGGGCTGGATTTAAGCACTCCACGGGCTGCATCCGACCCACGGGCCTTGCGTTTGACACCCCTGTGTTAGACATGAATACGATGAGAAGTGATTTTCTTTCCCCCCTAAAAAGGCAAATGCCGAATCTGGTTGCAGCATTGAGGAGTGGCAGGTGAAGAGGAAGAGGCTCAACATCTGTTGATTTCTGCTTTAAGGCTCTGCAGACAATCACGGCCAGCAATGAAACTGCAACAGAATCAAAAAAAAAATGCCCTTGCCAGGGGAAAGTTTATTATGACAAGCCATTGTTTTGTTGCGGTTTTTTTTTTTTTTGGCTCATCATGGTCGGTGACGCATGCAACGCCCCAGCGCCTCTGTGAACAAAGTGGGAGTATGTCAGGAAGGGCAGCTGAGGGTGACCCCCCCCCCCAACGAGCACCAGTTGGTACGTTGATGTGCTTATAAATAGGTGGACGGGATGAGTAAGCTTGTCACTTGTCACTAAGGTAGCAAGTCGGCAGTTGTCCGTTGAGGCTGTGTGAAAATGTGACGGATGAATAAATGTACATGGAGATTCTCCATCATCCAAGTCATGGCTGCCCCAAAGGTGCTTTTTTTTCCAGGAGGCAACTGGACATCCTGGTTTGTTTTTCCTTTGAAGACGTTTCACTTCTCATCCAAGAAGCTTCTTCAGCTCTGACTGGATGGTGGGGAAAGGAAGGATTGATATTCCTTGCAGACAGCTGGTCCTTTGCATCCTTTGAGAGGGTCGTTGAGGCCACTTGGAGGTTTGCCTGTGTCCTCATGATCAACTGAGTAGGGCAAATGGTTCTTGTAGTCTGCAATTTTTCTCTCTGGAAATCCATTCCTGCTCCTGCACCATTCCAAGGGTCTTCATCCCAAATTGTACAGCTAAAAGTCTGTAGAGATTCTCGGTCCTCCAGGTCATGGCTGTCCCAAAGGTGCATTTTTCAAGAGGCAACTGGACTTTCTGTTTTTTTCTTTGAAGACGTTTCACTTCTCATCCAAGATGCTTCTTCAGCTCTGACTGTCCGCCTCTCCCTGCCCATCTACAGTTCCCTTCTCCAATTCTCCTTGCAAATTTTCCTTCTTTCTGTTGCCACCCCAGACCGAGTGGCATCCTTGGGACTCTGCCAACGATCTTCTAACGCTGGTACTATTGCCTTGGGATTCCCTTATTGGCATTTCAATGAAGGCTGAATGATCAGCGGCATTAATGGCAAAATGCTCCAGAGCACCGCTGTGTTATCTAGGGAACGTTGCGAATAATTGCCACGGAGTCTCCAGACGCTCATCGAAATCCTGACCAAAATCCTCTCCCCCCAGGAGATTCTGAGTCTCCTTTTCACTGGAGAACCAGAAGAGGGAAAGGGAAAAATGGTTTGCCAACTGGCGATCTATGCCTAGGAAGCCATGGTGGTTAGTCCTGGAGGGGGGTCTATGACAATTTGCCATGGCCAACTTGTTGTCACCTGGTGGCAAACCTCAAGTAGAGCATCATTCCAAGCCGAGATGGGGCATATGGTATCCCGCTGCCAGCATCCTTATCCCCGTTCACTTTATCGCTGCTTGCTAAAATTTACAGAGACATCAATAACAATCCATCGGAGCTGGAAGCGACTTTGGAGGTCATCCAGTCCAACCCCCTGCTCAAGCATGGCCTTCTCGTCACAAGACAACTGGCCGTGGGACAAGGGTTACACTAAATACCAAAGAAATGGTGGAATGCAATCATTAAAGAAAGGATGCAAAAGGAAGGGCAGAATAAAATGCAAATGGCAAACGTTCAAATAATTATTATTTATCTTCTTCTTCATATATATATATATATATATAAATAAATGGCTGTGTGTGTGTGTGTGTGTGTGTGTGTGTGTGTGTGTGTGTGTTCCAGCATAACTCTGGAACGCCTTGAGCAATTTCAACCAAACTTGGTACACAGATGACTTACTCTATGGAAACAAATAAGACACCCCTAATATTCCCTCGGGGTGTGTGTTCTGTTAAGATACAGCCTGTTGTGCCTTAAAATGGCTTCTACTGTACTGCCGTAAAATGGCTTCTACTGTACAGCACAGTGGAGTTGCTATAGTAACAGCTTCATGGTTCTCCACAAGGGGGCTCCCTCTGGTAAGGGGGGAAATCCAACATTAGAAATTACGTTTGGTCCGGACATTTTCCCCCTATAAATAAATACCCGGGCAACATCGGGTTATCGGCTAGTTTTAAGTCATTAAATAGAATGGTTAAATTGTCCTGCAGTGAGTTGGCCGTGATGAGTTGGCTTTGGAGAGTTGGCCATTGGGAGTTGGCCACATAGCAAGTTGGCGATGGCCAAGTTGTTCCGTTGCCATCCCAAAGAGACTGCATCAGCAACATCCCAACCGCAGTTCATTGGCATCATCCTGCCAGCTCCTACTTATTAAGAAAAGGATTCTGTAGGCAAGGACCAAGAAGAACGGTTGCAGGATTTTGGGTTTGGCTAGTCCAGAGAAAAGAAGGATCCGGGGGGACATAATAGCAGCATTCCAGTATTTGAGGGGCTGCCACAAAGAAGAAGGGGTGTCAATTTATTCTCCAAAGCACCAGAGAGCAGGACAAGAAGCAATGGGTGGAAAGGAATCAAGGAGAGATTCAACCTAGAACTAAGGAGAAACTTCCTGCCAGTGAGGACAATTACGGTAACCAATGGAACGACTTCAGAAATCATGGGTGCTCAAATACTAGAGGTTTTTAAGAAGAGTCTAGAAATGTCCACCGACAGGTCATGCTTGTTCCAAAGGTATTTTTTTCAAGAGGCTAGTGTACTTTCTGGTTTTTCTTTGAAGACGTTTTGCTTCTCATCCAAGAAGGTTCTTCAGCTCTTCAGCTCTGAGGATCTTCAGGTCTGAAGTTCTTCAGCTGTGAAGCGGAAGAATCTTCTTGGATGAGAGGCAAAATGTCTGCAAAGAAAAAACAAAAAGTCCACTTGCCTCTTGAAAAAGCAACTTTAGGAGTCTGGACAGCCACTTGGCTGAAATGGTATGGGTAATGGGTCTCTTGCTTGAACAGGGGGCTAGACTAGATCTCTAAGATCCCTCCAGATCTATTCTGATTGATTGATTGATTGGTTGGTTAGTTGATTGATTGATGGACCAGGCTGACCCTGAGGGAGTTCAAACACATCATCAGTCTCAAATCCCTTCATGCCTACAAGATCTAAATCAGGTCCATCTTGAATTCCGTTGACAATTTGCTTTGACCGTTAGTAGTTCAGATTCTTGTTGAGAGCTTGCAATAAAGCTTTATATTCTGGATAGAAACTGCCTCAATTTCCCGATTTCCCCGGCAGTTGACAGATTCTTTCAGAAAGTTGATCTAAAGGAGACTTCCTTTGGAGTATTTGCCAAACACAGTTCCTCAGGCTGACAACAGCTCCGGAACCTTTCCTCCCTTGGCAAGCAATCCTTCTGGTCTTCGCTGGCTGATTAAAGAAGCAAACAAGAATTCTAGAAGATGGAGCAATGCTACAGCAGTGTTTCTCAACCTTGGTTGCCTTCAGAAGTGTGGACTTTAACACACTTTCAGAAGTGTGGATAGAAGTCCACATTTCTGAAAGCCAACAAAGTTGAGAAATACTGCCCTACAGGTTCTTGAAGCCAAGTTCCTGATACCCACCATGATGGATGCACCACCTGTTTTGAAAAGATGATGGAGTTGTCCAAGCAATCAAGGTATTGAATTCACAAGGGGGCTGCTTGACCAAAGAGGATCCTACAGGGACTCCTGTGAGTCCCTTGGACTGCAAGATGATCAAACCGGTCAGTCCTAGAGGAGATCAACCCTGACTGCTCTTTAGAAGGCTAGATCCTGAAGTGGAAACTCAAATACTTTGGCGAAGGAAGGACTCGCTGGAGAAGAGCCTCATGCTGGGAAAGATGGATGGCAAAAGAAGAAGAAGGGGACAGCAGAAAGGAGGTGGCTGGATGGAGTCACCAAAGCAGTCAGCGTGAGCTGAAATGGACTCTAGAGGATAGTAGCGGACAGGAAGGCCTGGAGGTACATTGTCCATGGGGTTGCGATGGGTCAGACATGACTTCGCAACTAACATCAGCAACAAAAGAGCTGTCCAAGCAACCAAGGTGCTGAATTCTCAAGGGGACTGTTTGACCAAAGAGGAACAAAAGAATAGCAATAGCATTTAGCACTTAAGACTTATATACCGCTTCACCGTGCTTTACAGCCCTCTCTAAGCAGTTTACAGAACCAGCCTCTTGCCCCCAACCATCTGGGTCCTCCTTTGACCCACCTCGGAAAGGATGGAAGGCTGAGTCAATCTTGAGCCTGGCGAGATTTGAACCGCCAAATTGCAGGCAGCAGAAGTAGCCTGCAGTCCTGCACTCTAACCACTGCGCCACCGTGGGTCATAATAGGAATGATATTGGAATCAACTCGACATAGCAACTGAAATATTTTTCAACCATCCGATTCTTGGAAGACTTGCCGCCACCTGTCCTGGAACAGGTTTCAATTGGACACATAACCAAATTCACATCAAAAGAGGCCGAGGGATGCATAATGGGGTGACATCTGTCTCTTTCCATCAACCGCAGACCAGAATTCTCGTTTATCTGCTTCCATTTGATCCGCAGAACAATAAGACGCCTGTTAGGCTGATAGATGGCATCTGTCCCAATCCAAACTGATTCTCAAAATATGAGAACCTACCCTTCCCTTGGCCAATAACTTGGACTTACAAGCCACATTTCTGGAGGGGAGACATTTCAGGTCTCCAAGTCAGCAAGAAAGACCACGAAGTAGACGTGGTAATGAAGGGCCACCATCAAGAGAACATGCCGGCGGTGCTTTCTTTAAAACACACCAAAACAAATCACACACAAAAAAAAAAACCTTACAAAAACCTCAAGTCAGATATTCTCCTCCTTTAACCAACAATATATATATGGTTCTCTCTGTGGCAGCCTCTCCGATATTGGAAGACTGCTATCATTTCACCTCTAGTCCTCCTTTTCATTACATTCAACATTTCCCATGCTTGCAACTCTTCTTCTCTTCTCATTCTTTCCAGAGCCTCAAAATCTTTTTTTTTTTTAAATATCCTAGGGACCGAAACTCAATGCAATATTCCAAGTGTGGTCTTACCGAGGCATTGTAAAGCATTGATAATACTTCGTGTGATCTTGGCAACCTTCATTCTGTAATCTAATTTGCTTCAAAGGGAAGAAAGACGTGGAAATAAACAAAATCCAGATGTAGCGCTACAAAGCTATCGTCCCTTGACAGAAGAGCCTGGACTTTTGAGTTGTGTTTTCTGGTCAAACAGATTGTCATCCAAGGGTGAAGTAGGTTTTGAATCAGCCCTTCATGAAGCACAAGCATTATCCACAGCAAACACAACAGTGTGGGAAGGCTTGTCCAACAAATCACAGCAAAATAAAGCTTGCTTCTTTCCCTTCTTTAGTCAGATTTATGAGTCCATTCAGACCACAAAATATGTTTTTGATCTGAAAATAGATAGTGCCCATCAAGCAGCTTCAATCCAAGTTCAATTGCGGACGGTCGCTTGTCTGAAAGGGTATACGATCTCCTGCAGGAGTAGGGGGCTGGACTAGAAGACCTCCAAGGTCCCTTCCAACTCTATTCTGATTGATTGACGCTAGCAGAATGAGAGAGTTGGAAGGGACCTCGTAGGTCATCAAGTCCAACCTCCCACCCAAGCAGGAGACCCTACACCCTTTCTGACAGATGGCAGTCCAGTCTCTTCTTGAAAACTTCCAGTGATGAAGCTCCCACAACTTCTGAAGGCAACTTCTTATTACCATCTTCTTATTACTTCTTATGCTACTTATAATTAATACCACTGGCATCTCCAGATGGATCTTGACTGACTTGAAACCTGGGCCCTATCTCACAAACTGAAATTCAGCGTAGAGAAAAGTAAAGACCTACATCTAGGCAAGAAAAACAAAAAGGACACATATAGACTGGGCGAAACCAGGCTTAAGAGCAGTGACTGTGAGAGGGATCTTGGAGTCTTAGTGGACAACCAGCTAAATAGGAGCCAGCAGTGTGCAGCGGAAGCCAAAAAAGCCAATGCAATCCCAAACTGCATTAATGGAGCAATACAATCAAGATTAAGAGAGGTGTTACTAATACCCCTCTGTAAAGCCTTAGTAAGACCACACCTAGAATACTGCATCCAGTTTTGAGACTCTAGAAAGAGTGCAGAGAAGAGCATCCAAGAGGATTGGGGGACTGGAGGCTAAAACATACGATGAACGGTTGCAGGAACTGGGAATGTCTAGTTGAATGAAAAGAAGGACCAGGGGAGACAGGATAGCAGTCTTCCAATATTTGGGAAGGGGCTGCCACAGAGAGGAGGGGGGTCAAGCTATTTTCAAAAGCACCTGAAGGTCAGACAAGGAATAATGGGTGGAAACTGACCAAGGAGATATTCCTTTTGCATCCGCTGAGAAAGAAAGGAACCTCAAAAAGGAAGCTGAACTTGGTTCCTTTCCCCTATTTTTACCTACAATCTCCAAATCGCTCGGTTCTTTGATCTGGAAACCACAACCGATCATCTTTTTGTTAAAAAAACATCAACGATCAATAATTCATCCCTTCTTTCCTTAATTTACACTTGTGTGTGTTTAGGAGTCCCAAAGAACTCCAAAATGCACCTGCTTTTAATGAGATTTGAAAGGATGAGAGAATGCGTGGTCCAAAAAAAATAAAAGCATATTTTTTTTTGCTCTCCAAAGCTTTCTTTCCCCATCGGCATTCCCACCTTAGTTCGCTCTTATGTTCCTAGTGGGATCGGCTACCCTGCTGATCCCAGCACGAAACGGTGTTTATCAGTAGGAATCCAAGGGTACCCAGCCAGAGATTTCAAAGGAAAGTACAAAAGGAAAGTATGGCTTTTTCTTGAATGACAGCTTGTTATTTTTCCTCCTCTTCCCTCCCCGTCCTCTCTTTTTATCCTCAAAACAGCAATGAGAAACACGTTTGGCAACGAGTTCGGAGATCATCCCAAGAGGCATTTTTGAGGTGAGTGGAGCGGGGTGGGGAATCACACCGCATTCCTTTTCTTTCTCACGTCGTCTTGATCAGCTGGAGGTCCCCACGGGTTAAAAAAGACAACTGCCAAAATGACCATTCAAGGACAGCATGGGTCCCTTTGACATTGACGTGGCAGTCCTGGTCAAAAGGGCCCAGCAAATGATACGACCCGAAACTTCTCAGGAAACTGAACGAAAAACCGCTGGTGACCTTCTACCGCTGCACCATAAAGAGTATTTTAACTCACTGCGCCCGTGTCTGATCTGCCCATTGCACAGGAGCAGATGGGACAGCGCTCCAGAGGGTCAACATCATTGCCCAGAGGATCTTGGGTTGCCCTCCTCCCCTCTTTGGAAGAGCTTTATAGCTCCCGCTGCCTTAAGAAAGCTCAAAACATTCTTAAAGATCCATCTCATCCTGGGCACCCTATTGTTTTTGAACTATTAACATCTGGCAGCCGGTACAGGTGCTTGCTACGCTTGCTTGCTATCGGCTGCCATAGGAACGGGGGGGGGGCATAGTATTAGGGAGGGGAATTATATTGTACTGGAGGAGTCTTGTTCTCGCCATCTTCTGCGCATGCTGGTGACTGATGCTTGGACTTGGTCAAGGCCAACCGTTCTGCATACCAACTTGATGAGGCTTTTTTGAAGATGCACCCCACATGACACCTTAGGGAGTCGCAGATTGGACGATGGGTTGGGGAGTCGGGGGGGAGGGTGCTGGGTAAACGTTTGATATGTACATGTTCCCGCCTTTCTGGCTCAGATCTTGCCTCCCTTTAGCTGTTTTCACTTCCTATCTAGTAAAAGTCCTTTATCTCTATTAAAATGGAGTTGAGGTTTTCCTTTCTTGGATATTGAAAGAGGCAATAAAAGCAATAAAAAACAAGGGAAAAGAGGCTGAAAAACAGCTTCTATCCCAGGGCAGTAACCATATTGAGTTCTACAGTATAGTGCAATATTAATGCCATATTTTCAATTCAGTTGTATAGCATGTGAAGGCTGTGTGTTTGTGTGTTTTTTTATAGTTATAATGTACACTGAAGGTGGCATTTAATTTGTTGTACGAGGCGAAATGACAAGTAAACTAAACTAGGATAAAGGAAAAGGTTCCCCTTGCACTTATGTGCTAATCGTTCCTGACTCTAGGGGGCAGTGCTCATCTCTGTTTCGAAGCCAAAGAACCAGCGCTGTCCAAAGACGCCTCCGTGGTCATGTGGCCAGCATGACTAAATGCCGAAGGCGCATGGAATGCTGTTCCCTTCCCATCAAAGGTGGTCCCTATTTTTCTACTTGCATTTTTTACGTGTTTTCGAACTGCTAGGTTGGCACAAGCTCGGACAAGTCACGGGAGCTCACTCTGTTACGCTGCGCTAGGGATTCGAACCGCCAAACTGCCGACCTTTCTGATCGATAAGTTCAGCATCTTAGCCACTGAGCCACCACATCCCAAAACTAAACAAAATATTTTTCAGCCAACAAGAAAGTGTCTTTTACTATCCCCTCTTCCACCCCCTGCCCCAGCAGAGAACACAAGGACCCTCGTGTAAGGTTCTTGCATAGACAGTGGTGAAATTTAATTTGTTTTACTACCAGTTCTGTGGGCGCAGCTTGGTGGGCGTGGCAGGGGAAGGACAATGCAAAATCCCCTATTCCCCCCCCCCAACTCCTGGGAGAAGGATACTGCAAAATCTCCATTCCCTCCTCACTCCAGGGGAAGGATACTGCAAAATCCCCATTCCCTCCCCACTCCAGGGGAAGGATATTGCAAAATCTCCATTCCCTCCCCACTCCAGGGGAAGGATACTGCAAAATCCCCATTCCCTCCCCACTCCAGGGGAAGGATACTGTAAAATCTCCATTCCCTCCCCACTCCAGGGGAAGGATACTGCAAAATCCCCATTCCCTCCCCACTCCAGGGGAAGGATACTGCAAAATCCCCATTCCCTCCCCACTCCAGGGGAAGGATACTGCAAAATCCCCATTCCCTCCCCACTCCAGGGGAAGGATACTGCAAAATCCCCATTCCCTCCCCACTCCAGGGGAAGGATACTGCAAAATCCCCATTCCCTCCCCACTCCAGGGGAAGGATACTGCAAAATCCCCATTCCCTCCCCACTCCAGGGGAAGGATACTGCAAAATCCCCATTCCCTCCCCACTCCAGGGGAAGGATACTGCAAAATCCCCATTCCCTCCCCACTCCAGGGGAAGGATACTGCAAAATCCCCATTCCCTCCCCACTCCAGGGGAAGGATATTGCAAAATCCCCATTCCCTCCCCACTCCAGGGGAAGGATACTGCAAAATCCCCATTCCCTCCCCACTCCAGGGGAAGGATACTGCAAAATCCCCATTCCCTCCCCACTCCAGGGGAAGGATACTGCAAAATACCCATTCCCTCCCCACTCCCCACTCCAGGGGAAGGATATTGCAAAATCCCCATTCCCTCCCCACTCCGGAGGAAGGATATTGCAAAATCCCCATTCCCTCCCCACTCCAGGGGAAGGATACTGTAAAATCCCCATTCCCTCCCCACTCCAGGGGAAGGATATTGCAAAATCTCCATTCCCTCCCCACTCCAGGGGAAGGATACTGCAAAATCCCCATTCCCTCCCCACTCCAGGGGAAGGATACTGCAAAATCCCCATTCCCTCCCCACTCCAGGGGAAGGATACTGCAAAATCCCCATTCCCTCCCCACTCCAGGGGAAGGATATTGCAAAATCCCCATTCCCTCCCCACTCCAGGGGAAGGATATTGCAAAATCTCCATTCCCTTCACACTCCAGGGGAAGGATACTGCAAAATCTCCATTCCCTCCCCACTCCAGGGGAAGGATATTGCAAAATCTCCATTCCCTCCCCACTCCAGGGGAAGGATATTGCAAAATCCCCATTCCCTCCCCACTCCGGAGGAAGGATACTGCAAAATCTCCATTCCCTCCCCACTCCAGGGGAAGGATACTGCAAAATCCCATTCCCTCCCCACTCCAGGGGAAGGATATTGCAAAATCCCCATTCCCTCCCCACTCCAGGGGAAGGATATTGCAAAATCCCCATTCCCTCCCCACTCCAGGGGAAGGATACTACAAAATCCCATTCCCTCCCCACTCCAGGGGAAGGATATTGCAAAATCTCCATTCCCTCCCCACTCCAGGGGAAGGATATTGCAAAATCCCCATTCCCTCCCCACTCCAGGGGAAGGATACTGCAAAATCCCCATTCCCTCCCCACTCCAGGGGAAGGATACTGCAAAATCCCCATTCCCTCCCCACTCCAGGGGAAGGATACTGCAAAATCCCCATTCCCTCCCCACTCCAGGGGGAGGATACTGCAAAATCCCCATTCCCTCCACACTCCAGGGGAAGGATACTGTAAAATCCCCATTCCCTCCACACTCCTGGGAGAAGGATATTGCAAAATCTCCATCCCTCCCCACTCCAGGGGATGGAATATTGCAAAATCATCCTTCCCTCCCCACTCTGGGGCCAGCCAGAGGTGGCATTTGCCAGTTCTTCCAACTACTGAAAATTTCTGCTGAACCTGCTGGAACCTGCTGGATTTCATCCCTGACAATAGACCCTTCAAAGACCAATTTGGAAAAACAGCCGTCCTTGAGCTGTTGCAGGTTTGCAAAGCCTGCTCAGATGCGTTGGCGGAGGCCACGTATTGGGGCGAAGGGGACTCTCTGATGGGTCCCAGGGAAGAGGGGATGGAGATGGAATCCCGCTCTGGCGCTTGCCAACTCTGGAAGGCAAAGTTGAGCCAGGCACAGAAGTCAGCAGAAACGATTGCTGAGTCTGGCATCTTGAGAAGGAAGTTGGCACTTTGCAAAAGAAAAAAGAGAAGGGCTTGGAAAAGCAAGCAGTTTTGCCAGGAGAGATTTAGAGGTGCCAATGGAAGAAGATCCGCTGAAGAAAAGGTAACTCTAACTCTGGGGCTGGAAGGGACCTTGGAGGTCATCTAGGCCAGGAGTCCCCAACCTTTCAGACTTCAGGGATCACTCAA
The DNA here is from genome assembly GCA_029891615.1 of Natrix natrix natrix. Taxonomy (NCBI): domain Eukaryota; kingdom Metazoa; phylum Chordata; class Lepidosauria; order Squamata; family Natricidae; genus Natrix; species Natrix natrix. The sequence continues at coordinate 733,944 of JAKRSK010008287.1, forward strand.
TTCATAATGTTAAATCCCGCAGACCACTAATACAATCTGCCCAATGATTGACTGGGTGGGCGTGGCTAGGTAGTCATGTGACTGGGTGGGCTGGCCAACTCAATGTCACTCACGTTGAGGGGCACCTCGCTGGCTTCTACTCGCCCCTCCCCACCCAGCTCCTACTCGCCTGCCCAAACGGGCTACTTGGGGCCCCAACAGGAAGCCGTTGCTGGAGCTAAGCAGCCACCAGGAGAAAGAGTTGGCAAAACAGCTCAGTTCAAATTGGATCTGACCCGAGAAGGAGGCTCAGCAGAAGCACCTCACTGAGGACTAGGAGCATAGGCTTTCCAAGCAGAGGGAAGAACTGCGGGAGTGCAAGGCCAGCTACCGGCGCCTGGAGGCTCAGTGGGCTAAGATGGTCAACCAGTTCCAGGCCATGATGCAGTCCCACTGGAACGAGGCCCTCCGGCTCTTCTCCACCACCAATACGTCCCTCCAACCTTCACCCAAAGCCCCCCACCAGGAGGCTGAAGCAGACCCCAAGTTGGAATTTCTGCCCCCCTCCGACCCACACAAAAAGACCCCGAAGGGGGAGACTCTCTGCAGCAACACAAGCGTTCATTGCACGTATCCATCCCAGTTTGAGGACCCCTGATTGAGTGCAATATAAAAAATGCAAATAATTTCTCTGCGGACCACCAAAGTTTTCTCACAGACCACCAGTGGTCCACGGACCCTCTACCTCTGGTGACTCTCTACGCGGAGTTCTGATTCACAGCAGTTCATTTGGGGACCGTTCTAAGTGGCACCACAACTGGAAAAAAAATCAGCTACAACCTTAGCAGCATCCCCCAATGATCACGGGATCAAAATTCAGAGGCAAGGCAACTGGTTCATCCTTACGTCGGTTGCAGGCAGCGTCCCCTGGGTTACGTGATTGCCCTTTTGACCAGCAAAGTCAAATGGAGAAGCCGGTGTCGCTTCCTTGTTTTCTTGCAGACGTTTCATTATCCAAACTAGGTAACATCATCAGGGCCAGAAAGGGGGGGGGGTAAGATTTGCTCCCTCTTGATATACTAAAGCAAGCCCCGCTCTCTTCTGGAACTGATGATGCTACCTAGTTGGGTAATGAAACGTCTGCAAGGAAATAACCAAAGGCAGAGATCCCCAATGATTCCATAACCGTTGTCTTCCTCCTCCTCCTCTTCTTCTCCACAAACCCCACTCCTTTCCAGCACTGATGATGTTATCTAGTTGGGCCATGAAACGTCTGAAAGCACGAAGGACCCCCACAATCCTCTCCCCCTCCTCCTCGCCACAAACCCTACTCCCCTGTAGCACCGATGATGACACATCTGTAAGAAAACAACCAAGTGCAGAGCGCACCAAGGACCCCACAGTCCTCCTCCTCCCTGCAAATCCTCCTCCCTTCTAGCCCTGATGATGTTACCTAGTTGGGTAATGAAACATCTGTAAGAAAACAACTAAGCTCAGAGGGCACCAAGGACCCTTCAAAATGAAAATTCCTGTCTCCCATTCCCGGCCAAGAAACCTGGCTCAATTTATTTCCCTTGTATTAAATCTTGGCTGCAAACCTCAGGCTTCTATTGCGGGCTGTATTTTAAGTTAGACCTTAGTTGGACGAAATACTCAATGATAGCAAACAGCATTATTTATTAAAGGAACTGGAGGGGTTTCTATAGCATCCCAAGGCAAGAGAAAGAAAGAAAGAAAAAGAAAACAGAAGCTCAGTAGTGGCTAGGTTATTCAAGGTATTATTCTCCTCTGCTTGCTTTCTTTTTTAAAAATAATAATAATAATGTTTCTGTATAATTTTGGCGGAGTGGGAACTGGAGCCTCACCACACCGTGAGGGCAGCCAGATTTACACAAGAATTGAAAATTCCATCTATTTGAAAAGACACCAATTTTGCAGAGCATTTAGAAAGACTTTATAGATTTATAGATCTGGCAGCAGAAGCCTGGATGCAGGACAGAACCGGGAATTCCCAGCAGGCAGGAGGTGGGTATCCCAGAATCCCTAGCAGGCAGGAGGTGGGTACCCCAGAATTCCTAGAGGGAAGGAGCAGAATTCCTAGCAGGCAAGAGAGGGGTATCCCAGAATCCCTAGCAGGCAGGAGGTGGGTATCCCAGAATTCCTAGAGGGAAGGAGCAGAATTCCTAGCAGGCAAGAGAGGGGTATCCCAGAATCCCTAGCAGGCAGGAGGTGGGTACCCCAGAATTCCTAGAGGGAAGGAGCAGAATTCCTAGCAGGCAAGAGATGGGTATCCCAGAATCCCTAGCAGGCAGGAGGTGGGTATCCCAGAATTCCTAGAGGGAAGGAGCAGAATTCCTAGCAGGCAAGAGAGGGGTATCCCAGAATCCCTAGCAGGCAGGAGGTGGGTATCCCAGAATTCCTAGCGAGCAGGAGGTGGGCATCCCAGAAACCCTAGTGGACAGGAACTGGATATTCCAGAATCCCTAGTGGGCAGGAAGTGGGTTTCAGACTCAAGGGGAAAAAATAAGTTGCAGGAACACGTTTTCCACCCAAGCATAAAATATTATCCAGTGCCACAATGGCAAGAAAAAGCAGGAAGGCCTCCTGCTTCAAACACAACACTGTGTTGTGGTTATCAACCCACAACCCCAAGTTAACCCCAAGAGATGGGCAGTCTGACCCAGGCGTCCTTAAAAAGCAAGAATCAAGAGTCTCGATCCCGGCAAAACCTCTTTTATTTACACGATTGTGAATTCCTTTCATTCACAGTCAGCCAGGCTTAGCAAACAGTCTTTCAGAGGAATGTTTATCCACACGCACCTTATCTCGCTTGGAAAAGCTGCCAGATAACTAGTTTCCCAACGCAGGGCAAGGCAAAACTTGGCACAGAGTCTCTTATAGTCACAAACAGAACTTTCCACTCTTGAAACGACCGAAGGAACAAATTGTTTTCTACAAAAGCCCACTCCCCGTTCACTCCTCTTTTGTTTCAATACAATACAATACAATACAACACAATATAGAGTTGGAAGGGACCTTGGAGGTCTTCTAGTCCAACCCCCTGCCTAGGCAGGAAACCCTATACCGTTTCAGACAAATGGCTATCCAACATCTTCTTAAAAACTTCCAGTGTTGGAGCATTCACAACTTCTGGAGGCAAGTAGTTCCACTGATTAACGGTTCTCACTGTCAGGAAATTTCTCCTCAGTTCTAAGTTGCTTCTCCCCTTGATTAGTTTCCACCCGTTGCTTCTTGTTCTATCCTCAGGTTTCCTCTGGGAGGGGCCAATCACCTCCAAGGTGTGGCTTTACTCTTGAGTCGACCCTGCTTTCTTGGTTGTTCTTGTCTTCTGGCAGCTCTGCGCATGCGCACCCTGGGAACAGGCTCCAGCTGTTCCTCTGCCTCACTGCTGTCTAACTCCCTCTCTGCCTCCGACGCAGAGCCCTCCTCTGAGACTTCCCCAGACTCCAGGACTGGCCCATGGTCCTCCCCAACCTCCTCACTGTCCTACTCTGCTGCCAGCTCCGCTGACCTCTGCTGCCAGCTCCGCTGACCTCCGGTGGGCCACAACATTGATCTCCTTCCGATGTTTGAAGCTACCACCTACAATTGTTATACAAATTGACAGAGAGTGTCGTAAGGTCTGAAGGGGGGATCTACAGTTCCTCCAAACAAAACTGCATTAAGGAATTGATCAAGGACGGATTCAAAGATGATTCAACGTGATCCCCCTTCTTTCTCTGACCAAGACCCCGCTCTCCGTTTGGTGCGCAATTTATTGTAACGCTCTGTTTTTCCATCTTTCAAGTCGAGTTTTATGAAAGCCCTAAAGCCAGACACGGAACAAAATAGCGAATAAAAGAAGTACCTCAATGCTTCCATATAGCTGCATACGTGTATAAGAGGAAAAACAACACAGGTAGTCCTCAACTTACAGCGGTTCATTTGGTGACCGTTCCAAGCTACGACGGCACTGAAAAAAGCGACTTATGACCATTTGCCGCTCTTACGACCGTTGCAGCCTCCCTGCGGCCACGTGGTCCAAGTTCAGACTCTTGGCCATTGATTCATATTTACGACGGAGTCCCGGGATTCCCCTTCTGACAAGCAAAGTCAGTGGGGAAGCCAGATTCACTTAACGACGGTGTTACTAATGTAACATCTGCAGGGATTCACTTAACAACTGCAGGAAGCCCGGTCTTAAAACGGGGCGAAACTCACTGAAGGAACGTCTCGCTTAGCCACAGAAATCCTGGGCTCCATTGGGCTCATAAGTCGAGGATTATTCGGTATTACAAACACAAACCTTCTCAAAGGCTCATCTACTTCGGGATTTCACCAAAGACACGCTGTATAATCCGTGGCCGCAAGGCCGGTTGACTCTCATCCTGGATAAACAAAATTGCATTTTCTAACAATTAGTCTTCCACGAATGTTTTGGTTTTGCAGAAGTGCACAACGCACACGTTTGCAAAACTAAGCGTTGCATTCCATTCTTCCTTCCAAGTTTCCCCAGATGGGAAAGGCATGGTTGCTTGTTTTCGCCAAGACAATTTGTGCAGCTGTAACGCAATGCTGTAAGCTTCCCCAACCCCCCCCAAAAAACTGGCTAGTTTACACCCTCTTCAATCGAAGCCTCACAGTTGCTTTTACAGATGACAGATTAACAGAGTTGGAAGGGACCTTGTAGGTCATCTCGTCCAACCAGAGGTGCTATTGTGCTGGTTTGCACTGGTTTGGGGGAACTGGTATACTGGTATGGCAGTGGTGCGCACTTCCGCTACCGAACCGGTAGTGGAGATAAGAGGATACCATGACTGGGTCCAAACCCCCCACCCACCCAAGCAGGAGACCCTATACCATTTCTGACAAATGGCAGTCCAGTCTCTTCTTGAAAGCGTCCAGGGATGAAGCTCCCACAACTTCTGAAGGCAACTCATTCCATTGAATATAGAGTAACAGAGTTGGAAGGGACCTTGTAGGTCATCTAGTCCAACCCCCCCGCCCAAGCAGGAGATCCTACTCCATTTCTGACAGATGACAATCCAGTCTCTTCTTGAAAGCCTCCAGCAATGAAGCTCCCACAGCTTCCAAAGGCAACTTCTGTTCCATCGGTTGATTGTTCTCACTGTCAGGAAATGTCTCCTTATTTCCAGGTTGAATCTCTCCTTGATCAGCTTCCATCCATTATTCCTTGTCTGGCCTTTGGGTGCTTTGGAAAATAGCTGGATCCCCTCCTCTCTGTGGCAGCCCCTCAAATATTGGAAGACTGCTATCCTGTCTCCCCTGGTCCTTCTCTTCACTAGACTAGCCATGCCCAGTTCCTGCAACCATTCATCGTATGTTTTAGCCTCCAGTATTGCAAAAACCATCCCATATTTTCTTTATACTGGCACTTCCTAAACTTTGAGGCAACCTTAATCGACAAGCTGAGGCCCTTGAAATGAATGAACTTTAAAAGGGATGGACACCCAGAATTCCCACCATCAAGGTCCCCCAGTATACCAATGGGGGATTATGAATGCTGAGGTCCTTCCTTTTTCCAGTTCATCCGTTTCAAGGGCCTGAGGTTGCCAATTTGTTTTACAAGATCACATTTCCAAGGTGCCTCTATTGGGAGAAAGAACACGCTCCTTATACGGCCATTTCCCACCATCAAATCACAAGATGCTTTTTATAATTTTCCAGGACGTCTCACTCAATTACGATCCCTTCTTGCTAGCTTCACCAAAACAAAGCTTCTTCTTTTTTAAGTAAAAATTTATCCAAAATATTTTAATAGTAGGGTTGAGAGCCGCTTAATCCCGCAGTAATCGGGACAGAGAAGGAAATTGATCTCGCACACTTTGGCCATCCATCCAGCCAATCCCATTCCACAAGAGCTTATCTATTGATGACCTTTGCCGATTCTGCAGAAGTCAGATTTCCCAAATGGTGGAGAGATTCTGTACTGCTCCAGTTTTGGAGAGGCAGTTTCATAGCACGCAGGCAAACAGGCCCACTATAGAGAGCAAAATACTTTAAAAATTAGGAGATATTTGAAAGAAGGCACCCATAGATTTTCCTCAATCCCTCCCTCCCTATTTTTCCCATGCCCTTCCTTCCTCCTCATTCCCCTCCCTTCCCTTCCTTCCTTCCTCCTTCCCTTCCTTCCTCCTTCCCTCCCTCCCCGTTCCCCTCCCTTCTCCCTTCCTTCCTTTCTTCTCATTCCCCTCCCTCCTCTCTTCCTTACTCATCTCCTCCCTCCCTCCTTCCCTCTCTCCCTTCCTTCTCATTCCCCTCCCTCCTTCCTTCCCCATCTCATTCCTTCCTTCCCTCTCTGCCTTCTGCCATTCCCTCTTCCTTTCTTACTCTCTCCCTTCCTTCTCATTCCCCTCCCTCCCTCCTTCCTTCCTTCCTCATCTCCTTCCTTCCTCCCTTCTCATTCCCTTCCCTCCCTCCCTCCTTCCTTCCTTCCCCATCTCATTCCTTCTTTCCTTTCCTCCCTCCCTTCTCATTCCCCTCCCTCCTTCTTTCTTTCTTTCTTTCTTTCTTTCTTTCTTTCTTTCTTCTTCTTTCTTTCCTTCCTTCCTCCCTTCTCATTCCCCTCCCCTTTCTTCCTTCCCCATCTCATTCCTTCTTTCTTTTCCTCCCTCCCTTTTCATTCTCCTCTCTCCCTCCTCCTTTCTTTCTGTCTTTCTTACCTTCCTTCCTTCCTTCCTTCCTTCCCTCCTTCCCTCCTTCCTTCCCTCCCTCCCTGATTAGGTCTTGGAGCTGGAAACCCACTTATAGCTCCTCTTCTTCTTGAATTGCCACTTTAATTCACAGAGCTTTGATACGATGCAACCGAAGTGGCTTTAACGGCCCCTAGGGGGCTGCAAAAGCTACCTTTACATTTTGGTAAAATAAAAGGGAGGAAAGCCAAACTGTACCTGGAAACTAAGCTGGCTCTGCTGCGTAAGCCAGGCAAGGAGAGCAGGAAAAAGCTCCCTGAATGCTCTCCAGCAGTCTCTTGCAAGCTCCAAGAGAACTCAGATTATCCCAAAGCCACAGGCGCTAATGAGAAGGTAGCATTTTCAAAGGAGCTTTTCATCCAACAGCTACTTTGCCTTCCTTCCTTCCTTCCTTCCTTCCTTCCTTCCTTCCTTCCTTCCTTCTCTCTCTCTCTCTCTCTCTCTCTCTCTTTCTCTCTCTTTCTTTCTCTTCCTTCCTTCCTTCCTTCCTTCCTTCCTTCCTTTCTCTAGTCCTAAGGCTTCAGAACTAACATGGTGGCATCAAAACAAGGCACCCGATTGGTGCTGCGATGAAAGGCGCTGGACCAGAAGCCAGGAGATGGTGAGTTCTAGCCCTTGCCTTAACCACAAAGCTCGCTGGGTGACTTTGGCCCAATCCTTCTCTCTCAAGGCCCAGGAACGATGGCAAACACCTTCCAAAAATCTTGCCGAGAAAAAAGGCACGGTTGAAAGGAACAAGAGGGTTATGAAGCAAAGTGGAGGGGAGGATTGGGTTGGATCAAAACTACAACCCAACCGACCCCATTACAAGGCCTTCAAAACTACAACGGAGGGATGGACTCCGGAAAAGAAAACTTATCTGACTTATCTGCTCAACAGTTGGCTCGATCCTATCAGCAAACTCACCTCCCAAATAAAAGAGAATATTTGTGGTTCTGGGTTGCAATGAGGAGGGGTCCTTGGTGCTCTCTGAGCTTGGGGGTTTTCTTGCAGGTGTTTCAAGACCCAACTAGGTAATTCCATCAGTGCTGGAAGAGAGTGGGATTTCTAGACTGGAGGAGGAGGAGAGGAGAGGAGGAGGAGGAGGAATGTGGGGTCCTTGGTGCTCTCTGAGCTTGTTGGTTTTCTTGTACATGTTTCATGACCCAACTAGGTAACACTGAAGATGTTACCTCGTCATGAAACGTCAAAAACTCCACAGTTCCTCCTCCTCCTCCTCCTCCTCCTCCTCCTCCTCCTCCTCCTCCTCCTCCTCCTCCTCCTCCTCCTCCTCCTCCTCCTCCTCCTCCTCCTCCTCCTCCTATCCCTTCCAGCACTGATGATGTTCCCTAGTTGGGTCAAGAAACGTCTGCAAGAAAACCATCAAACTCAGAGAGAACCAAGGACCCCACAGTCATCTTCCTCCACCTCCTCCTCCTCTTCTTCCTCCTCCTCCTCTCCCTCCTATCACTGATGATGTTCCTTAGTTGGGTCATGATATGCCTGCAAGAAAACCACCGCAGAGAGAACCAAGGACCCCACAGTCCTCCTTCTCCTCTCCCTTCTAGAACTGATGATGTTCCCTAGTTGGGTCAAGAAATGTCTGCAAGAAAACCATCAAACTCAGAGAGAACCAAGGACCCCACAGTCATCTTCCTCCACCTCCTCCTCCTCTTCTTCCTCCTCCTCCTCTCCCTCCTATCACTGATGATGTTCCCTAGTTGGGTCATGAAATGTCTGCAAGAAAACCACCGCAGAGAGAACCAAGGATCCCACAGTCCTCCTCCTCCTCTCCTTTCTAGAACTGATGATGTTCCCTAGTTGGGTCATGAAACGTCTGCAAGAAAACCACCAAACTCAGAGAGCACCAAGGATCCACAGACCTCCCAAACCTTCAAGGCATCGAGGCAATACCAAAATGAATGAAGGCAAGGCAGCGTTTTCAGTAGCGCCAATGACAGTTTATTCTTGGATATTATCACCAGCTCTTTGCCCTCAACCCAGCCATGAATATCTCCAGCAACAAGAACAGCCGTTACGAACGAGTCTCAAGTGTTTATTTATTTTTTTAAAAAAGAAGGAACGTACAGCCGATCGCTTTTCAGCATGCCCTACCTCTGCACCCGAAATCACCTCAAACACCCCGTGCCACTAGGAATAAAATTTGGGCTCAGGAGAAGAAGAAGAAGGAAAAGAAAAAGGAGGAGGAGGAGGAGGAGGAGGTGGAGGAGAGGAGGAGGAGGAGGAGGTGGAGGAGAGGAGGAGGAGGAGGAGGAAGGATAGTAAGAGGGTGATTCAGAGTAATAACAGGCATCTGGGTTTGGATCAAACTAGCAGTTTTCTGTGTCTACATCAGGAGGAGGAGGAGGAGGAGGAGGAGGAGGAGGAGGAGGAGGAGGAGGAGGAAAAGTAAATGCATGGCACTAGAACAGAATCACTTAATGATAGCAATGTGGATTCTTCTCCAGTTAAAAGTAGACCTCCAGAGAATACTAAGAGTAGTCTTTCCTTAGGGAACGCTACCAACCCGTATTAAATTAAGTGGAACTGTGGAATAATCCCCATTCAATATGGATTCTCCCAAGGATTGAAAGTATTTTAAAAAATGAACTCAATTTACAAAGCTTAGTGCTGTCTGCTCCAAGATTGGAGAAATCCAGATGTTGCTGGAACAACAACCGCTAGTAGACAAGATGGTCAACAATGAAGAATGCTAGGAACCCCTGGAGGCCCACATCCTCTTAGGGATGCCTAGAGAGCTTCAATGACCAGTCTGCGACTCCACGTATTTCAGTTCACAAACTAGCAGAGGTGGGCAGAAGCTGGGACCAGAAATGGGAGCTCATTCCATTATGTGGCGCTAAGGATTCGAACCGCTGAACTGCCAACCTTTCTGATCGACAAGCTCAGCGTCTTAGCCCCTGAGCCGCCACGTTCCTAGAGTCGGAACCATTTCCACTAGAAGATGGTTTTATTTGGGAATTGAAATGTGCCCTTCGAGAGGAAGTTATGACCATTTCCATTAGCCCAATCACTTGGGCAACCTTTATCCTCGTCCTTAGTTATAACTTCAGACTATCGTGTTCTCAAACCCAGCAGAATCTGGGACCCTAACCCTAACCCTATCTCAATTTGCATCGGTCATTGAAGCTCTCTAGGCATTCCTAATGGGACGCTGTGGCTCAATGGCTAAGATGCTGAGCTTGTCCATCAGAAATGTCAGTGATTTGGCGGTTCGAATCTCCAGCACCGCATAACAGAGTGAGCTCCTGTGACTTGTCCCAGCTTCTGCCAACCTAGCAGTTCGAAAGCAGGTAAAAAATGCAAGTAGAAAAATAGGGACCACCTTTGGTGGGAAGGGAACAGCGTTCCGTGCGTCTTCGGCGTTGAGTCATGCCGGCCACATGACTACGGAGACGTCTTCAGACAGCGCTGGCTCTTCGGCTTTAAAATGGAGATGAGCAACGCCCCCTAGAGTCAGGAACGACTAGCATATATGTGCGAGGGGACCCTTTACCTTAGGCATCCCTACTGGAGCAGCAATGGTCTACTGGGGGAGAGGGCTGCCTTTTCCTCATCTGGGGCCTCATCTGAGTAACATGGAGGTAAGATGAACCTATTGTGGAGTCCATGCTCAAGAGCTACTTAAAAGATCAGCCTTCTCCTGCAAGGTTTTTTGACCCTCAGCCACCTCTGTTCTGCCACTTCTGGAACAACAATTTCATCCATACACATCCCAGCACAAGCAAACACCATAGTTGATCTACTCCCCCCATCCAGAGAATAGATCTTGTCTCTTTCAAAGACCGAGCACCGTTTTTCAACCAGCGGCGGAAAGGACACCCACGTCCCCAAATCTATTTATTTATCTATTAAATTTATATCACCGCCTATTCGCCCACGGTGACTCAAGGCAGCTTACATAATGTAAAACCACGTTTAAAAAGCAGTAAAGCTAATCAAAGAACCAGATAAATTCATATAATACAATCACTCCTACCCACATCTCCCTCCCCAGCGACAGCACATCACTTGAGCCATTAAATGGGCTCCATCCTGCTCGGTGTTCCCCAATCCCACTGGCAGAACCAGGTCTTCAGCGCCTTCCGGAAGAGTGTCAGAGTGGGGGCCATTCTAATCTGGGGGGGGATGAAGTTCCAGAGAGAGAGGGAGCCACCGCGGAGAAGGCCCTTCTTCTGGGTCCCACCAGGGGATGGAGGGACATTTCCTGGCTCCCTACTCTGGTGGGTCGAGTAGATGTGACTCGCCACGGGCGTCTCCACTGGACCACTGAAAGGGACCCATCCCATCCGGATTTCAATTATCTGGCCTGGCTCAACCGTAGTTTATCCTCCTCCTTTTAAATTGTATTTTATCATGGGATATTTTAATGGCTATTTTTAATTTTCTATTTTATTATTAATGTGATATATGTTTGATTACTACCTCCTCCATGTATGTATATGTATGTATATGTGTGTATCTGTATGTCTATATGTATGTATGTATATTTTTATTGTACGCCGCCCCGAGTCCCTTGCAAAGAGGGAGCGGCTAACAAATTAAAAAATTTGAAATTTGAATCTCTCAGACCACCTGGTCCACAGCCACGTTGGCCTTTAAAGGTGACCACCAGCAACTTAAATTGCACCCAGAAGCAAGCGAGCGATCCATGCAGCTCCCGCAGGAGATGGGAGACGCGTGGCACAAGGGTGTCTGCACAAAATGTCATTTGTTACCCACCCCCACCCCCACCCCCAAATCAAGAGAAAGCGCTTCCTTATACAAACGGTTGGAAATGGGTCGGGAATAAGCACGGTTGGTTCGAGAGCCTGCCAGGAGTCGTGGTTTTGTGTGTGTGTGTGTGTGTTTTTCTGGCTGAGCCATTTTGTTCAAGCTAAAATTGGGGAGGCGCATCTTTCCTCTGCCACGCAGAGAATGTCTTCGCTTCTCCACGGGGGGAATTTCTTTTTTTAAAAAAAAACAAGGTTGCGGTTGTTTTGGTACCACCACGACAGGGGCGAGACGGGGGGGTGGGATGGGGGTGGCGCGGAGGCAAGAAACGGAACGATCTCTACAGACAGCCGGGAAGAGAGTTTAAAAAATAAAAAATACAGCCACCATTTCCTTCTGTGCGCGCAAGAGAGCGCCCAAGTGACTTTAGTATTAATCGTTAAGATGAAGATTTCATCTCCTTCCCACGCGGGACGCCTAAAAACGCACACCAATGCTGAGAAAAGTTGAGCTTTCCGTGGAGTAAAGGAAGGGCAAGTGGGGGGAGGCGAGAGTAGCATAGCAGCTCCACAGCAACTCTCTCCAGCCCTAGAGACGCTGCCAGGTGTAAACAAACAGTAATAGCGTTGGAAGGAGCCTTGGAGGTCATCTAGTCCAACCCCCTGCTCACGCCCTGGGGATTCGAACCGCCGAACTGCCAGCCTTCCGGATCGACAAGCTCAGTGTCTTAGCCACCGAGCCACCTCAGTCAAGTGCACTGCAGGGGTGTTAGTCTATCCTGACGTTCAACAGGGCTTCCTTCAAGTCCCAGAGAAATCGGAACCCTCCCGGGGTGGGGGTGGGGGAAGTGGCCTTCAACTTTCACAGATCAACAGAGTTGGAAGGGGGCTCGGAGGTCATCTAGCCCAACCCCCCCGCCCAAGCAAGAGACACCCCCCCAAACAACCTGTGCCTCTACCTAGGCGCGAACTCACAACCTCCTGCGACTGTGAGGCGAGAGCCCCACCTCTAGGGAGACTTCTTGACTAAGGCGTACCCCCCCCCCGAAACACGAGAGTCGGAAGGGGGAGAGAGGAAGCGCGTGGAAGCGATTCACACCTTAGAACTGATCTCGAGGCTAAAAAGATGCCTCCGGGGCTGAGATGCAGAAACCGCAGGGCGACTTGTTTCTCGCCCTTCTCTCTCTCTCCCCCCCCCCCCCAAATCTCCGGCTCTACCAACCTGCTGCCAAGCTCGGCTATGCCAGCCAGCTTCCTCTTCTCTCTCCCCCCCACCCCGACTCCTGGAGGAGATCCACCCGTCAACCCCCACTGTCAGAAGAGGAGAGAATTCTCCCCTTGATCTGCTGATCGCTTAGAAGCCACTGGAGGAATGGAAGCGATCTCTCCCGATCTTCTCCTCCAAAGGGGAAGGAGACCCGTATAAGCATTCTCTATTTTGGTCTGGACTGGAGGGACCCTCGCCAAGCTCAGCGCGGGTCCCTAGACCCATCGCCCCCTTGCCAAGAAGGGAAGGGGTTTGCTGGGGGCGGCGGGGGTCCTGGCACCGACCTTCTGGATCGGATGAAGCGCTTGCTCGCCGCTTGGCACCCCCCCCATCCCCTGGAGAGGTCCCTTCGCTCAGAAGAGAAAGCCCCCCACCCCCGAAATATAAAATAAGAGAGAGAAACGACCCCCGGGGCTCCACTTACAACTCCCCGCGTCAGCTCCTCGGCGGTGGGGCTGGGGGCGGCCAGGGTCCGCCGCGTCGCCAAGCAAAAGGCCAGCATCAGAAACATCTCCTGGGTGGGGGGCACGCAGGGCCGGGGCCAACGGCTGCCCAACATCCCCTTTAGTCGTCTTCCAACGCCGCCGTCTGCAGCCGCCGAGCCGCCGAGGAAGGCTGGGGAGGACGCCGGGCGATCCGCAAGGGGGAAGAGGCGGAGGGCGACATCCGCGCTTCAGCGCTGCCGGCGGGGACCGTCGCCGGCGGGGAGAAGCCGCTCCCCTCGCAGCAGCGGCGGCGGCAGAAGAAGAAGCAACAGCCGCCCCCTCCCCTCCAGCCCGCCTCGTCAAGCCGGGGGGCCGTCAAGAAGGCGAGGATGGGGTCCGGGGGGAGGCGCAGTGGCGGAGGATTCCGGGGCCGGGAGGCCTGCTGGGTTGGGGAAGGGGCTGGGCGGGGGTCGCCGGCTCAGCTGCGCCCGGAGAAGAAGCGCCGAGAGATCCGAGGACGGCGTCGGTCCCAACTTTTCCGGCGCAACCGGTTGCGCCAAGCAGACAAAGCAGCAACCGCGGACCAAGAGGCGCTCCAAGAATCGTCCTTAGAAGAGTTGCGAGGGATCCAGCGCTGGCTCTGGATCGCGCCCAGCGGGGAGCGATCCGAAGCCCCCACCCCAAGCCCCTCCAGCTGGGTGCTGGGCGTCGCGGTCCGACAGCTGCCCGCGGAAAAGAAGAAGAAGAAGCGCGCAGTCGCCACCCAGCAACACCGCGCCGCAGCCGCCGGGTCAGTGAAGGGAGCGCAGCTGAGATGGAGAAGTCCTTCGGCCGCGGCGACGAGAGGAGGGCGGAGCGGGGGCGGCGGCGGCGGGGAGGGGGAGGAGAGTGGTCTGGGAGGCGTCGCCGGCCGGGCCGGAGGGGGCGCTGGCGAGCGGGGAGGCGCGCTCCCGGGTTCGGGCACACGGGGCTCCTTCCCGCGCGTCAAGACGCAGCGCAGCAGCGAGCGGGGATGAATGGAGGATTCCGCGTGGCCCGGGCCCGGGTTGTGCCTCTGGAGAGGTTTTGGGGAAGGGTGGGGGCAGAGGACAAAATGAGGAAGGTGGCTGGGTGAGGGAGGGGGCAAGGAAATGCTCCAAGCGTCCCAGGGGCGCAATTCCTTGCCTGGTCCTGTCGCTTTCCTTCCCGTTGGGGATGCTCAGCCTTCCAAGTCACGGTTGTCCCAAAGGGGCTTTTTTTCAAGAGGCAATTGGACTTCCTTGTTTTTTTTTCTTTTGAAGACGTTTCCCTTCTCATCCAAGAAGCTTCTTCAGCTCTGACTGGATGGTGGGGGAATGGAAGGATTTATATTCCTTGCAGCAGCTGGTCATTTGCATCCTTTTAGAGGGTCGTTGAGGCCACTTGGAGGTTTATCTGTGTCCTGAGTGGTGCAAATGGTTCTTGTAGTCTGCAATTTTTCTGTCTGGAAATCCATTCCTTCTCCCACACCATTCCAAGGGTCTTCATCCCAAATTGTGTAGCTAAATATCTGTAGAGGTTCTCAGTCTCCCAGGTCACGGTTGTCCCAAAGGGGCTTTTTCAAGAGGCAACTGGACTTTCTGTTTTTTCTTTTTCTTTTGAAGATGTTTTGCTACTCATCCAAGAAGCTTCTTTGGCTCTGATTGGATGGTGTGGAATGGGAGGATTTACGCTCCTTGCAGACAACTGGTCATTTGCATCCTTTTTAGAAGGTCATTGAGGCCACCTGGAGGTTTATCTCTGTCCTCAGGGTCACCTGAGTGATGCAAATGGGTGTGGATCATTTTTTCTTTGAAGACATTTCACTTCTCATCTGAGAAGCTTGTTCAGCTCTGACAGGATGACGGGGAATGGAAGGATTGATTCTCCTCGCAGGCAGCTGGTCATTTGCATCCTTTTAGAGGATCATTGAGGCCACTTGGAGGTTTCTCTGTGTCCTCAGGGTCACCTGAGTGGTACAAATGGGTGCGAAGCCTTCTTGGAACACGGTTGAAAGGACTGTGTTGTACATGGATGCATTGAATATGGTGTAGATTGAAGAAAGGTGATGTCATCGCGAGACACGACAGCGAAAGGAGCCAGCCAAACTGGGGAGGGGGCAGTTCTTTGCATCTTTCCATTTTCCGTCATTTTCTCTCCTGGTGATTGGCCCAAAGTCACCCAATTGGTTTTCTTGCCTAAGGTGGGATTAGAACTTCCAGTCTCCTGTTGATTGGCCCCAAATCAACCAATTGGTTTCCATGCCTAAGGAGTGACTAGAACTCACTCTCTCATGGTGATTGGCCCAAAGTCACCCAATTGGCTTTCATGCCTAAGGAGTGACTAGAACTCACCCTCTCCTGGTGATTGGCCCAAAGTCACCCAATTGGCTTTCATGCCTAAGGAGTGACTAGAACTCACTCTCTTCTAGTGATTGGCCCAAAGTCACCCAATTGGTTTTCTTGCCTAAGGTGGGATTAGAACTTCCAGTCTCCTGTTGATTGGCCCCAAATCAACCAATTGGTTTCCATGCCTAAGGAGTGACTAGAACTCACCCTCTCCTGGTGATTGGCCCAGAGTCACCCAATTGGCTTCCGTGCCTAAGACGGGACTATAATTCACTGTTTCCTGACATCTAGCTGCTGCCTTTACTATTAGACTAAAGTAGTGTTAGGGGTGGAGCTTAATGTAGAAGTAAAGTCCCACCTCCCTTAAAGCTCCGCCTCCTGATAAATCGAGCTCTTGAATTCTCCATCCCCGCCTTTTGCGTTTTCTGAAACCTGTATGATTCCCCAGTCAATAGGACATTATTTTTATTGATTCACATCTGTATTTATCTCTCACCTTGCCATGACGGTGCATAAGGCCGCCACAAACGTTGTTTTAAAGAAAAGCAAAATTAAAATACAACTCTGCCAATAAAACACAGCCCAGCCATTGAATAGCCCCATAAAACATATTCCACGCACAGCAAAATAAAATATAACCTGAGCAGCTCTAAACAAGGAGACAGGGGAAAAACGGTTAGAATAAAATACGTTGAGGGAGCACCCAGGAACGAAGCTGCCTATGGTGTCTCTGTGTTTTGTGTCTGTGCATAAAGATATTGTTACTTCGCAGATGAAGACAAGGAGTAAGAGGCACAAGAGCAGGGACTGATACAAGGAGGAGGAGGTGGGCAGGGGGAGGAGGATTGTCTGGTCCATTAGTGCTAGAAGGGAGTGAAGTTTGCAGGGAGAGGAGGAGGGGGAGGAGAAGAAGAGAAGAAAAGAGAAGAGAAAAAAGTGGGAGGAGGAGGAGAAGGAGAAAGAGAAAGAAAATAGAATAGAATAGAATAGAATAGAACAGAACAGAACAGAACAGAACAGGAGGAGGAGAAGCAGAGAATAAAATAGAATGGAATGGAATAGAATAGAATAGAATTGAATTGAATTTAGGATGGAATGGAGTGGAGTGGAGTAGAGTAGAGTGGAGTAGAGCAAAACAAGGAATAGAATAGAGTCGAGTCGAGTCGAATAGAATAGAATAGAATAACAGAGTTGGAAGAGACCTTGGAGATCTTCTAGTCCGACCCCCTGCCCAGGCAAGAAATTCTACACCACTTCAGACAAATGGTTATCCACCATCTTAAAAACTTCCACTGTTGGGCATTCACAACTTCTGGAGGCAAGTTGTTCCACTGATTAATTGTTTTAACTGTCAGGAAATTTCCCCTCAGTTCTAGGTTGCTTCTCTCCTTGAGTAGTTTCCACCCATTGCTTCTTGTTCTGCCCTCAGGTGCCTTGGAGAATAGCTTAACTCCCTCTTCTTTGTGGCAACCCCTGAGATATTGGAAGACTGCTATCATGTCTCCCCTACTCCTTCTTTTCATTAAACTAGACATACCCAGTTCCTGCCACCGTTCTTCACATGTTTTAGCCTCCTAATCATCTTTGTTGCTCTTCTCTACACTCTTTCTAGAGTCTCAGCATTTTTTTTACATTGTGACGACCAAAACTGGATGCAGGATTCCAAGTGTGGCCTTACCAAGGCCTTATAAAGTAGTATTAACCCTTCATGTGACCTTTCTGTCAGCTTCGGCTGATTTATGCTAACTTCCAATCTTTGCTACTTTCCAAGCAAACGGTCCTTTGCTCCGACGTTATACGTTTCATCCTCGCCTTCCCCTCCAAACTCCCCTGGAAAACCTCCCGGCGTGTTCCATCTCATCTGTCCATCCCAAGCCCTCTTCTCTCATTGGTGGAAAGCTTTGCCTTGCCACCCAATCCGATCCTTGCCAAAATCATCAGAGTTATAAGTTGGTGCTTATTAAAATCCCTCCAGGCGTGTTTTGAAATGCTGCCTGCCGCGTTTCATTTGTAAGAAATATTATCTTGGAGTATTTCGTGACAAGTCACCCATTGCTTAGCAACATCGTGTTGGAGTGGTTTTTTTTTTCCAACTAAGTTCATAATCCTTCTCATATGAGGAATTATATCACTTGGCAGTTGAGACGATCTCGGGCTGATCCACTCTTTTCCTGCAGTGGCAGCACAAAGCCAGGGGAAAGCCAGTGGAATCCACTTCGATCAATCAGGTTGGTCTATTTGTTTGGGGGAAATGACAAAGAAATCACTTTCGTTTTTACTTTGAAAGTATAACGGCTACAATTTTATCCCAAACTGAGAGGGTGTGGATTGCCGGCACCAGATACGTTCTGAGAATCAGTAAGGAGCAGCTGTCTTAATTCTCTTCCTCCCAGGAAGATCAACCTAAACTTTGCCATCTTTTTGCTCTCTGGAATCCAGCCCCTCCCTCCTTTGGAATCCAGACAGCATTCCACCACAGTCCCTGTCAAACAGAGTAGATATTGTTCTGACCTAGGCTTCTCGAAAGCCTGAGGCAAACTCCTCGTCCAGACAAAAAACCCTTTTATTAATTGACTGTGAATTCTGCTCATTCACATCCAGTCTTTCAAGGGAGGATTTACAGTCGCAGACCTTATCTGGTTTGGAGAGCTGACAGGCTGATATCTGCAAAACTTGCAATGAGTCTCGGAGAGTCACGAACCAATGAAGCGAACTAATGGTCTCCTGCAAACTCCACTCCCCTTTCGCTCCTCTTTTATTCCCTCTGGGAGGGGCCATTCATTGTCCACCTGTGGTCTTACTCCCAAGTCGACCCCTGTTCTTTAGCTGTTCCCTTCGTCTGGCAACTCTGCACATGCGCACACTGCGAAAAGGCTCCAGCTGCTCGTCTGCCTCACTGATGTCTGACCTTGAAGGCAGCTGATAATTGGCTTATGGCCCTGGCCCCATCTCTGCCTCCAACACAGAGCGAACCGGTAGCTCCGATGATAAGTTGTCCCCCGCCCACCTGCCCCTACCCTAGCCTGTCCTTTCTAGCTCATCTCGATCGCTGATTTCTCCCCGCTCGCTGTTTTACTTACCGTTGCTGACTTGGAAGATAAGTAGCTGAGCTTCTAAATGCTCCATTTTCAGCGCTGGGCGCAAGCGCTTTAAACATATGGGCGTACAAAGCGCGCGCTCACCGAACCGGTTGTCTGGGGAATTCTGGGAGTTGAAGTCCACAAGTCTTAAGGTTCCCAAGTTTGGATAGCACTGTTCCAATTGGATTATATTTTGGATCACCCACCAGAGTCCCTGATGGTTTTGGAGCAACTATATAGCTAGAGAAAAGAAGAAGAAAGATGTCGGTGTGATACTTGATAACAGCAGAGCATTTTCATAATTAAAAGAATGAACTGGGATATTTTTCTCTTGCTCAAGCCCTGGCATTTTATTCCAAAGCTGAAATGGATTTCATCGATAAATATCTGGATTAAATCAAAACTCCACAGAGGAACAGAAAACTGCATTTGTGTTATCAGACATAAATCCTCCAAGACTGTTACTGGGGTGAGATGCAGATCTAAATTGTAGAATTAGTTTTTTTATATATATATATATATATATATATATAAAGCCATTTGGTCCCTTCAGCAAATTTAAAAAAAAACACAACTGTTTTTGCTTTCACAGCCAGGGAGAAAGGATCTCAGCTTCCAACATTTGCAAATTTGCTTGCTTGGTTTAAATTTGAATGCCATTTTAAAATCACATCTCATTTGGAGGTGGGCATGAAAAGCTCAGGCCATGAATATTTTTTAATGGCTTTGCAGCACAAGCTACTCTCAAAAACTTCCTTTCCAAGACTGCTGGTAGGCAGAATAGAAGAATAGGATATGATATGATAGAATAGAATAGAATAGAATGTGGAGGAAAGAAGGAAGGAGAAAGTAGAATAGAATAATAGAATAGAATAGAATGAGGAAAGAAGGAAGGAAGGAAGGAGAAAATAGAATAGAATAATAGAATAGAATAGAATGAGGAAGGAAGGAAGGAAGGAAGGAAGGAAGGAAGGAAGGAAGGAAGGAAGGAAGGAAGGAAGGAAGGAGAAAATAGAATAGAATAGAATGAGGAGGAAAAAAGGAAGGAAAGAGAAAATAGAATAGAATAATAGAATAGAATAGAATAGAATGAGGAGGGAAGAAGGAAGGAGAAAATAGAATAGAATAATAGAATAGAATAGAATGAGGAGGAAAGAAGGAAGGAAGGAGAAAATAGAATAGAATAATAGAATAGAATAGAATGAGGAGGGAAGAAGGAAGGAAGGAGAAAATAGAATAATAGAATAGAATAGAATGAGGAAAGAAGGAGGGAAGGAAGGAGAAAATAGAATAGAATAATAGAATAGAATAGAATGAGGAGGGAAGAAGGAAGGAAGGAGAAAATAGAATAGAATAATAGAATAGAATGAGGAGGAAAGAAGGAAGGAAGGAAGGAAGGAGAAAATAAATAGAATAGAATAAGGAGGAAAGAAGGAAGGAGAAAATAGAATAGAATAGAATTTAGGATAGAATGGAATGGAATAGAATAGAAATTAATATGGAATGGAATAGAATAGACTAGAAATAGAGAATAGAAATAGGAATAGAATAGAATTCTTTATTGGCCAAGTGTGATTGGACACACAAGGAATTTGTCCACACGAGGACTGCACAGTTCAACTCTTGAGCTACAAATCTTCTCTTCTAGAATAGTGTCCACTTTCTAAAAATACCAGGCAAGGGAACTACCAGACCAAGACTTAGAACGTGACCCTGAAGCCATCAGGTCGAACCCCCTGTTCTTTGGAAACCCTCTCTGGGAGATGGTTTCCCCCCCCCTCCCCACTTTGCTCAAACACAGCTGCCGGAGAGAAGTCCACCCACTCTGTCAGTACTTGATTTTTTTTTAATAGAGAAGGCTTGCTTAGCATTCATATGAAGCTTAATTCTCTGCAACCATTATTCTGTGGTGTCCTTGATGCTATCTGAGCTTGGTTGAACAGAAACAAACTCAGAGACCACAAAGGACATCAGAGTCGTTCCTCCTCCTCCTCCTCCTCCTCCTCCTCCTCCTCCTCCTCCTCCTCCTCCTCCTCCTCCTCCTCCTCCTCCTGCTCCCTGCAAACCTCACTCCCTTCTATAGCCGTGATGATGTTGACTACTTGGGCCCTGAAATGTCTTCAAGAAAACAACTAAGTTCAGAGAGCACCAAGGACTCCACAGTCCTTCTCCTTCTCCTCCTCATGCCTGCAAACCTCCCTCCCTTCTATAGCCCTGATGATGTTGACTACTTGGGTCCTGAAATGTCTTCAAGAAAACAACCAAGCTCAGAGCACCAAGGACCACACAATCTCCTCCTCCTCTTCCTGCCTGCAAACCTCCCTCCCTTGTATAGCACTGATGATGATGATTACCTGGGTCCTGAAATGTCTTCAAGAAAACCACTAAGTTCAGAGAGCCCCAAGGACATCACAGTCCTGGGTTGTCTATATTATCCTCTTCTATTGGACCCATTATTCCACCATGCAAGAAGAAGATCATGGCTTTGGCTTACATGACAACCTACAAAGAAGTGAAAGAATGCAATGATTACTTTTCCAAGGCTAACGCTAGATGAGATAGCACTAGGTAGCCAAGAGGGGTCATCTCCAAGGAACCTGCGGTCCCTAGAAGGGCCACATATGGACAATTACATTTTGCACATCAGCTTTCTCTCAGCTGAAATATTGGTCTTCAACCCCCATCATTCCATTTCCAGCAATAAACATACTTGTTTCCCAAATGTTGCATGAAGAACTGATCTGTGTAACCATTCATCCATCCATCCATTATTTCTTCTTCTTCTTCTTCTTCTTCTTCTTCTTCTTCTTCTTCTTCTTCTTCTTCTTCTTCTTCTTCTTCTTCTTCTTCTTCTTCTTCTTCTTCTTCTTCTTCTTCTTCTTCTTCTTCTTCTTCTTCTCCTCCTCCTCCTCCTCCTCCTCCCCCTCCTCCTCCTCTTCTTCTTCTCCTCCTCCTCCTCCTCCTTTTCACATCCTTCCTTCCTCCCTCCCTCCCATCTTGATAACAGATCACCCCCCCCATTCTGCTCCCACTCTCCTCCTTTTCCTCCTCCCCCCCAAACCCCACTCCTTTCTACCACTAATGATGTTGCCTAGTTGGGTCATGAAATGTCTTCAAGAAAATCAGCAAGCTTAGAGAACACCAAGATCCCTACAGTCCTCCCTCCCCCCACAATCCCCATTCCCTTCCAGTACTGATGATGTTACCTAGTTGGGTCATAAAATGTCTGCAAGAAAAGCACCAGGCTCATAGAGAACCAAGGACCCAATAATCCTCTTCCTCCTCCTCCCCACAAACCCCACTCCCTTCTAGCACTGATGATGTTATCTAGTTGGGCCATGAAACATCTGCAAGAAAGCCACGAGGTTCAGAGACCACCAAGGACCCAACAATCCTCCTCCTCCCCCTCCCCACAAACTCCACTCCCTTCTTGCACTGATGATGTAACCTAACTGGGTCATGAAACGTCTACAAGAAAACCACCAGGTTCAGAGAGCACCAAGGACCCCATAATTCAACCTCGAGCTATGAATAGTGTCTTCCTACGAAGCCTACAAAGTCTCATTATTCTTTGTCATTGGCCATGCCGCCTAGTTACGTTGGACGTATCCGTTCAGCAACAGCTAGAGACTTAGAGGTGCTTCAGCCCTTAAGAGAGAAGAAGCTTTTCTCTGCCTAAGAAGACGGCTCTCATTTTTTTTTCCCCTTTGCAAAAATGGCAGCTGGGAAGGATGACTTAAAGCCAGGGGGAAGCTTGATCTCTTTGCTCTCAATATCACTCTTTTGGAAGAAATTGCCATCAACAGCCTGGGAAACTTTCCTGGCCCTGTGAAATAATAATAAAAAAAGAGAGTTGGTTGAACCGCGGCCTTTCTCATTATGAGTCTTTAATGAGCTTTTTTGCCATTTTTTCTTTCTTGAGGGAGTAAGAAAAAAAAAGAGACAGAAGATGAACAAGGACGAAAGGCCTGCGCAGCAGGGTGACAAGCGGCGGACCAATTTAATTGACAGGCAACCTTGGGCACCTGGAGAGAGGTCTGCTAAGAGGACTCTCCAGAGGCCAAACGTATCGCACTGGCGAGGGATGCTTCAGGAGCCATTTCTGGAGGCAAGTTGTTCCGCTGATTAATTGTTCACACTGTCAGGAAATTTCTCCTTAGTTCTAGGTTGGCTCTCTCTTTACCTGCTTTTGAATTGTTAGGTTGGCAGAAGCTGGGGCAAGTTAACGGGAGCTCACTCCGTTACGCAGCACTAGGGATTCGAACGGCCGAATTGCCGACTTTTCTGATTGACAAAGCTCAGCGTCTTAGCCACTGAGCCACCGCGTCCCCTCTTCTCCAAATTGTGGGGCTATCCCATATGCTTTTTCATTTTTTTAAAAAAAGGTGCAGTTCTAATACAGTTGGTGTATTTAAGGGGAGGGGGGGGAAGCCAATGCTTTGTTTAAATGGAAATCTAGGAAAATCATTTCCAGGGCTGTTTATGCGCGGAATCTCATTCCAGCTCTTGCAAATGACATGTCGTAACGATCACTTTGCCATGACGGCATCTCACAATGCTTGAATTTCCGTCACCCAACCTTTTCTCCGGGCTGCGTTTTAAGCTTTGGAGTGGTGATTTGGAGAGGAGCCCACCCCGAAGCGGCAGATGGGCTGATGACAATACCCCAAATCCGATCCCATTCCTATTTAAGCGTAATTGATAATAAAAGGGGCGATTCTGTCGTTGGTGTATTTACTCATTCCCTCTTCCCGCCAACATGACATGCAAATCTGGAAACTTACCCTATAATTTAAAGACAATAACCTTTCACGATGGTAAGGAAAAGACGGTGATTACATGACGGAAACCCTCCGTTGGTTTTTCAGCCCCTCTCTGAGTCAGATAGTGAGAGAGCCGCTTTGGAGGAAGTATCTCGGGGGAGGGGGGGGAGAAGGCCTGGGTGGGACAACCTCTTCAGCAGGCGCTCTCCAGGCACAGATGGAGAGGAGGGGGCCAGAAGGAACTTTGCTTGGCGTAGGGGCAAGGCGGAAGGGCATTCTGATTTCGGGTTTAGAGATGCAATTTGACTGCTTCTTAAGACTCTTCCTTCTGCTATATATTCAAAATGGATTGTGATTAATACACACACACACACACACACCCATACATGCATACATGCATATACATATAGCTGTGCTTTTTTATATATAAAGAAAACTCTGTCGTCTGTCTGTCTGTCAGTCTGTCTGTCTCTTTCTCTCTATCAATCATCTTATCTATCTGTCTATCTTTCTATATCTATCTATCTATCTATCTATCTATCATCTATCTATCTATCTATCATCTATCTATCTATCTATCTATCTATCTATCTATCTATCTATCTATCTATCTATCTATCTATCTATCTATCTATCATCTATCTATCTATCTATCTATCTATCTATCTATCTATCATCTATCTATCATCTATCTATCATCTATCTATCTATCTATCTATCATCTATCTATCTATCTATCTATCTATCTATCAAATCTCTGTCATCTATCTATATTCCAACTATATTCTATCTATCTATCTAACTATCTATCTATCTATCATCTATCTATCTATCTATCTATCTATCTATCTATCTATCATCTATCTATCTATCTATCTATCTATCTATCATCTTATCTATCTGTCTATCTGTCTGTCTATCTATCTATCTATCTATCTATCTATCTATCTATCTATCTATCTATCTATCTATCTATCTATCATCTTATCTAGCTATCATCTATCTATCTATCTATCTATCTATCTATCTATCTATCTATCTATCTATCTATCTATCATCGATCAAATCTCTGTCATCTATCTATATTCCAACTATATTCTATCTATCTATCTATCTATCTATCTATCTATCTATCTATCTATCTATCTATCTATCTATCTATCTATCTATCTATCATCTATCTATCTATCTATCATCTATTTTTATATCAATAAATTCTACCTACCTAAATGTATCTATCTACTCTCTCTCTCTCTCTCCTGTCTATATCTACCTACTACCTACTTACCTACCTATCTACCTGTCATCTATCTATCCATCTATCTATAGAGAGGGAGGGAGGGAGGGTGAGAGAGACAGAAAGCATATGCATCTCTCTCTCTCTCTCTCTCTCTCTCTCTCTCTCTCTCTCTCTCTCTCTCTCTCTCTCTCTCTCTCTCTTGAGAGCGGACATCAAAATTTCATTTCTCAATGCGTGCTAGTGTGTTCATAGAAAAAAAGTGACAGTAAAGGTGATATACTGCATCCAGTTTTGGTCGCCACAATGTAAAAAAGATGTTGAGACTCTAGAAAGAGTGCAGAGAAGAGCAACCAAGATGTTTAGGAGGCTAAAACATGTAAAGAACGGTTGCAGGAACTGGGTATTTCTAGTCTAATGAAAAGAAGGACAAGGGGAGGCATGATAGCAGTCTCCCAATATCTCAGGGGCTGTCAAAAAGAAGAGGAAGTCAATATATTCTTCTGAGAGTAGCAATGGGTGGAAACTAATCAAGGAGAGAAGCAACTTAGAAGTAAGGAGAAATTTCCTGACAGTGAGAACCGTTAATCAGTGGAACTACTTGCCTCCAGAAGTTGTGAATGCTCCAACACTGGAAGTTTTTAAGAAAAGGTTAGATAGCCATTTGTCTGAAGTGGTGTAGGGTTTCCTGCCTAAGCAGGGGGTTGCACTAGAAGACCTCCAAAGTCCCTTCCAACTCTATTCTATTCTATGAAGAGCTGCAAACGTTCACTTTCAAATATTTAGAGACAGCTTTGCTTACCGTTGCATTGTGTGATCTTTCTGTTTTAAACCTGTGGCTCTGGAACACTTTAGTCCTTCCCTGTGGATTTTTCCTGCACGGCAGAAGCATTAATTCAGACACTGAGTAATATAAAACATTCCACCGCGTCAGTGCAATCGTTAGCACAATCAAATAATAGGCATTGTTAATTAGTGATGTTGTTTTCTTGATCTTAAAAGGTCACCCTTTGGCATGTTTTAAAAACCAAGGTATATTTGACTGCTCTCCAGATGTTAGATAGAAATCATGTTTTGACTGATAATCTAGATCCTGTTTGATTTTGGCAAAGGATATTCCAAAAACATCAAGCGTGATATTTATTCATTTGTTTAAGTACCTTATTTATATAGCCAGCCACACAAAAAAGGGACTCCGGGCAGCATACAACAAATATTTTATTTATTAAATATATATGCACCTATTTATTAAATTGATTATTTATTCCTATTTATGAAATCTATATATTCCATTTTTATCAAACCTATATGTTTTTGGATTTATATTTATTGATTAAATTTATATTTATTGATTAAATTTATATTTATTGATTAAATTTATATACCACCTGTCCCACTATAAAGTGACTCTGGACAGCTTGCAACATAATAAGAGCTAAACGTAGCAAAGCATTGAAACATTAAATACTAAAATGAATAAAGGCTAACTAAGTTAAAACCCAAATATTTTTTCCAAACTCCCTCTAAGGTTGTGTATCAGTAATCCTTGACTAACACCAATTCATTTAGTGACTGTTCAAAGTTACGCCGCCGCTGAAGAGGGACTTATGACCATTTTTCACACTTATGACAGTTGCAGCATTTCCCCTGGTCACATGATCAAAAACCAGAGGCTTGGCAACTGACTGATATTTATGACGGTTGCCCCATCCAGGGATCACCTGATCTCCTTTTGTAACCTTCTGACAAGCAAGCCAATGGAGGAGAAGCCAGATTCCCTTAAAAACTGTACTACTGACTTAACAACTGCAGTGATTCTTTAGAACTTTAATGGATTAAGAGTTGGAAGGGACCTTGTAGGTCATCTAGTCCAACCCCTCCCTCCAAGCAGGAGACCCTACACCATTTCTGACAAATCTCTTCTTGAAAGCTTCCAGGGATGAAGCTCCCACAACTTCCGAAGGCAACTTCTGTTCCATCGGTTGATTGTTCTCACTGTCAGAAAATTCCTCCTTATTTCCAGGTTGAATCTCTCCTTGATTAGTTTCCATCCATTATTCCTTGTCTGGCCTTCAGGTGCTTTGGAAAATAGCTTGATCCCCCTCCTCTCTGTGGCAGCTCCTCAAATATTGGAAGACTGCTATCCTGTCTCCCCTGGTCCTTCTCTTCCCTAGACTAGCCATGCCCGGTTCCTGCAAGCATTCATCGTATGTTTTAGCCTCCAGTCCCCTAATCATCTTGGTTGCTCTTCTCGGCACTCTTTCTAGAGTCTCAACATCTTTTTTATAGTGTGGGAACCAAAGCTGGATGCAGTAGTCTAGGTGTGGTCTTACTAGGGCTTTATAGAGTGGTATTAGGACCTCCCTTGATCTTGATTATATCCGTCTGTTAATGCAATTTAGGATTGCATTGGCTTTTTTTGGCTGCTGCCGCATACAGCTGGCTCATTTTGGAAGATTACTATCATGTCTCCCCTGCTCCTTTTCTTCACTCTTCACCTTCTCTTCACTCTTCTCTTAACAACTCTGGCAAGAAAGGTCGTAAAATTCACTTAACAAAATGTCTCCCTTAGCAACCAAAATTTTGGGTCTCCATCGTGGTCGTGATAGTTTCTCCATCGTGGTAGTTTGATTGAATGCCTGAACTGAACTGCCTTCAATGCTTGGGAAATCAAATCTAATAGACTCGGCTGGGTTAGAACTGATCCAACTATTCAGAAAAAAAAAAAAGAAAAAATCAAGCCAAATGGACCGGATGCAACTTTTGTTTAATTTCCCCATTCAGGAAAGCAAACAAGTCAACCGATCCAACTTCTCCCCGAGTCAAAAATCTAACCTCAATTGACTCTACGTTGACTCAAATTTTCTCAGCTGACTGCGGTACGCTTGGCGAAACGCGATAACCGAAACATGGCTTGCTTGACTTCACACTGCAAAACCCGGAGACCGGTGGTCTGTAAAGATTTATTGCTTGTCATTTTTGGTGAACTCTTGCCTGCCTGATTTGAAAGGTTAAAAAGAGGCACCCCTAGATGTAAGAAAAATTCTACAAGGGAGCGGAGAAACTAGTTTATTTTCCCAGCTCTCATTTCTCAAGAGAGAAATATTGTTCATATAACAATCAGGTGCAAATGCATAAAGCTCTTTCATATTTAACCTTCGACGCAGAGTTGATTTTCAGCATGACAAAACATGTTAAATAGGATTTCAGGTGGAGGGGGAAAAAAAGAAAAGATATCGGAGAGAAGAAGAGGCCAAAACATAGAAAACTCATTTAACACCCCCCCCCCCGATTTTCACTTTAAAGGTTCCCTCATCTCTGCTTCAAAGCCGAAGAGCCAGCGCTGTCCGAAGACGTCTCCATGGTCATGTGGCCAGCATGACCCAACACCGAAGGCGCACAGAACGCTGTTCCCTTCCCACCAAAGGTGGTTCCTATTTTTCTACTTGCATTTTTTATGTGCTTTCAAACTGCTAGGCTGGCAGAAGCTGGGACAAGTTAACGGGAGCTCACTCCGTTACACGGTGCTAGGGATTCGAACCGCCGAACTGCTGATCTTTCTGATCCACAAGCTCAAGAGTCTTAGCCACTGAGCAACCGCGTCCTTTTTCACCTTAGATCGATATTATTCAGAGAGATATCTTAATCGTTGAAGGATAGAGTTTGACCTTTCCCTGATTTTGATGGAACCGCATTTACGGGCTTCATTAAGTGATAATGAAGAAGCAACATCTCCGTCAATGCTGGAGAAATTAAAAGGTTAAGGAAGAGATAGATCAGAAAACGTTTCGCCTCGTTTCACAGGGAAATCCATCACGGCCCGAATCTTTCCAGTTACTCCAAGCTAAGATAACAGTTTGTTTTAGACATTTCATCCGCTGGAAATGCAATTGCTCGTTTTGGAAGGTCAATTTTGGCAAGGAAAAACCTCCGTTGATGTTCATGAGGTACTTCTTCAGTTGGACGATACAGGTAGTCTTCGACTTACGACCACAGTTGAGCCCAACATTTATGTCGCTAAGCAAGACAGTTGTTAAGTGAATTTTGCGACCTTTCTTGCCCCAATTGTTAAGTGAATCCCTGCTGTTGTTCAGTTAATAACCCGGTTGTTAAGTGAATCAGGTTTCCCCGATTCAGGCTCCAGCTGTTCTTCTGCCCCACTGATGTCTGATTCCGAAGGCAGCTGATAACTGTCAGATGGCCCTGACCCTCTCTCTGCCTCCGACACAGAGCCCTCCTCAGAGCCTTCCCCAGACTCCAGGACTGGCCCATGTTCCTCCCCGACCTCCTCACTGTCCGAATCTGCTGGCAAGCCACCACACACTCAACTCAACATGGGACAAAACATCTTTAATGCCGAGCAGTTGTCCTCGTTATTATGTTTTCTTGACGGTCTCTTTTGTGGCTTTCTGGCGACTCAGGTGAGTGCCTTCTTCCCTCTCCGAGCAGCGATGTGATTGAAAAATAATGGAAATGACATCTCTTCGGTGTCCTTCTTTTCCCCAACCTCTCCTCTTGTGTCCCTCAACAAATGATGATCTCGGCCGCTCCGCTGTAATTTCCACGCAGTAAAACATGGGAAAAATCTGTTACCTCCTGTTTGTTTTTCGTACGGATCGTTGCGTTGTTTGACCCAACTAAGAAGCGGGGCATTAAAAAAAAAAAAAGGACATGGTCCCAGAGGATCCATTGCAGACATTTAACAGGCATCTGGCATCCGAATGGCAGATGAGAGACCCAAAAGCAGTGACAATGGAGGAACAGAATTGCTTGGTTTGATTTCAGAAAGGAACATCCTCTCTGGTGCTGGGCAAGACGGAACAATTTAGAACCAACGGTGTCATGGTGGAGGCGATGAAGATGAGGGTTGCCTCCCCTGGATCCATTGTTCCACTGATTAATCCAGGAAATTCCTCCCTAGTTCTAGGTTGCTTCTCTCCTTGATTAGCTTCTATTTGTTGCTTCTCATCCTGCCTTCAGGTTCTTTGGGGAATAGAATAGAAAGGGACCTTGGAGGTCTTCTAGTCTAACCCCCTGCTTAGGCAGGAAACCCTATAACATTTCAGACCAATGGTTGTCCAAACTCTTCTTAAAAAACTTCCAGTGTTGGAGCATTCACAACTTCTGGAGGCAACTTCTGTTCCACTGATTAATTCTTCTGTCCAGTGGTGGGATTTACTTACTTTCGCTACCGGTTTGCAAATGTGAGTGTGCTCGCTATGCTCATACGCACCACCTTCTGTGCATGCGCAGGTCATACACTACGTCGGAGTGTGCTCCACCCACCACCACTTCGCCCGAATTGGTAAGAAATGGCAGAATACCATCACTAGTTTTTCCAGGAAATTTCTCCTAAGTTCTACGTTAGGTCTCTCTGTGATAAAATTCCCATCCTTTATTTCTTATCCTGCCTAGCGATGCTTCGGAGAATAGGTTGACCCCGTCTTTTCTGTGGCAACCCCTCAAATATTGGAACACTGCTATCATGTCTCCCCTTCTTTTCATTCAACAATGCATGCCCAATACCAGCAACCGTTCTTTATATGTTTTAGCCGCCAGTCCCCTAATCATCAGATTATTTTAATCCTTGGAGTTTTCATTTTTGGATTTTGCTTTGTCTGCTGTCTAAACATACCTTTAGCTTAAACATAGCTTTGATAAATACCCTGGTGATTTGCTGTCAGGTTGTAAAGAGGATCGGTAAATCCAATACAACTCAATTGTTGATGGCTTGGTTTTTCATTTCGTGTCACCGCAGCCCAAATCCCAGGATCTCATTTTATTCTAAGATAAGGGGTGTCTTATAAAATGGGTCTTTGTGGTCTGCCCCCTTGTTTTGGAGAGAGAGCTATGGGGAAAAAAAAAAACTTTCTTCCTGTTGTGGCCCACCAGCGGCCAGCGGAGATGGCAGCAGATTCGGACAGTGAGGTTGGGGAGGAACATGGGTCAGTCCTGGAGTCTGGGGAAGGCTCTGATGAGGGCTCTGTGTCGGAGGCAGAGAGGGGGCCAGAGCCGTATGCCTGTTATCAGCTGTCTTCAGAGTCAGACATCAGTGAGGCAGACGAACAGCTGGAGCTTGTTCCCAGTGTGTGCATGCGCAGAGTTGCCAGATGAAGGGAAGAGCTAAAGAACAGGGGTTGACTTGGGAGTAAGGCCACAGGTGGACGATGAATGGCCCCTCCCAGAGGAAATAAAAGAGGAGCGAATGGGGAGTGGAGTTTGCAGGAGACAATTAGTTTGCTTAATGGGCTTGTGACTCTCCAAGACTGCTGGCCAAGTTTTGCAAATATCGCCCTGGCAGCTCTCCAAGCCAGAGAAGGTCTGTGACTGTAAATCCTCCCTCGAAAGACTTTGCCGGATGTGAATGAGCAGAATTCAGTCAATTAATAAAAGGGTTTTTTGTCGGGACAAGGAATTTGCTTCATGCTCTTGGAAAGCCTAAGTCAGAACAACCCCCCCGCCCAAAATCAGCTGTGTTCTCTTGTCTTTAACTCCACCAGAAATTGCTGCTTTCGTAAGGCTAGAAATGAATAGATGGGTCAGCCACTGATTTTCAAGAGCATTTATTTAATCGAGATGATTGAGCCTCGTTTTGGAACGAATAAAAGAAACGAAGGAAAGTCTCCAAAAATAAGTTTAGAGGCTTTGCTTTAGGAAAAAAAAAAAAAACCAGCACAGAAAGATGACACGCACACCCTCCCCGAAGTTGAAAATAGCACTGCCTGTTAATCGAATGCCTTTTCAGAATCCAAATTATTTTCCCAATTGCCGTATCGGTACCGTTTGAGCACACTTAGCCAGAATGAAAAGATCTCCCATTTCCTACAGGAAAAAAGAAAGGTATTCTTTCACGGTTACCAAATGTTAACTTAACTGGTAATTTGCAACTGTGCATCTGCCAAACATCTATTATGGATGAAGAAGAAAAAAAAGTTATCCGTCATGAATTCTTGTCTGTAATCTTCACTGTGGTCAAATGTCACTTAAGAAGTGTGGCATTTGCTGAGAACTTTTTTTTTTTTTTTTTTACATTTAAGGCAGGCTGGAATGAACCATCCTGATTTCTTCTCTTTCAAAGCATTTATTCCACGTTTTGAAAGAAAAGTGAAGGTCCTGGAGGGCGAAATGTCTGCATTTTGAAGAGCTCTCATCTTCGCAACGCGTCAATTCGATGTGAATGATAAACTGTTCAGAATCTGCAAATCTTTTAACTCCACCACTGAATCCCTTAAACCTGATATTTCAGGGAGTAAAAAGTGAACTGGCTTACTTCCAAATGACAGTTTATCTTCAATCATCATAGCCAAATTGATTTTTTTTTCTTTTAACATCTTTTTTCTCTTGTCGATTTTTTTTCCCCCTCCGGGGGAAAAAAATATCGATCCCCTTGTTTTTGTTTTAATATATCTGTGGTTATAATAGATGTTTGTGCAACATTAGAAGTGCATGGACGGGGATGTGAATGTATGTGCAGTTTTCTAGATCAATGGTGTCACATTATTAGGTGGTAAGCCAAAGGATTTGCAGCGAATATTGGAGGGATTGTATGATGCAATGGGGATTATAGATCTGAAAATTAATTTATCTTGATAATGTATCAATCGAAGAAAACAGAATAACTTACACCTAATCACTTTGCAGCAAATGTTGGAGAGATTGTATAATGCAGTGAGGATTATAGATGCTTGATAGATAATTAATGTATAGCTAATTTATAATTAATTATAATTAATTTATCTTGGTGATGTATTCATCAAGGAATGAAATCATATTTAAATGGGAAAAAAAACCCTACAGCAAATAGATAAATTTCTTCATTTTGCAAAAATTTATTAACGATAAGGAAAGAGATGAATAAACGTTTAAGTTTATTATGCTGTAGCAAAAACAGCAGGCAGTATGTGTGTATGCTAGGATTGGAAATAAAAATCAAAACAAAGGAAAAGAATTCTGTTTGACCAGCTTCCCAAATATCGCTGATTCTCTTTAGAAGGTCAACTTTTGGACAAGATTGTTGAGAAGAGTCAAAACTTTCCAAGGACAAACTTTCAACTATTTTTGGCTTCTGCAAAAAAAGTCTCTTGAATGGGTTTAATATTTGCCTCTAGGCAGCCTGGAGTGAAAAGCCTATCTTTCCTCCAACTACTTTAATGGAAATATATGTGGGTGATTTCAATTACGTCCAGACCCATTTCAACAAATTTATGGGCAGCTAAGTGGTTATTAATATTATATAGAAGCAGCAACTGAAAGCAAAGGCTTTCTATCTTTTCACATATTGTCTTTGTGGTGTGGCAAAACACCTATTAAAAAAAAAAAAACAACGGAGACGGAGCAGCCAAAATCCTTATAAAAAGTATTGAGAAATATCTCCCACTGTGGATGTGTTCTAGAAAATATGAAAGCAGTGTTAGGTTGGTTCCTTCTTTTTTGCAAAGGGTCAACCAAGGAAGGATAAATACAGATAGTCCTCGACTTTAGACCACAATTGAACCCAAAATTTGGCCTCATGGCAGCTGCAGGGACAGATGACCTTGACTTTCTGAGAAAGAACGTTATTATGGCTACATATCACCCACACTCTGTATAACCCCCCCTCCCATTTTCCCACAGTAGAAAACGCAGCAGGCCTGAAGTCCCAAAGGTTAAAAGATGGCTTCCAGGTCTGACACTGGCGCTGAGACATTTAAGTGAGTTAGGGCCCATTTTTGCCACCGTTGTTAAGCGGATCACAGAAGTTGTTACATTAGTCCCACAGTTGGGAAGTGAATCTGGCTTTCCCAAGGACCTTGCTTGTCCGAAGATCGCAAAAGGGGGGATTGCGTGACTCTCCGAGGCTCCTTGCCAAGTTTTGCAGATATCGACCTGGCAGCTCTCCAAGCCAGATAAGGTCTGCGCCTGCAAATCCTCCCTTGAAAGACTTTGCCGGATGTGAATGAGCAGAATTCAGAGTCAATTAATAAAAGGGTTTTTTGTCGGGACGAGGAGTTTGCTTCAGGCTTTCGAGAAGCCTCGGTCAAAACAATATCTACTCTGCTTGACAGGGACTGTGGTGGAATGCTGTCTGGATTCCAAAGGAGGGAGGGGCTGGATTCCAGAGAGCAAAAAGATGCCAAAGTTTAGGTTGATCTTCCTGGGAGGAAGAGAATTAAGGGTTTTTTTTTGTTGGGACAAGGAGTTTGCTTCATGCTCTGGTGAAGCCTAGGTCAGAACAAGAATATGGTGGCTGGACACCATCAAAAGTGACACCGTCCAGAGCACAGAATAACTTAAAAGTAGTAGTGCAAGAGCACAAGGTGTGGAGATAACTGGTCCATACAATTGCCAAGAACTGGACACGACTGAATGGACATCACCACCACACCATCATGTCTGGAATCGAACGCTGTTGCAGCATCCCAAACGTAAGAACTTAGTGGAAATACTTGAATTTAACGGATAAATCAAACAAGGAACTAAAGATATGTCCCCTTCTGTGCAGTGATCACCCCATAAGACTGAGCGGAATGTATTTGCGCTTTTCCCCCCCTTTAAAAACAAAAACAACTCTCTGCATTTCGATCTCCGATAAACAAGGCGACCTTATTATCCGAAGCTGGGAAAATCCCTTCCCAAACAAGACTAAAGCGTCTTATTGCTTTTCATAATGCAACCTGAGGCAATTACAAAGTCGCTCAAAAGCAATATAGGGAGGGGGGAAAGCGAAGAAAGTCAGGGAACAGACAGAAACGGTGTAGCTCGGTCCCCCCTCTACTCTACTCCCCCTCCCCACTTGAAAAGAATTCTGTTCCAACTGCCACTTGAGCATGGGCGTGGCCAGCATGTGACTCATTCTAAATAGGGAACGCATTTCAGAGAGAAAGGGGGGGGGGGAGAGACAGGCCATTAACAGCATCTCCGAGCGCATTGGAACAGCGATGCATTGCGTAGGAAGAGAGGAGACAAAAGAATTTGCCCCTTGGGAAAAGAGTTTGAAAGAACACCCCTTAAAAGAGATTTCTTACAGACGTCTCATTACCAAACCAGGTAACACCATCAGTGCCTTTGTCCCTTTCTCAACAAGATTTGTTGATTTTTTGAAGGCAAAATCCTACTCGAAAAGCTCCATCGCTATTCCGGAATCTAGGATATTAATGTTCAGGGTCACCAAATTTTCTCGATGATCCTTCAATATATCCATTTCATTTTGGCAAGGATTTCAATAGCAAATTGCATTAAAACAAAAGTTGCGTGGAGGATAACTTAATTTCTGCCTCCCGTTGTAAGCTGCACAAATGCAGCGCAATTGTCCGACTTCTTGAGGAGATTGATAAAAGATTGATAAAGGTTCCCCTCGCACATATGTGCTAGTCTTTCCTGACTCTAGGGGGCGGTGCTCATCTCCGTTTCAAAGCCAAAGAGCCAGCGCTGTCCGAAGACGTCTCCGTGGTCATGTGGCCGGCATGACTCAACGCAAAAGGCGCACGGAACGCTGTTTCCTTCCCACCAAAGGTGGTTCCTATTTTTCTACTTGCATTTTTACGTGTTTTTGAACTGCTAAGTTGGCAGAAGCTGGGACAAGTCACGGGAGCTCACTCCGTTACAGGCTAGGGATTCCAACCGCCGACCTTTCTGATCGACAAGCTCAGCATCTTAAATACTGAGCCACGGTGTCTCTAAAAGACTGATGATCTCCCAACCCCCGCCCCCCAAAACAAACGAGCGTTGGAACTCCTTCATGCAGACCCTAAGACCACTTGAAAAATACCTGGATTGCAGCCTAGATCTAACAATGGCCAATTTGCTAAGAAAATGACAACGGATGTAATGCTGAAATCACAAGGATTCATGCTTGCCTGAACGATGGCCAAGTTTTAAAGCAAAACGTTTGAGCCTTTTAACGGGAGGATTTTACAAAGTTCCTAATACTTTGTAACCTCAAAGCCTCCAGATTTAAAAATGAATCAATCAATCCGGGAAGTCAAAAGGCTTTGTCACGCGCGATCTTATAAAACTCAATTGTTCCACCTTTTAAAGGCGGAAACAAGTCGTATTCGAAATTTTAATCTGGCTCTCGTTCAGAGCCTCCACTTAAAAAACCCTCTTGATTTCTTTGGGTGTTTTCCAAGAGGTATTGTGCTCCATTCGTACAAGCTTTAATTATAGGGAATTGGTAAGATTCAGTGTGCCAGTCGCCATTTATAAAGGCAAGGCAACGTCTATAAACTATTAAAACTCTCCCGATTTTCTGCCGGATGAAACGGGGCAATGCAGGATAGCAGTTTTTGAATCAAGGTGCCTCAAATAGGTTAGAAAAAAAAAGTGCCCAAAATCTGCGATATCCAAGACTCCTGCGAGATTGAAATTGAAAAAATCTTCAGGCCAGTTGCTTTGGCAAAATTGTATCCCCCCTATAAAGCCACCTCGACACCCTGCAGTGCTTCCACACCCACCTAACAGTCATGTGATTGGGATCTCCGATGTGATTTCCCACCAGCGAAGTCAATGGGGAAGCCATCAGGAAATCAAAACCCCTTCCTTTTCCCTTCCTAGGGTCGTTCGGTTTATCCGTTTAGGTAAGGAAGTATCTCTGTGGCTTTTTCTAGTGTTTCCTCATTTTTAACACTGTGTTTGGGACCTGGACCAAGTTAAGCACGATTCACAGCAGTGGTTTTGTGTTTGGAAAAGTGATTGCAGAAACAATAATAGTATGTCAAGGAAAAGTAGGTCAGTGAATGCATTTACTATTAAATTAAAGAGGCTCCACACACTAAAACAAACTTGGAAACAGCTAGCGTTAAATCACCCGTCCCCTCCCAAGGCCTAAAGCTGGCTGAGATTTTATTATACTAATTTTATTCTTTTATGACTAATTTTCGCCGCGAGAGCTGGGCGGTGGCGAACAGGCGCTCACGCGGCTTGGCGATACCCCTAGGTCAGTGAATGGCGCTGTGCCTGGCTGGCAAAGGGGGTTTGCCGGGTGGCTGCTCGTGAGCGTGGTTGCTTCATGGCTGTTGTGTTGCGTTGCTGAGACAGCGCAACACAGCCGTTTGCCCCTGAGGCTGTGTCCGGCTCTTTGGGAGCCCCCTCGCAAGAGAGCAGCTGCCCGGCAACCCCAAAACAATAAAGCCTCCTCTCATAATAAGGCCCAAGCCATATTTTGTAGGTAAAAAGAAAATAAGACCATCTTATTTTCAGGGAAACACTGTATTATCTATCTATCATCTATCTATCTATCTATCTATCTATCTATCTATCTATCTATCTATCTATCTATCTATCTATCTATCATCTATCATCTATCTATCTAGCCATCATATCAATCAATCATCTATCTATCTATCTATCTATCTATCTATCTATCTATCTATCTATCTATCATCTATCTATCTATCCATCATATCAATCAATCATCTGTCTGTCTATCTATCATCTATCTATCTATCTATCTATCTATCTATCTATCTATCTATCTATCTATCTATCTATCTATCTATCTATCTATCTATCTATCTATCATCATGTATCATCTATCATTTCTCTCTCTCTCTCTCTCTCTCCCCCCCTACCTACCTACCTAAAAGTGAAATACCACTCACGCATCATCACAAAATCTCCAAAACCGTAAAGCCTACAAACTTGAAATTTGGCATATATATTCCCCTTGGCTTCTAGGTGCTTGCTAAGAAAGGTTTTTTTAGAAATGACCATCAGATCATTAATATTTCTTATATTATTAACATGCTCTGATGCTAAGGAGTTACACGTTCTACTCCCCCTCCCCACCTGAAAAGAATTCTGTTCCAACTGCCACTTGAGTATGGGCGTGGCCAGCATGTGACTCATCCGGCCTACGGGCTGGAAATTTAGACATTCTACTCCCCCTCCCCACCTGAAAAACGCTCTGATGCTAAGGAATTAGACTGAGGGAGAGAAGGGGTAAGATAGGAGAGGATCAATGGGGCCAGCCTGAGGGAGAGAAGGGGAGAGGAGATGATACAAGCTTGAGGGAGGGAAGGAGAGAGGCTGAACATACCTACTCATTAATTTTCAAGCTGTGTTGATTTATCAAGCCCATTTTATAATAAAGTCAAATAAATTGAAGTTTACCTTTACGGGCAGAACTCTGGATATCTGGAGGATCCCGAGTTCTCCTTCCAGCAAGGTATTAAGAAGTCTTATTCCAAATCTTAGAATGGTTGCCACCAAGTAAATAACTAGCTTTTTTTTTCTGACTGGAGGCCACAAAACCCTGCAAGTCAGCTCCCAATTACAGCCTGGAGAATATTAGGAATCTGCTCCCTTCGACCCCTTTTGCATTATTCTCTCCAAGCAAAATCTATACAGCTCAATAAATGTCACTCCTTCGGCCTAATTCCTCCCCCCCTCCTCCTTTTGCCAGTTGCTTTTTATTAGGATTTCCTCGCTTTCTTCTGCTCAACTCAATTTATACACACCACTTTAGAGGACCCTGATTGAAAAATGAGTATAAGGTCATCTGAAACAAAGAAAAGGAGAAAAAAAAAGAAAAGAAAAAGAAAACAATAACCAACCAACTTCCAGAAAGCCTTTAGCTAATAAAAAGGATTTCTCTGCATTTTTATTTGTGTAACACTCGCCGGAATGTCGTATTTACAAATATACAGGCACCTCTCGTAAAATTCTTACTGAGAAACCAATCAGAACATAATTTACAAGGCTCTCTTCCCCGGCGGGAGGAAGTTTTGCAACTCAACGGCGTCGCAAGAAGACTCGTTTCCCCGCCGTGGAAACGAGGACTTTCTGTTCCTCCTGGAGATTTCATCCTTCCGTCTCAAGAGGCACTGGTTGAAATATTTTTAGAAGCTGCAAGCATCGCCCTCACCTTGGCCATAAGATCCTGCACACAAAGGAAGCATAGAAACGATGTCAGACAGCAACAATAACCAAACAAATTGTCTGCCTCTGAGGACCTCTTCCACGGCATGTATTTTTCTTACCACCCAAAAATTCCACCTCGCCAAAGGAAGGGAATATTCTGTAGCTCAGGGTTGAATCAGTGGTCTTCTTGCAGGTGTTTCATTACCCAATTAGGTAACATCATCAGTGCTAGAAGGGAGTGGGGCAGAGGTGGCGATTCAGCAGGTTCTGAACAGTTCTGGAGAACCGGTAGCGGAAATTGTGAATAGTTTGGAGAACCGGTAAATACCACCTCTGGCTGGCCCTGCCCCCATCTATTCTCTGCCTCCCGAGTCCCAGCTGATTGGGAGGAAATGGGGATTTTGCAGTAACCTTCCCCTGCCATTCCCACCAAGCCATGCCCACAGAACCGGTAGTAAAAAATTTTGAATCACACCACTGGAGTGGGGTTTGCAGAGTGGAAGAGGAGGAGGACTGTGGGTCCTTGGTGCTATCTCACTGTTATTTTCTTGCAGACGTTCCATTACCCAACTAGATAACATCGTCAGTGCTAGAAGGGAGTGGGGTTTGCAGAGTGGAGAAGGAGGAAGAGGACCGTGGGATCCTTGGTGCTCTCTGAGCTTGGTGGAGCTTTTCTTGCAGGCGTTTCATTACCTAACTAGGCAACATCATCAGTGCTAGAAGGGAGGGGGGGTCTGCAGAGTGGAGGAGGATGACTGTGGGGTCCTTGATGCTCTCTGAGCTGGGTTATTTTCTTGCCAACATTCCGTTACCCAACTAGGTAACATCATCAGTGCTAGAACGGAGTGGGGTTTGCTCTCTGTTTGTACCTCAATACAATTTCTCCAATCAAGGAACTCAGTAAAAAAAACAACAACAGCTTAATCAAGGAATCACCAAACACTCCCATCAACACTGATAGGGAGCAAACAACCCCCCTCTCTTCTAGCACTGATGATGTTCCCTAGTTCAGTAATAAAACATCTGTAAGTAAAGATACCAAAGCACCAAGGACTCCACAAATCCATCTCCACGAACAAAATGTAAAATGGATATATAAGTGCGTAGCTCCCAGTCTGCTTACAAATTCTGTCAAGGATAACCAGCAGCCGAAAGAAAGAAAGAAAGAAAGAAAGAAAGAAAGAAAGGAAGGAAGGAAGGAAGGAAGGAAGGAAGGAAGGAAGGAAGGAAGGAAGGAAGGAAGGAAGGAAGGAAGAAAGAAGAAAGAAAGAAAGAAAGAAAGAAAGGGAGGGAGAGAGAGAGAGAGAGAGAATGAGAATATTTTAGGTAAGCTGAGTTTGGTTAGCCATCTCACTTAATTGCTTGGGATGGTTTGACATTTCTCAAAAGCAGTCTTTTTTTAGGACTACTCCTGAAAAAGATCAGACCAGGGGCAAGCTGTGGCTTCAGAGACACTGCCCCAAAGGGGAACAATTTTGTCAGATCAGAACAATTCCATCAAATCTGCCAATGCACTTTCCAACTCTGACTGTCCTCAGGTTCTGCATTGCAGGGCGTCTACATCCTTGAATCTCACTGTGCTATCTTAAAAATTGGGGCATCAGAAGTGTGCATGTTTTTTTTTTCCTCCAGAAAGAAATAATTCTATACAGTTCTACGGAGGAATTATTCAGTCTGTCATTTGCACCTCCGTAACTGTCTGGTTTGGCTCTGCAACCCAACAAGACAGACAGAGACTTCGGAGGAGAATCAGAACTGCAGAAAAAAACAATTCCTACCAACCTGCCTTCCATGGAGGACCTGCACACTGCAGGAGTCAAAAAGAGGGCTGGGAAAATATCTACAGACCCCTCACATCCTGGACATAAATTGTTTCAACTCCTACCCTCAAAACGAGCTATAGGGTACTGCACACCAGAACAACTGGACACAAGAAGATTTTTTTCCCCCAAACGCCATCACTCTGCTAAACAAATAATTCCCTCAACACTGTCAAACTATTTACTAAGTCTACATTACTATTATTATTAATCTTTTCATTGTTTCTATCACCTATCTCCTCCCACTTATGACTTTTTTACTGTAATCTTGTTGCTTGTATCCTTACGATTTATATTGTTTCTTAGTATGGTTTGATTGCTTATTTGTACCCTATGACTATCATGAAGTGTTGTACCTTATGATTCGTGACGAATGTCTCGTCTTTTTATGTACACTGAGAGCATCTGCACCAAAGACAAATTACTTGTGTGTCCAATCACACTTGGCCAATAAAGAATTCAATTCTATTCTATTCCATTCTTATCTCTATTCTATTCTATGTATCTTGTCTTTTATGTACACTGAGAGAGTTTGCATCAAAGACAAATTCCTTGTGTGTCCAATCACACTTGGCCAATAAAGAATTGAATTCTATCCTATCCTATCCTATCCTATCCTATCCTATCCTATCCTATCCTATCCTATCCTATCCTATCCTATTCCTATTCTATATTACGATAGCAGAAGGCTGGTTATAATAAACACTGTAAACATTATTTATAAAAACATAAAAAGGGAGAGGAAAGGAATTGAGTTATATCTAGTTGAGTGAAAAGAAGGACCAGGAGTGACATGATAGCAGTCTTCTAGTATCTCAGGGGCTGCAACAAAGAAGAAGGGATCAAGCTTTTCTCCAAAGCCACTTGAAGGCAGGGCAAGAAGCAATGGGTGGAAACCAATCAAGGAGAGAAGCAACTTAGAACTGAGGAGAAATGTCCTGGCTAGTGAGAAAATCGTCTAAGGACTTCTGCTCAAGCAGGGGGTTGGGACTAGATGACCTCCCCCCCCCCTCGCGCCCAGGGCTCTGTTATTCTGTAAATAACTGTGCAAAGCGGTTAACTAGCATTGGGTATCAAAAAACACGATCTGCTCACATCTCTACCTTTTGCAGAGAAACGTGCTTTAAGCAAGTTACATGATGTTTTTCTTTTATCTTTTTTGCTTCTGAGCGGATTGTCCTTTTGCAACTAGAGGAAGCAAGAAATTTTTGGCTCCCCGGATTCAAATGGCCACTTTCAGTACCATGGAAACATTTCCCTGGCTATGTCTGCGCTGCAAAATTGCTGGCTTTTGTTCAGCCACGCTGGGAAATGTAACTAACAGGAGGATGTCCAAGATTTTAACCACGGCTGTCACTAAAGTGTATACAACGTTTCTGTAACGCAGAAAAGTCTCTCAGGACACGCCATTTCTTGTGCCCGTTTTCTAAACAAGGAAGCAAATAAAAGTCTATTTTCTGCATTTCTTTTTCCTCAATAACGGAATCTTTTCACTGGGGACCATTTTCCAAGGTCTAAAGTTAGACTCCTTTTACAAAGCTCGACCACTGCTTTATATCTCGCCTTGTCAAAAGTAAGCAGCCACTTTGGACAAAAATCCCACATTTCCAATCGATTCCGTCATCCGATTATCAAAAATCCTCTTTCTTTCAACCATTCTTGCTGCGGTCAGGATGTGTCACATTAGATATATTGTCCCTTTATCATCAAGGGACATGGTGGCTCAGTGGCTAAGACGCTTGTCGATCAGAAAGGTTGGCAATTCAATGGTTCGAATCCCTAGCGCCGCGTAACGGAGTGAGCTCCCGTGACTTGTCCCAGCTTCTGCCAACCTAGCAGTTCGAAAGCACATTAAAAACACAAGTAGAAAAATAGGAACCACCTTTGTTGGGAAGGTGACAGTGTTCTATGCGCCTTTGGCGTTGAGTCATGCCGGCCACATGACCACGGAGACGTCTTCGGATAGTGCTGGCTCTTTGGCTTTGAGACGGAGATGAGCACCGCCCCCTAGAGTCGGGAACGACTAGCACATATGTGCAAGGGGAATCTTTACCTTTATCCTTTATCATAGCCATGTGATATAATGCCTAATAGAAATAATTCTGGCTTGAACTTTATGATGTATGCGCAGCAGTGGAAGAGTGAAAACGCCCCTTTTCAGAGGAGGAGATAATAAGGAAGATACTGGTCTGTGCAGAAATGGATAGACTAACGTTAAAAATAAAATACAAAGGAG
The DNA here is from genome assembly GCA_029891615.1 of Natrix natrix natrix. NCBI lineage: Eukaryota > Metazoa > Chordata > Lepidosauria > Squamata > Natricidae > Natrix > Natrix natrix. The sequence continues at coordinate 776,360 of JAKRSK010008287.1, forward strand.
AGACAGAATATTATGATACATGGAACAGATTCTATCAATGGTTAGCACGAGGTGGAGGTGGAGTCCCTTCGGGGAGAGGGGGCGGTCTAGAAATCTAATTAAATAAATAAAATAAATATGAAAAAATTAGGTCAGGTGGACTTGGAAAGAGTTACTATATATGCATCATTGTATTAAAATGAATACGATGGTCAAAAATAACTGTACAACAGTAGCACTGTTTTAAATAGTATGTATGTTATTTGTTTTCACGTTGACTTTTATTTACATGCAAACAATAAAAATATATTTTTTAAAAAATATATCCTCTTTCTTTCAGAGAGAAACATGCATTCTGTGATCACGCTTAGGAAAAATGGTGCAAATTATTAAAATTCATCCGTTGCAATGCCTGGAAATTAACGTATTTAGAGAAACGCCAAAGCTCATTTAGAGGCAGTCCTACCAAGTCAAATTAAATTTGCAATAAACCCAAGACGATGGGTGGTTTTTTTTTAAGAAAGGGAAGCCGAACAGAGTGATTGTTAAAATTATTGTTTTCTTGGCCAGGTTGCGTGAAGGAAAACTGAACACAGGAGAAGGTGTTTTATATGCACCGTGCTTGGTGTGCTGAAGGAATAATAGGCCTATTTAAGCTATTTTCAACAAAGATGATTAGGGAGCTGGAGGCTAAAACATATGAAGAACGGTTGCAGGAACTGGGTATGTCTAGTTTAATGAAAAGAAGGACTAGGGGAGACATGATAGCAGTCTTCCAATATCTCAGGAGTTGCCACAAAGAAGAGGGAGTCAAACTATTCTCCAAGGCACCTGAGGGCAGAACAAGAAGCAATGGGTGGAAACTAATCAAGGAGAGAAGCAACTTAGAACTGAGGATAAATTTCCTGACAGTGAGAACAATTAATCAGTGGAACAGAAGTTGCCTCCAGAAGTTGTGAATGCCCCAACACTGGAAGTCTTTAAAAAGATGTTGGATAGCCATTTGTCTGAAACGGTATAGGTTTCCTGCCTAGGCAGGGGGTTGGACTAGAAGACCTCCAAGGTCCCTTCCAACTCTGTTATTCTATTCTATTCTATTCTGTTCCTTATTCTATTCTATTCCTTATTCAATTCAGTTTTATTCCATTCCATTTGATTCGATTCCATTCTAATCCTTTGACCAAGAAACACTCCTCCCCCACTGCGTTGTTATTATATCCAAATCTGTAAATGAACCTTATCACAGTTTTTCAGTGTCCTTGTTTTTCCCCTGCTGTACCTAACAGCGTTAAGATAATGAACCTTTAAAGCACTTGATAACTTTAATGAAGGGAAAAAAAATGTTACAAAAAAAGGCAAGGGTGTTGTGGGCTTTGGAATGGACTAGATTAAAAGTACTCAAATGCCAAAAGAAAATGGCAAATGGACTTTCTTGTTGTTTTTTTTCTCCCTAGAACTCAAGAAGCTTCTTAGACGTTAAGCGAAACATTTTCAAGGGGAAAAAACCAAGAAAGTCTAGTTAATTTTTGGAAAAAGCAATTTTGAGACAACCATGATTGGGTGATAGAGACTCTCCATGGATGATGGATGCAAGACTTTTTTAAAATATATATATTGCAAAGACCCAAAAGAAGAGAGATTTAAAGTTTGTTGGGTACAGAAAAAAGTTTCTGTCTGTAAAAGAACAGAAGAAAACTATGGATATGGGACTGGTTTGGGGGCTGGGGCTAAACCCACTCATTCCTCTAACCACCTTTTAAATTTTTATGTATTCCTATCCTGCCTTTATTATGTTTACACTAATTTTTTTCAGTTCAGAAAACAACTCTATTTTTCAGTAAAATTTCGGTGTAAACCTAGCTGCGATTCATTTAACAACAGCTTTGCTTAGTGATGGAATTTCTGTTTGTGGTTATGAACGGAGAGCTGTCTGTTAAATCACAAACACTGGCACCAAAGGATAACGAAGACGCTCTCTCGTCTCACAAAGCAGAGGTCCGCTTTTAGGCATCTCCTTTGAACGTTCAAACCCCCGACACCCCAACAATATGCAAGGACTGCAGTAACTGCGAAGCCTTGTAAAATCCAGAACACACATATATTGTACCTGAGTGATTTTACTCTGAACAGACGACACAATTGCGGAAGAGATCTGGCCCTCTTTTTCCAAAGGCACTCCCCTAAAAATTTGAGAAGAAAAGAAACAATCAATTCACGGTTGATTGACCTGTCTTAATACCTTAATACCCAAATTACCGTATTTTTCAGAGTATAAGACGCGCTCCCCCCTTTAAAAAGGGTGAAAATTTGGGTGCGTCTTATACACCAAATGTAGCCCTGCTCACCTGCCAGCCCCCACCCTTTGGCCTCTGCTTCCCAGCAATTTGCCTCCTTGCAGCAAACACAAACAGCCTGTTTCAGTTTCAGCTTTAGAACAAACAGCTGATTGTCAGCCTCCCGACGTTCAGCTGTTTCAGGCTGCAGAGATTGCCATTGCCTATTGCCGCCTCCGTGCACCCCATTTTCAGCCTCCGCATTCCATTTTTGGCTTCCGTGCACCCCATTTTTGGCCCATTCCGATCCTGGGGCACGTGGAAGCCGAAAACGGGATGTGTGGAGGCGTAAAACAGGATGCGGAGACCGAAAAGGGGGCGCATCTTATACTCTGCAAAGTTACTATCCTCCAAAGGATCCACCATCTTTACTGTTGTAATTCATTCAGGCCCCCCCCCGCTCGCCCCGGCCAAATGAAGCGGCTAAAAGGTTCCCTACTGATTGAACCCTTCTCCAAATCAAATTGGTGGAGATGGAATCTTGTTGCTCTTGAAAATGAATCTTGCCACGGTTGAATCTCAAATTATTATCTACAATCCCAAAAATTGGATTGGAGATAATACAGGCTGGTTAAGGGAACAAAACATCTATCTATCCATCTATCTCCCTATCTGTCTCTTTAATCTGGTTTAGTCTGTCTTATATATTTCCATCCATCCATCCATCCATCTATCCATCCATCTACCCGCCTTACCTTTCTATCCATCCATGTCTATCTATTTATCTCCCATATCCATCCATCCATCCATCCATCCATCCATCCATCCATCCATCCATCCATCCATCCATCCATTCTACTCATACACGTCTCTTTCCAATATCCATGCATGCATCCATTCATCCATCCAACCTTTCTATCCACATGTCTGCCTGCCTATCTCCCATCTCCGTCTGTCCGTCCATCCAACCTTTCCATCCATACATGTCTGTCTATTTATCTCCCATATCCATCCATCCTTTCTATTCATTCATGTGTATCTCCAATATCCATCCATCCATCCATGTCTAGCTATTTATCACTCATATCCACCCATCCATCCTTTCTATTTATACATCTGTCTGTCTATCTCCCATCTCCATCTATCCATCCATTCATCCAACCTTTCCATCCATACATGTCTGTCTATTTATCTCCGATATCCATCCATCCATCCATCCATCCATCCATCCATCCACCCACCCTTTCTATTCATACATGTATATCTTCAATATCTATCCATCCATCAACCCACCTTACCTTTCTATCCATCCATATCTAGCTATTTATCTCCCATCTCTATCCATTCTATTCATATGTCTGTCTGCCTATCTCCCATCTCCATCCATCCATCCGTCAATCCATCTAACCTTTCCATCCATACATGTCTGTCTAACTGTCTATCTGTCTATCTATCTGTCCATCCATCCATCCATCCATCCATCCGTCCGTCCGTCCGTCCGTCCATCCATCCATCCATCCATCCACCTCCCTCCCTCCCCACCTCTGCAAGGAGAAGCATCACACGTAAAGTGCTGGTATTTCACTGGAGGTCAGCAGGGTTTCCCTTTCCCTTTTCCGAACAGGAGAGTATTTTCCTTGCACTTCAACCCCCCAGGCCAAGCCCCTCCACAGAGCTGAGCGATCTACGTAGCCCTCTTCAACTCCCCTTCGATTCTTCACAAGATGATGGAGAAGGGCAAGTTCAAACAGGTAACCAGCTAAACTACCGCAGCGCGCCCCTTTTGCGATGCTGGAGCATTTACAATTCCGACACGCTCAACGCCTGCTCGCTGTGTCTCCCCTCTCCCCCGTCCCCCAAAGTTTCAAGAAGAAAGGCAACCGAGCTTGTATTTTATTTTATTGGGCAGAGAATCAGCAAGCATCCCCCGCTCCCGCCTCCCCCGGGGCATCCCCTGCTTTTACCATTATTTACTTTCCCAGTTTGGATTATTTATACGCTCAGCCGGAATGGGGGGCTCTTGGGGGCTCATTACCCAGAACGCTCTTGGCTGGATCCTCGACTCTCCACGGGAGAGATGCTGGCCGAGTGACTGGAATTCTTATGGGCAGGTTGCTTTCCTGGCGAGACGGACGGCGAGTGGGACCTTGCTTTGGACTTGATGTGGGAGTGGGACCGCCGCTTCTTCTTTTCGTGCGGGCTTCTGAAAAAGGAAAGAGGGACAACACAGAACGGCCCCCGTTAGACTCAACCAGGCCTCTTGAACTTGATTTCCTTGAGGGTTGTGTTTGACCTCAGGGGGGGCCCATGGTGGACGTAACACGGGATCTGTGTTGGGGACACTTGTGGTAGCCAAGTGCTAAGGCAGGACTTCCCTGAGACCCTCCCTCACTCCCATTATAATCTCCTTCCTCCCTCTTCTTTTTCCTCCTCCTTTCTTCTTCCTTCCCCTCTTTCCTCATTTTTCCTTCCTTCCTCTCTTCCCATCTGCAAGAAAATCACCCAGCTCAGAGAGCACCAAGGACCCCACAATTTCCCTCCTTTCCCTTCCTTCTAGCACTGATGACGTTACCTAGTTTGGGTGAGGAAACGTCTGCAAGGAAGCCACCAGACTCAGAGAGCGCAAAAGGACCCCATTGTACTTCTAATCTACCCTGAGAGCCTGCGGTCAAGACGGATGCTGTACAGCAAGCAATGCGCTCTTTCTCGCAGAGATAATCTTTTTAAAGCTCACCAATATGGAGCGGAGACTTAATGTACCCTACGGGGGATCTGCACCGTCAACAGCTTTCTTCCTTTCTTCCCAGCCTGCGTGGGGCTGCTTCGACCAGGTAGCATCACCAGCCAACGCCACTGAAAATTGCTGCTGTTAAAATGGAGATGTTTTACAGGAAAAGCTATCTCCTTGCAGAAATGAAACAAGGGGATCTGCTAAACACTTGGCATTCGGCTGAGCTGTTGAGATAACACCCAGCTTTGTGGCTGGGAACATTTTCTCCCAATCACAACAATGTCCAATTCTGTTATCAACTGCAAACCTTGGTCCTTAATCTCCAAGTCTCTGCCTTGAGATACAAGGAGGGGAAGAAAGTACAGACTGGCTGAAGGAGGAAGAAGGGGGGAAAAAAGGATAATTTCAGAGGAAAGAGTAAGTGATGCTTCTTATCTGACTCAATCCGGTTTCTTTTTTCCCCCCTCTAGCGAAGAACAGGCGTCTTAGTAGTTTGCTCTGGAAAGTGTTTCACAGGCCCACCATGAGCTGGTTGGGGTCCTTCAACTTCATACTGTAAGTTATGTTGGCAGAGCTATGGGCTCCCATTGTAGCCTCAGCCTTCTATACTTCCAAGCTTGGCAAAATGAGGACCCAGATCGTTGGGGGTAAGATGCGGACTATAAACTGCTTAGAGAGGGCTGTAAAAGCACTGTGAAGTGGCATATAAGTCTAAGAGCTATTGCTATCTATCTATGTCTCTCTCTCTCTCCATGTCTGTCTCTCTGTCTAGTCTGTCTATCATCCATCCACCCATCCGAATTCAGTACTGCAGACTAATTCTGCCCACAACCTGCAATTCGATCTTGACCAGCTCAAGGTTGACTCAACCTTCCCTCTTTCCGAGGTGGGCAAAAGGAGGACCCAGATTATTGGGGGCAATGGGCTGACAGTGTAAATCACTCAGAGAGGGGTGTAATGCACTGTGAAGCGGTATAGAAGTCTAAGTGCTCTTGCTATTGTCTGTCCTTCCTTGCACAGTGGTTAGAATGCGTTATTGCAGACTAACTCTGCCAACTGCCAGCAGTTTGATCCTGACCGGCTCAAGGTTGACTCAGCCTTCCATCTTCCTGAGGTGGGTAAAAGGAAGATCCAGATGTTGGGGGCAAGAGGCTGACTCTGTAAACCGCTCAGAGAGGGGTGTAAAGCACCATGAAGCAGTATAGAAGTCTTAAGTGCTAAATGCTATTGCTATCCTTCTGTTCCTCTTTAGTCAAACAGCCTCCTGGAGAATTCAGCACCTTGATTGCTTGGATAGCTCCTTTGTTGTTGTGAGTTGTGAAGCGATGTCCGACCCATCGCAGCCCCATGGACAATGTTCCTCCAGGCCTTCGTGTCCTCTACCATCCTCTGGAGTCCATTTAAGCTCGCGCCGACTGCTTCAGTGACCCTAACCCTAACCCTAACCCTATTGCTGCAGCTACACCACTTAAAAAAAAAAATGAAGATGGGATACACATCGGGTAAATGAATAGGTAAAGAAACCAATTCTCAGGAGGGCAAAGATTGAATGAGAAGGAAGAATGGCTCTGCTTCTAACCCCACACCAGGACGGATGTGAAGCGCTTCAGATCGAAGCATGCACAGGAGGAGGCGACTGCAGCATCTGTTGGGGTTATGGTGAAAAATTCATTCGTTTTCATTATAGGGAGGGAGGGAGGGAGGGAGGAGGGGAATTCAGCCTGGCTTAATTTACGGCAGGACCTCCTTGCCCTCTTGCAGACAAAAGCGGCTCTGACTCGGCTGCACCGGAAGAGCCTTGGACCGAGTCTTGATAAATAGAGATCAGCCGATATATTGTGATTGCTCAAATCTGACTCTTCTCGCACCGGATACCCAAAGCACCGACGTGCTGTTAACGTCACCCTGTTTCAGAGTTGCACGCTCGGAATTGACAGGCTGGCAAAGACTATTTTGAGCTTGCAAGGTGTTCTGAGCCAGCTCCCCAAACAGGACAAACTCTCTGCAGTTAAATCAAGGATTCCTTTATGAGGAGCGACGGCAGCCCCAGCCAAAGGTTTCTCTCTCACTGCAGGCTAACAAGTTTGTCTGGCATGGTAGATGAATAGTTCTCTGCCACATCTATTCATATCCGCCCCCTGCCTTTTATCCCCAAAGCTAGGGTGGGGCTTCATTAGCAGCAGTGGCTCTTCCATCCCAAGAACCGGCCCATAGATTTCCACTGTTCTCCTCTCCTCTGCCTTCTGCGCATCCCTATGTCAGGTACTGGACCTAGCTGTTCCTCTTCTTCCTCATTAGCCACCTAGAGACCTGGGGGTTGTTGACTCTCCATCCGAGGGAGTTAAGGACAGCCCAGGCTCTGCCTCTGTCTCTCTCTCTCTCTCTGCCAGTTCCATTCCCTCTCCCCCCTCGGAGCTCTCAGGCTGCCCTGATGTTGACCCTGACCCCCACACCTCCTCCTCCTCCTCTGATTCGGCTGTTGGAGGGCCACAAGACAAGGATGGCTATTTTAGAGACACCAATGTTGAATTGATTATCTACCTGAGACTGAAGGCTCTTCCTGGGGGCAGGTGTGGATTCCTCTAGGGGCCAAATCAACGAGGGGAGAAATCTGGCCCATTTAATTAATTAAGAACCCCCAATTCTTGGGCCACTGTACAGATAGTCTTAAGGAGTGCATTTCTCCGGGTGGTGCTTTAAATGCACATTGAAGAAAGGCAAACTGAGAACGAGACACACGCAAATAAAACCGGCACAAGCAATCCTCGAATTGCAACCTCAACCGAGCCCAACACCACTGCTGCTAAGCGAAGACAGTTGTTAAGTGAACTTTGCCCCATGTTACGAGCTTTCTTGCCACCGTTGTAAAAGTGAATCCTTGCAAGTTGTTAAGTTAGGAACATGGCCGTAAAATGGAATAAAGGGGAACATGTGACCCCAGGGCAAAAATACGAACCAGCGACCAAGCGACCGAATTTTGATCACGGGGATGCTGCAACGGTTGTTCAGCGTGGAAAAACTATGTCACTTTTTTTTTCCCAGTGCCGTTGCAACTTTGAACGGTCAATAAGTGAATTGTTCTGACCTGTAAGTTTTAATCTGGGGCTGAAGGACAGGAGTTAAGATCTCCAGCATGTGTTTCACTACCCTTTTACAATGATGGATGTAAACGGGTATGCATTCCCCCGTAGAGAAGGTAGGACGTAAGGGCAGCATGCGTGCACAGGGTAGCCCCCAGAGCATATTTTAAAACCTCGGGCGATGGAGATGGACGGAAGTTCCTTGCTCCATAATAAACATCACCCTCCTTGGGAAGCATCTTCTCTATCAGGGCCGTTTGCATTCCTCCTAACCGAAGCCTCCTAAATCAGAGAATAATTCGAGCCATAAAGATGCTGAAAGGCGCCCAATCTCACTCCTGCTTCTTTCTATATATCACTCTCCTGGATTCGTGTCTCCGTCTGCCAGCATTGTCTCTTTTGCTTTCTGGCCGGTTTATATTTGCAATGATCAACCTAAATTGGGATCCGTGCCCAGAAGCGTCTACTGAAAGGATGTCAAAATAACAACAACAGCAACAATAATCCAAATAAATCTCTCGGTTTTTACGCCCTTTGGAATCGGGGTCTCAATGCCGCAACCTAATTTCACTGCTCATCGGTAATGAAAAAGGGGTCAGCGAATCTCCTACAAAACCTACGCAAGGAAGATAATGGGGTTTTTTTCCTTTAGTAAAATTGATGGAGAAAGCATCCCAAAGAATGTCCTTTTTAAAAAACAAAACAAAACATGTCCTTGTTTAGTGAATGCCTCCTTTAGCGACCATCCACAGTGGTGACATTGATGAAAAAGTAACTTTGCGACTGACCCACGCACCTATGACCTTCACAGGTCTGTAAACCTGAAAGAAAGCTGAAGATGGTAAGGCGTGGTTTCACTTTGCGACTGGTTCACTTAAGAGCCGTGCTGCCGGCTTCAACTGTGGTCGTTAAATGAGGACTAGCTTATATTTTATAAGCACATGGAGAAAGTGACGTGAAGAGCTGGAGAAAGCCACATAAAGCAAGAAAGGCTCAGGGTGCACATTCTGGAGCAACGCAGATGTGCTGCAAGCACAATTGTGTACCTGGAACGGGTGCGTCTTCGGCTGATGCCCGGGCTGTTGCTCACACGGTAGGCAGTCGGGACGCTCCTCTCTTCTCGATGCCTTTCAGGGGTGTGCGCCCGTCTTCTCGGTGATCTTGAGCGAGACCTGAATGGGAGACGTAAGAAAATTCAAGTTCAGCTTGGAAGGATTTTGAGTTTCTTGATAGGGGCACGCCACCGGGATTATCAAAGAGGAGTACAAATTCCGGCAAATCCATATAAGAGGAGAAAAGAAGAAAGAGAAAAGAAATAGAAAGGAAGGAAAGAAAAAATGAAAGAGAAGAAAGAAAAAAGAAAGAGAGGAAGGAAGGGAATAAAAAGAAGAAAGAAAGAAGGCAGAAAGAAAAGAAAAATGCTGAAAGAAAAGAAAAGAAAGAAAGAAGGAAAGAAAGAAAGAAGGAAAGAAAGAAAGAAAGACCACCAGACACGCAGCATGGGGGATTGCTGCCCGAAGATGCCTTATCCAACTCACTCCCCGCCCCCTGATTTACTATTTTTAAAATCCCAAACAAAATAATTCTGCCTTTAAGTGCTTAAAAAGGCAGGACGCAGATTATTAAGGGCTCTCCAGATGCAAAACAAATCATGCTGGAACTGATTTTAGCCAAGAGGGTCGATTTTATTCTGTGCGACAAGCAGGACAACGCAAAGCTCCTCCTTTAGGATAGGAACTTATCCCAGGGAGCTGACAAAAAAACCAAGTTTGCTTGTGAAATGTTGGCCTCAGCCCAGCCTTCTGACCGAAAAGTGCTTAGGACTTGGCAGAGGGGAAGGAAAGCGAGTGGGGGAGTTGTTTTTTTTTTTGAAGCCGCTTAATATCATAAAGTCTTTGCAGCGCTTCTGAGATATGCATAGCAATCACTAAATTGCTAAAAACCTTTTGTGGCCCGCCAGCGGCTAGAGGAGCTGGCAGCAGACTCAGACAGTGAGGAGGTTGGGGAGGAAGATGGGCCAGTCCTGGAGTCTGGGGAAGGCTCTGATGTGGGCTCTGTCTCGGAAGCAGAGAGGGGAGCAGAGCCATCTGACAGTTATCAGCTGCCTTCAGTGTCAGACATCAGTGAGGCAGAAGAACAGCTGGAGCCTGTTCCCAGTGTGCGCATGCACAGAGTGGCCAGACTAAGGGAATAGCTAAAGAACAGGGGTTGACTTGGGAGTGAAGCCACAGGTGGACGGTGAATGCCCCCTCCCATAGGGAATAAAAGAGGAGCAAAAGGAGAGTGGAGTTTGCAGGAGAGCATTAGTTCAGTTCATTCGGGTGACGATCTGTTCCTGACTTCTTGCCAAGGAATTGCTGCTACAGCATGGCGTTTTGAAGATATCGACCTGGCAGCTCTCCAAGCCTGCTAAAGGTCTGGAGTTGTGAAAAGAACATGAAAGACTGTTTTCCGGGACTTTGCTGGAAGGGAATTCCCCTTTAATGTAAATAAAAGAGGTTTTATCGGGACGAGGAGTCTGCTTCACGATCTTGGGAAGCCTAGATCAGAACCTTCCCATTCTTAAAAGAGCAGCATCCGAAAGACTCTGCCGAGAGAAAAGAACTGGTTGCGAAGCCTTTATTTTTGCCTCTCTCAACAAGGGGAAAAAAACCCCACACATTTTACAAATTAACACTACTGACTCTTTGAAAACGGAGACCACGAACATGAGAAGTTTGTTTACGCCAATCGTCCTCTTACACTGCTAAATCCTTTAATGATGCCTTCCCTTGCTAATTACTACATATAGATCATTAGCTGGGTAAACAGAGTAGGTGGCTTAGCACGTAACCTCTTAGGAACCATACTCGGAAAAGTAATTGATGCCAAATGAAATTTAGCCTTTAAACGAAACACAGGCATGCAATTTGTCCAATCTACTTCATCTATCCAAAGCAGAACAAAGGACACAGAGATACATGATCCCCTAAGACTCATTTTTGGGGAGGATAGATAGATAGATAGATAGATAAATAGATAGATAGATAGATAGATAGATAGAGATAGAGATAGAGATAGAGAGAGAGAGAATGAGAATGAATGAATTGGGACTTTCCAGGTTGAGGATCTCAGTGGTAAAATCTTTACTATAAAACCATTGGATCACTTGCTATCCAATTTTAATTTTACAGTTTGAACCCTAAAGTTCAAACTGCCCAAGGAGCTGCTGATTCTTTTCTATAGAGGAATTATTGAGTCTGTCCTCTGCACCTCCATAACGATCTGATTTGGCTCTGCAACCCAACAAGACAGACAGAGACTTCAGAGAATAATTAGAACTGCAGAAAAAACAATGGCTACCAACCTGCCTTCCAGTGAGGATCTGTACGCTGCACGAGTCAAAAAGAGGGCAGTAAAAATATCTACAAATCCCTCATATCCTGGACATAAATTGATTCAACACCTACCCTCAAAACGAGGCTATGTGGCACTGCACACCAGAACAACTAGACACAAGGACAATTTCCCACCCAAATGCCATCACTCTGCTAAACAACGAATTCCCACAACACTGTCAAATTATCTACTAAGACTGTATTACTATTATTCTTCTCTTCCTTCCTTGTACCTATCTCTTTCCTAGTACCTATCTCTTTTCACTTATGACTATAACCATGTTGCTTGTATCTTTAAAATTGATATTGTTTTGTTTCCTAGTATGATTTGATTGCTTATTAGTAACCTATGACTATCGCTAAGTGTTGTATCTTAGGATTCTTGATTCTTGTATTCTATTTTATTTTTCTTTATGTACACTGAGAGCATATGCACCAAAGACAAATTCCTTGTGTGCCCAATCACACTTGGACAATAAAGAATTCCATTCCATTCCATTCCATTCTATTCTACCTTATTCTATTCTACTCTATTCTATTCTAGTTGTATTTCTTCCTCCTCTCTTCCACTCTGCAATGCTGTTGAAAAAAAAGAAAAGAATACGTATTGACTCTGGTTGCTGTGATTACGTTTCTCAGGTGTGACATATGTAGATGACAGTGGCAGGGTGAGGAGTTTAAGCGAAGCAGGGCTAGAGGTTGAAGATTAGATTGGCAAGTTGGAAAAAAAAAAAAAACAGAAGGCAATAAGCAGACCACTTCCATGCTCCTGCGGAGAACATAAAAACCCAGATGCCTCTATGTAATGGTTTGGAGATGATCCCGCCTTGAAGGACATTTTACTCACATTACACCGTGAAATTATAAAAACCTCTCAATTAAAAGCATCTCAGAAGCCCTTCAAGATCGACTCTGCCCAGCTGCTAAAGTACTGCACTGATGATCCATTCTCGGGGTCGCCGTTTAACCCAGGATTCGAAGACCGCACGGGAAATTTCACGAGATCGGGATCTGAACTCGGACGAGCAAAAGGTGACCTGAATGTACAAATGAGCTCAAACAGCTCTCCTATGAGCTGTCGGGCGATGGGAAAGGTGAGACTAGAAAGCTAATAAGGATGAAGAACTGGGTTAGGAGTTATTCGGTGTTTTTTTTTCTTCTTCTTCTTCTATTACAAAAGGAACAATAATTGGAATCTTACTGTTCTAGCGAAGAAATGTGAGTTTTAACACAGGGGTCCCCAAACTTTTCAGCTTGGAGGCCTGGCGCAGTGTGTGTGTGTGTGTGGGCACACAGGTGCACACACAGCTCTACTTATGCAAGATGGATGCTTGCCCATCCCTCCTGCGCCCCAGTTTTGAACAGGCCACAGTCTGATAGTGGGCCTTGGCCCAGGGATTGGGGGACTCCCTATTTTAACACACGGTTCTGACCGAGGCTTCCCAACAGCCTGAAGCAAACTCCTTGTCCCAACATAAAACCCATTTTATTAATTTGCTGTGAGTTCTGCTCATTCACATCCAGCAAAGTCTTTCAAGGGAGGATTTACAGTCACAGACCTTATCTGACTTGGAGAGCTGCCGGGCCGATATCTGCAGAACTTGGCAAGGAGCCTTGAAGAGTCACGAACCAATTAAGCGAACGAATGGTCTCCTGCAAACTCCACTCCCCTTTCTCCCTTCTTTTATTCCCTCTGGGAAGCTTCTTAGGCCCTAGACCATCTTATAGAATGGACAATACTGCATGGGGCTGATTTGCAGATCAGACCAATGCTCAATTCCTCAGAAATCGGAAGAGACGCCTGGGAGATGATCCTTCACCTGCTCGTTTTACCCAGCAGGCTACCTTCAAGCCCGGCTCTACTTAGTGAAACCGAGAGTGTACAAATTCGGCCTCATCGGACTTCCTTGCCTGCCCTCTCTTCCTTCCCCCAGCTCTGACCTGACAGCTCTTGGGTCAAGGAACTTTGCTTAACGGGGGGAAGAAGTCATCAAAATCATCTAAATTGGTTTGTGGTGAGGGAGCCTGGAGCTTGAAACATTTGCAGCGGAGACGTTGAAGGGCTGTCAAATCCCCCACAGTACACCTGAAGCCATTTTCAGAGGTATGTTATCCTGTCAAAAGCCACTGAAAGCCTCTCTCTGTGCCGCTAAGCAGGAATTTCCCTTAGCCGAGGTCTTAACATCTCTCTTTCTAGCCCAGGGACGGAGAAGGGCTTGGAAGAGAAGTCCCTCCCCTCCGTCATTTGCATTGTCTCTTTCATCCAAAGATCCAAGCGTGGATTTTCTGCAGAGAAAGGGCGTGCTTTCCCAGTGAAACAGCGCCTTCCCTTAAGACGGATTGTTGAAAACAAAGCAATGGTTTCCCTACTGCGTTTCCCTCTGTTAGGAGGCTAAGGGTGGCACGTACGAAGGTTGCCAGTTGTCCCTTCCAATCTAAATAAAAAAAGAAAAACTAATTTAATCCTCAGATTCAGTTAGGCGGAAACCTCTTTTATGTCTCCAGGGCTCTGCTTTGGGGGACTCAGGACGGTAATTGAAGAGACACGGGGTGAAGGAGCCATATGATTTTTAACAAGAACGTGCAAGATTTGACATTTTTAGGGGTGTGTGTGTGCTTCTTGTTGTTGTTAGTTGCAAAGTCTTGTCCGACCCATCGCGACCCCATGGACAATGTTCCTCCAGGCCTTCCTGTCCTCTAGCATCCCCTGGAGTCTACGGAAGCTCACACCGACTGCTTTGGTGACTCCATCCAGCCACCTCCTTCTCTGCCATCCCTTCTTCTTCTTTTGCCCTCCATCGTTCCCAGCATGAGGCTCTTCTCCAGGGAGTCCTTCCTTCTCACTAGGTGGCCAAAGGATTTGAGTTTCCTCTTCAGGGTCTGGCCATCTAAAGAGCAGTCAGGGTTGATCTCCTCTAGGACAGACCAGTTGGATGGCCTTGCAGTCCAAGGGACTCAATGCAAGAGTCTTCTCCAGCACCAGAGTTCAAAGACTTCCATTCTTTGACACTCAGCCTTCCTTAAGCCTTCCAACTTTCACAGCCATCCATTGCAACTGGGAAAAACATAGCCTTGACTAGATGCCCTTTTGTTGGCAGGGTGATGTCTCTGCTTTTTAAAATGCTGTCTAGATTTGCCGTCGCTTTCCTCCCGAGGAGCAAGCATCTTTTGATTTCTTGGCTGCAGTCCCCATCTGCACTGATCTTGGAGCCTAGGGAAAGTAAAATCTGTCACTACTTCCGTTTCTTCCCCATCTATTTCCCAGGAATTGAGAGGGCCAGAGGCCATGATCTTAATCTTCTTAATGTTGAGTTTCAAGCCAACTTTTGCACTCTCCTTCTTCTCCCGCATCAAGAGGCTCAGCATCATATCTTATTGCCTTTTAGTACTGTCCATGAGGGTTTCATGGCAAAGATACTGGAGTGGGTTGCCATTTCCTTCTCTAGTGGATCACGTTGGATCAGTCTTGGGTGGCCCTGCATGGCATTGCTCATAGCTTCACTGAGCTATGCAAGCCCCTTCGCCACGATAAGGCAGTAATCCATGAAAGGGGTGGGTGGGCTAGCTGTCAAAAAAAAAAAAAAGGTTTCCTATCCCCATCTCCTCAATTTAAAATGATGTTTTTAAGTGTATTTGCATTTTCCTAAAATACACATGCCAACACATTGCTGTGCCTCTTCTCTGTGTGTGTTTTTTTTTAAAAAAAGAAAAATTATCCAAAACTTTAGCTTTTGAAAAACCTTCATTACGGATTTTCTAAAGGCTGACAAGACCCTCCTATCGTTTCAATCAACTTCTCCCCAACTTAAGAGAAATTGGAGCACTCTTGAATGTAAATTTAGACACGACACCGAGAATTGCATTACTGCTGCTGATGGAAAAATGGGATGTAAATGAAACCGGGGGAAAAAAAAAGGGAATACATTGTATATTTGGTAATGGCAGCTAGATTAGTGACGGCTAAATATTGGGGACAAAATTGGGATATTCAAAGAAACGAGTGGTGTAATGAAATTCGGAGTATGGCAACAAATTGATAAATTTAACACTGGAAATTAAATTTTAAAAAAGGGATGGCCAAAGCAAACAATTATAACGAAATATGGAGGGATTTTATAAAGTCAGTTTTGGTGGAAGGCAAAGGGAATAAAGCTACTCAAGAATATATGTTGCTTTGGAGGGGATAAGGGCACAAATGGAATATATATTCTTTTGTTGTTAAAGACAAAGAAATATAAGGGGGGAGGGGAAGAAAGGGTCTTCGGGGAATAGGGGTGCACTGTAATATTAGTTTTATCTCCTTTTTTTCTTTTTTGTATTTAGATGTATATGTCTATGTTTGTATTATTTACATGTAAACCAGTGGTTCTCAACCTGTGGGTCGGGACCTTTTTGGGGGTCGAACGACCCTTTCACAGGGGTCGCCTAAGACCATTGGAAAACAAATATTTTCAAAAAAATACGGAAAACATAAAATAATCTTATGGTTGGGGGTCACCACAATATGAGGAACTGTATTAAAGAGTCATGGCATTAGGAAGGTTGAGACCCACTGATTTAAACAAAGATAAAAATATTAAACTAAAAAAAACCCTTCTCCCCAACTTTATACCTTAATCTTGTATCCTAAAGAGGCGTGAAGCAGGCTGGGAACCATCTGACGCTCCGTGTCAAACGATGCGGTGGCTTTGGCAACGTTGATAAAAAAAACGCTATCTTTTTGCCCCTGGCAACTGACAAGAAGCTGTCTGCACCCTTAATTGGCGTCAGCCAATCTGCCACTTATTGTTTGTTTTTTTTTGGGGGGGGAAGAGGAAACGGAGCCCTGGCAGATGCTCCGAAGAAAATGAAAGCGTTCCTCGTTCTAAACATGTCGCTTTTTAGAAAGCGCATCGCGCGCCTTTTAACGCGGAGCGTTTAAAAATAATCAGGTGGCCACGAAACGCGCCGGACAACGAAAAGTTTGTAAGCATTTCACGAGTTAGAAAAAAAAAAAACACGCTCACCTGGAATGCCGCACGGTTCTGTACGCCGTGGGAAGCGAATGCTTTGCTTTCGAATGGGATCGCGATTTGGCTTTGGAGGAAGAGGAGTAGTAGTATTTGGAAGGAGGGGTCTGGGACCGCGATCTGGATCGTTTCTTGTGTTTCTTCTTCTTCTTCTCTTTCTCTTCTTCTCTGGGGAGATCTCTGCACTTGCTGGTAGGCCTTTCGGGCACCTTGGCTTCTAGGACTGGCAACGTCCGGATGCCGGTCAACAGAGCGCAAGGGATATTGCTGACCGTCTGAAAGGGAGGCAGCGAAGAGTTAGGGTTAGGGGGTTCCTAGGAATCTGGGGTTGCAAGTCACCTAAGGAAAATAGCAAGAGCATTTAGACTTATATACCGCTTTACAGCCCTCTCTTAGTGATTTGCAGAGTCAGGCTCTTGCCCTCAACAATCTGGGTCCTCATTTTACTAACCTCAGAAGGATGGAAGGCTGAGCCGACCTTGAGCTGGTCAGGATTGAACTGCTGGCAGTGGGTAGAATTAGCCTGCAATACTGCATTCTAACCATGGAAGGAAAGGGAGAGAGGAAGGGAAGGAGGGAGGGAGGAAGGAGGGAGGGAGGGAAGGAAGGGAGGCTGCAACAGTCATAAGTGTGAAAAATAGCAATAACAATAGAACTTAGACTTATATATCGCTTCACAATGCTTTCCAGCCCTCTCTAAGCGGTTTACAGAGTCAGCCTCCTGCCTTCAACAATCTGGGTCCTCATTTAACCCACCTCAGAAGGATGGAAGGCTGAGTCAACCTTGAGCCTGGTGAAAACTGAACTGCCAAATTGCAGGCAGCCGGCAGTTAGCAGAGGTAGCCTGCAGTACTGCACTCTAGCCACTGCGCCACCACGGCTAAATCCTGGAAGATGAACAAGAGTCCTTGATCGATAAATTGCTTTCTGGCAAGCAGGCAATTTAAGTCTGGCCTCTGTAAAAAGAAAATATCCTCCCATACCTATTTTGAGGATTCGAAGTAATTTGCTACAGGTTATCAGTCCGGTGGTGTTGAGTGCTACGTGCTGGAAAATCCTCTTCTGGTTCTACCTTGCTTCTATTTCTTATCCTACAGAATCGCAGGGCTGGAAGGGATCTTGGAGGCTTTCTAGTCCAACCCCCTGCTCAAGCAGGAGAGCATTCCAGACAATCTCTTCTTAAAGCCTCCCCACCTTTTAATTCAGCAAGAAGCTCAAGTTCAGTTCATGAACTGAAGAAGCTACGTGGATGAAAAGCGAAACGTCTTTAAGCAAAATCAAAGGAAGTCCAGTTGCCTTTTGAAAAAGCATCTTTGGGGCAACCACGACTGAGAACCTCCATAGATTTCTAACTAACAAGAGATGTCTCCCCCAGGAGACATCTTCTTATTTGTAAGCTTCAGGCTTAAGGCATTTTTTTTTTGATGAGCAGAATTGGAAGGGACCCTGCAGGTCATCTAGTCCAACCCCACCCACCCACCTCGCCCAAGCAGGAGACCCTAACACCATTTCTGACAGGTGGCAGTCCAGTCTCTTTTTGAAATTTAGAAATGAGCCGCCTTCCACAGAACAAGTCCTGACTGGATGCAAAGAAATAATCTCTCTCTGATAGACAGCCTGTTTTTGATGAGACACCTTCGGCCACTCCGACTCTCTAATTTTACAAGCGTGGGATAAACATTCAGTAGGCAATTCCTTGGCCACCTAAAAAAATTTCATATTCAGAGATGTCTAGACAATTTTTTTTCCACGCTGACTGCAAAATTACAGTTTGGGGGAACAGCGTTCAGCTTTGGATGGGCAAAACGCATAAAAACCCTGGGCAGGTTAAAATGCAATTACGGTTTTGTTGGAAAGGACAGTGTGGGGGAGGTTGAAGAGGAAAAGCAGCATTTGTTAAAAAAAAAAAAGTCTTTCCGAACTTTTATGGAAAGCAATATAGACTTGAGAATATATCCCCGAAAAGGAACATAAAGCTGAATCACCGACTCGCCCAAGTAATCAGTATTTCTTACTGACTTCAGTCCGTAAATGTAAATTTACGGATTTAATTTAAATTTAATTACTCGAGTCGGTAATTTGAATACTCGTTATTTAAATTTCTGGCCGAAGCTTTCCAGGATTTTAAAGAAATCTTTCCTGGTGTTATCTGGAAATGCCTAGCAGAGAAGATGGAACTGTTATTAACGTATAATCCTTTCGGTCCATCGGCAGGCACAAGATTCTTTGATGTTTGGTGAAACTAGGAAATACTATTTCACATCAGATCTAACCGCATTCATCATGCTTTGGATCCAACCCCCCAACCCCTATATTTTTAGCCAAGGGCAGGCAGATGGCTAAGTTAATGAAAAGAAGGACTAGGGGTGACAAGATAGCAGTCTTCCAATATTTGAGGAAAGAAGAGGGAGTCAAGCTATTCTCCAAAGCACCTGGACAAGAAGCAACTTATGGAAACTAATCAAGGAGAGAAGCAACTTAGAACTAAGGAGAAATTTCCTGACAGTTAGGACAATTAATCAGTGGAACAGTTTGAATCCAGATGTTGTGAATGCTCCAACACTGGAAGTTTTTAAGAAGAGCTTGAGAAACCATCTGTCTGAAATGGCATAGGGTTTCCTGCCTGAGCAGGGGGCTGGTCTAGAAGACCTCTAAGGTCCCTTCCAACTCTGTTATTCTGTTCTGAAACGAAATTCCTGAGGCAAAACAACTGAATCGAAGACCACTGCTTAAGTTCGTACAGCATGCTTAATCCGATGGTTCAATTACCACTTTTTCTGGATGCATTCGGGACACGGAATCTCAAAGTCAACAGAAATAAATGGGTTTGCATAACAATTCACAACCACCCTTGGCAACTGAGGACTGGTAGTCCTCGACTTACGACTATTTCTTTAACGACCAAAGTTATAATGCAGGGGTGTCCAAACTTTGGAACTTTAAGACTTGTGGACTTCAACTCCCAGAATTCCCCAGCCAGGGGAATTCTGGGAGTTGAAGTCCACAAGTCTTAAAGTTCCAAAGTTTGGACACCCCTGTTATAATGGCACTGAAACTTAAGGAACTTACAACAACTCCTCGCACTTATGACCACTCCAGAATCCCCAGAGGCATGACATCTAAATGTTAGGGTTCAAAATTGATCAAAATCCAGACGCTTGGCAACTGGCTCATATTTATGACCGTTGCAGCGTCCCGGGGTCTCGTGATCCCCTTTTGCGACCTTCGGATGAGCAAAAGTCAATGGGGAAGACAGATTCACTTAACAGCGGTGTGACTAAGTTTAATGGCTGGGGTGATCCGCTTAATGACGGCGGCAAGAAAGGCGGTGAGATAGAGCAAGACACACCTAACAAACGCCTCTCTTAGCAACAGAAATGTTGGGCTCAATTGAGGCCATAGGTCGAGGATCTTATTTGCATTGGCCGCATTTTCGGTTTGTGCTTTTCAATGTTGCGTTTAAAGTTCCATTCCAGGGAAAGGGACTCCTTTAAGGTAACAAGGGACGTGGTGGCTAAGGCACTGAGCTTGTCAATCAGAAGGGTCGGCAGTTTGCCGGTTCAAATCCCTAGTGCCTCGTAAGGAAGTGAGCTCCCGTGACTTGTCCCAGCTTCTGCCAACCTAGCAGTTCGAAAGCACATAAAATTGCAAGTAGAAAAATAGGAACCACCTTTGGTGGGAAGGGAACAGTGTTCTGTGCGCCTTCAGCGTTGAGTCATGCCGGCCACATGATCACGGAGATGTCTTTGGACAGCGTTGGCTCTTCAGCTTTGAAACAGAGATGAGCATTGCCCCCTAGAGTTAGGAACGACTAGCACATATGTGCGAGGGGAACCTTTACCTTAAGGTAACTTCTGCTGGATCTGGAAATTCCTACCACTACTGACAGCGGGACGTCTGAGCCAGCATCCAATTTCCAGTTCTTTAACTGTGACCTGGAAAGACTTCATCATTAGGCTGAAATCCCAGCATCACCACACCTTCAGCCCTGCACGAACTCTGACCGGATGGATCAATAAGAGACGTTCTTCCTTGATGCTGGAAGTGCAGAGGATAAGTTGCTGCATCCATCGAACGCTTCTAATTTTAGCTGCCTTTGCAGGGTTTATTTTAGAAGATCACCAGGTTCGTGAAAAATTTAAAAGCGCTTTTTTGCCTTTCGGGGCAAAAAAGAAAGAAAGTAGGGTTTACATGATGAAGGCACCTATGTTCACGCAATGCGCTCAGCTAGGACGCTCACACGAACTGATAACCTTGGTTTGATTCTGATATTTTCGGGCTGTGGTGCAAAGCCATCCTGTTGGGTTCGCTTAATGCTTTACACTTGGAGCCAGTCCCAAAGGTGCTTTTTTCAGGAGGCAACTGGACTTTCATTTTTAATTTTGAAGACGTTTTGCTTCTCATCCCAGAAGCTTCTTCAGCTCTGAGTGGATGGTGGGGGAATGGAAGGATTTATACTCCTTGCAGACAGATGGTCCTTTGCATCCTTTGAGAGGGTCGTTGAGGCCACTTGGAGGTTTTGTCTGTGTCCTCAGGGTCAGCTGAGTGGTGCAAATGGTTCCTGCAGTCTGCAATTTTTCCTCTGGAAATCTATTCCAGTCAGGTAACCCTGAGGATCTGGATGACTGAGAATCTCTACAGATAAACCTCCAAGTGGCCTCAAGGACCCTCTAAAAGGATGCAAATGACCAGTTGTCTGCAAGGAGCGTAAATCCTTCCATTCCCCACCATCCACTCACAGCTGAAGAAGCTTCTTAGGTGAGAAGTGAAACGTCTTCAAAGGAAACCCAAAAAGTCCAGTTGCCTCTTGGGGGGAAAAAAAAAGCACCTTTGGGACAACCATGACCTGCAGGACTGAGAATCTCTACAGACCTAGAACCATATTGAGGATGTTGTGTGAATACAAACCTCTCCTGTTTGTTTGTTTGTTTCCTTTGGTGCTATTCTAGATTCCTGCCTAGGCAGGGGGTTGGACTAGAAGACCTCCAAGGTCCCTTCCAACCCTATTTTTCTATGTTCTATAATTACCTGCTGCCTGGAGAAATCCTCGTGTTTTTGGTGCCTTTACCCTTTCAAGAAAAATCCTCTTTCCGAAAAGGAAGAAGAAATGAGCATGACAGTGGTCAGCCCAGAAGAGATATTAAAAATCCGAAAGGACATAAGTCTGCACAATTTCGAAGCACGGATAAAGCGAGACTTTTCAATGCATGAAAAGAACCAGAGGGGGGGGGGCGAGGAGGGGGAAAATGACCTTTTTTTTCTTGAACAGCATTTTCTGAAGTTTCACAGCAGACTCTTGAGAAAGCTTTGCTTAGGATAAAAAAAAAAAAAATCAAAGCGGGTCCCCATTGCTGAGACATCTGTCAAGGGAACTGAAAAGAGCTCTAATTAAAACGCCAAAACGTTTGCTGAAGTGTAGAAGACAGAAATGCACAAGAGACACAGTCAGGGCAAAGAGAGGGATAAGATGTGATTTTTTGGGGTGGGGGGGGCAGGAAGAGACTGATGGGAGATGGAAGGAAAGTTTATTTCCAGCATTTGCAGAAATAAGTCACGGGGGCTCGAAATTGTCTGGTTATAAAACCAGTGTCAAAAATGTGCTTGTAAAGCACACTTTTTTCCCTCCAACATTTTGAGAACGCGCAATTTTTGTTGTTGTTCTGGCAAAGAGCTTCTTTTGATTTGATCTTCAGAGAAAGGTCCCGTTTTTAATATTGCCAGGCAATGCTCCGGACTAATCGAAACACTAATACTATTACTAAATTTGGCAATCGTAATCTGATTGACTACATACGCCTATGTCAGGGGTGTCCAAACTTGGAAACTTTAAGACTTGTGGACATGCTGGCTGGGGAATTCTGGGAATTGAAAGTCCACAAGTCTTAAAGTTCCCAAGTTTGGACACCCCTGGCCTATGTAATGGATATAAAATATAATCGTTGTAAGATCTGATTACTATATGGAAACGTTTATGCCAGAAATGTCGCACTATGTCCAATGTTTTTAATGTTTATCTAATAAAAAAACGTTTTAAATTTTTTTTAAAAAGAAAGAAATACGAATACTATTACTAAATCTGCAGAATATATAACAGTGATGGGACTAATCTCCGGGGGGGGGGGGGGGAGAGATGAGTCTGCCTATCGAGATGAGATGGACCGCTTGCTTTCGTGGTGTGGAGACAATAACTTGGTTCTTAACACCAACAAGACCAAGGAGCCTATAGTGGACTACAGAAGGAATAGATCAGATATCCAGCCCTTGCTTATGAATGGAGACCGAGTGGAGCAAGTGGCCAGTTTTAAGTTTTGTCATAAAAGAGGACCTGACTTGGACAACTCACATTGCAGCCCTGGTCAAAAGGGCCCAGCAGAGATTATACTGCCTGAAATGTCTCGGGAAACAACAACTAAAATGAAAAATGCTGGTGACCTTCTACCGTTGCACCAGAGAGAGTATTTTAACTCACTGCATATGTGTCTGGTTTGCCAACTGCACAGGGGCAGATGGGACAGTGCTCCAGAGGGTCAACGTCATTGCCCAGAGGATCTTGGGTTCCCCTCTCCCCTCTTTGGAAGAGCTTTATAGCTCCTGCTGCCTTAAAAAAGTGCAAAACATCCTTAAAGATCCATCTCATCCTGGGCAGCTTTATTTTTTTGAACTATTACCATTTGGCAGCCGGTACAGGATAATAAAAACAAGGACAAACAGGCTGAAAAACAGCTTCTACCCCAGAGCAGTAGCTATATTGGATTCTACCGTAGAGTGCAATATTAACGCAATATCAAAGTTTTCAATTTCAATTGTATAGCATGCGAAGGATGTGTGTTTGTGTTTTTGTTTTTATAGTTATCATGTGCACGGAAGACGGGATTTAATTTCGCTGTACGATGTGCAACGACAATAAACTAAGCTAAACTGAAAGGAGCAGGATTTGAGGAGTGGATTACTCGGAGCAATTAGAAGAATCAATGGGAGCGAATGCTGATAGCCCAGGGTTGAAGCGTGGGGTCCTCGGTGCTCTCTGAGCTTGGTGGTTTTCCTTGCAGATGTTTCATGACCCTACTAGATAACGTCATCAGTGCTAGAAGGTAGTGGGGTTTGTGGAGAGGAGGAGGACTGTGCGGTCCTTGGCATTCTCCGAGCCTGATTGCTTTCTTTTAGACGTTTCAAGACCCTACTAGGGAACATGAACAGTGCTACGAAGGAGCGGGGTTTGCAGAGATGAAGAGGATTGTGTGGTCCTTGATGCTGTGTGAGGTTGGTTGTGTACTTGCAGACATTTCAAGACCTTATTAGATAACATCATCAGTGCTAGAAGGGAGCGGGGTTTGCTTTCTGTTTATATACAACCGTTTGCCCTGTCAGTGTTGGTGGGAGAATTTGGGGGCTCTTTGAGTAGACTATTGTGTTAGCTTGCTTGTCTGAGTTGGCAGTATCTCGATTGGGCTGCCCAAGGAAAAAAGCCCCTTGTATATAAAGAACGGCCAAACACCGACAGGTTTCTAGACTAAAATAAACAAACTTAACTTAAATTTTTTGGGGGCAGGGGAAAAAAAAAGGTTGATAAGAGTAATAATAATAATAAAAAACCCCGCAGCCATCGCAAAATAAATAAATAAAAGCCAAGCCGTCGGGAACGTGTTTGGGAAATAAAAAGGCGTTTCAGGTGAGGAGTCCTTAAAATGTCAAAAAAGCTGAAGCACAGAAATGTTTTTATCAGCCGTGTCGAGGGAATCAATACTTTGTCTGAAGGCAAGGCGGAATTCGGCAACGCCATTCAAGCGCAAACAATGTCGCTTTCCTTCAAGAAGCATTTTAATCGCTGCAAAATCTGATAAGGCATGTTTTCCTCTCTTCGTGTTTTCCCCCTCCATAGATCGGTGATGGGTGTTTCTTGAGCACCCTTTGATGTGCCAAGTCTGGGGGGGGGGGGGAAGCCGGGGCAGAGCAGGGAGAAGAGACGGTCATCTGGACAAGGGAGAACGGACTTGTTCTGAACCTTAGGCTTCCCCAGCAGCACGAAGCCGAGTCCTTGTCCTGATAAACCCCTTTTATTTAATTGACAGGGAATTCCTCTCCAGCAAAGTCCCAGCCCCCACAGTCTTTCAAGATATTTAAACAATTAACAATCTTTATCAGGCTTGGAGAGTGGCCAGACCGAGATCTTTCAGACGCTGCAATTCTTGGCAAGAATGCAGGAATGAACTAATTGCCTCCTGCAAACTCCACTCCCCCTTTGCTCCTCTTTTATTTCCTCTGGGAGGGGCCATTCATCGTCCACTTGTGGCCTTACTCCCAAGTCGACCCTTGTTCTTTAGCTCTTCCCTTCGTCTGGCAACTGTGCACATGCGCACACTGGGAACAGGCTCCAGCTCTTCTTCTGCCCCAGTGATGTCTGACTCCGAAGGCAGCTGATAACTGGCATACGGCTCTGGCCCCATCTCTGCCTCCGACACAGAGCCCTCCTCAGAGCCTTCCCCAGACTCCAGGACTGGCCCATGTTCCTCCCCAACCTCCTCACTCTCCGACTCTGCTGCCAGCTCTGCTGGCCGCTGGCGGGTCAAAACAGGACTCTGAGTCTCTTCAGGTAGTCCTCGGCTTACGACCGCGACTGAGCCTGCCATTTCGTTTGCTGAGTCACCAGAGTTGTCGCAAGAGTTGCTAACACCACCAAACCGAATTCAATTTGGCGACCTTTTGGGCAGCAGTTTGTTCAATGAATGCTGCCGTTTTGTTTGTAAGGGAATCAATTGTTGTCTATGGGCCATGAGGTTTTCTGGTGGGGATTTTTTGGGGTGGAAAACGGAAGGAGATGCAGGTTTCTGGGGGGGAAAAAAAACCTTGTAAAACTTCATCGTCGACTGCAGGACGCTGCAAATGGTCATAAGTGTGGACAGCAGATGTGGTATTCAGCTGGTTCGGCCTGGTTCGGCTGAACCGGTAGAGGAAATCACGGGTGGGCCTTCCCTGGTACTATGCCTTCCTATTTCAGGCATGTTTTTGAGGCCAGGCGCATACGCGGGAGGTCAGCGCATGTGCAGAGAGGGTGTGTGCACCTGTGAAGAAGTGGTAACAAAATGTGAAGCCTACTGCTGTTGGACAGGTGTGTCGGGTGTCCAATATCAGGCCTTCAACTTTGAAGTCGCTAAGCAACCAGTCATAAGTCAAGGACTACCTTTAGTTGCTCAACTGACCTCGCGTGGGGAAGCACACAGTCGTGGAGTCCTCCTCATTTTAAGCCTGGAGGACTTCAATTCTGGGAGTTGAAGTCCTCCATGCTTAAAGTTGCCAAGACCCCTGCTGTAAACTCACTTTAATAGGGTCCAGCATCCTCTCCTCTTTTCCACTCCTACGTTTTAAAGATTTTAATTCAATCCTCGCGTGCTGTTTTTGCATTTTAACGTCTTACTGGACCTGGCCAAAAGGATACTTCTCTGATGGAAATAGGCCGGTTCAAAAATGTAAACAAATATCAACGCACGCTCAGGGGATGAATCGTGTCAATCACACACACATACGTTTAAAAGTGATGATGGACACAAATGTACAAAGCGCACACCTTACAAAGAGGAACGCGGGCCAAGCCGAAGATGCTTCAAAAGATATCGTCAAGAAAAATACATATATTTTCTCCCTTGAGGAAAGAGGATCTGCCTCCAGCTGTCGGTCAAGATTTAGCCACAGAGATAAATGGAAAGTTATCTCGGGAAGGATAATGAAAAGCATAAACCAGGAATGGGATGAAATAAAAGCAAGGGGCGATTAGCTCGCCCATTCTTCAACCCGGAGCCCTCGGAGTTAATGCTTGCTAAGAGGAATTTGAGCCGCTCTTTTGAGTTCTTACGGGCGTTTTATGCAATCAATTCTGTCCCTGTGAATGTCAATTATCCCTGGTTTATGAAGGAATGCAGGCATCCTTCCAACTTCTATTAGGTGCAGAAACCATTTGCCGGGGGTCGAGGTATTGACCACCTTGGTTGATATACGGCAAATGGAAACTGAAAAGTTAAACCCTGGGATGGAAAGCTGGATAAGTGCTTACTAACATTTATAAACCTGTAGCAAATCAAGGTTACCGTGACAGCCCATTACCATATTAGAAAGCGCAGAGGAAGAAGGTGGGCAGATGTGGAATCTGAAAGTTTCAAAGGGTATAAACTTCAAGAAAAGCCACACTTTCTAACAGTCAAGAGACTGTTCTGAACTAGGCTTCCCCAAAAAGCAGGAGGCAGAGCCCGGGTCCCGACAAAACCCCTTTTATTAAACAAATGTGAATTCCTCTCATTCACATTCAGCCAAAGCCTGGCAAACAGTCTTTCAAAGGAGTATTTATGACCACAGACCTTATCTATCTTGGAAAGCTGCCCTGTCAATATTTTCCAAATGAGGTGCTGTGCAAGGAAAGATTGGGCACAGAGTCTCTGAGATTCACGGACAGATCTTCACACTCCTGAAACAAATCTAACAAACGAATTGTTTCGTGCAAAAGTGCACTCCCCTTTCGCTCCTCTTTTATTTCCTATGGGAGGGGCCAATCACCTTCCACCTGTGGCTTTACTCCCAAGTCGACCCTTTATTTCTGAGCTGTTCTTTTCTTCTGGCAGCTCTGTGCATGCGCACACTAGGCACAGGCTCCAGCTGTTCCTCTGCCTCACTGCTGCCTAGCTCTGTAGGCACCTGATCACTGCCAGACGGCCTCGGCCCCGTCTCTGCCTCCGACGCCCTCCTCTGAGATTTCCCCCGTCTCTAGGACTGGCCCATGTTCCTCCCCAATCTCATCACTGTCCCAATTCTGCTGCCTGGTCTGCTGGTCGCCACAACAGGGCCTGGTTCAAAACCTTGATTCGAGAGGAGGAATCCCTTCCCGCCATATGGCCGTTTTGCAAAATAGGCAAAAGTGTTTTGAAATGAGTCGCGCATAACGAATTGAAACCACCACCGTGAGGTAAGGGATAACAAGGGGATGATAAAAGAATAAAAAGCCAACAGTTTCGGAGAATCTTTTGCGTATTTGCAAAAAAAACAAAAAAACCCCAGCACGATAGCAGTTTCTGATGTGGATTTCTACACGTTAACTTGGTCTGCACAATATCTGGGGCTGGACTAGAAGAACGCTGAGGTCCCTTCCAGCCTTATGATTCTATGAATGTCCGTATCATTGCATGATTCACACAACACGCGAGGTCCACGCTAGGCCCGCCTGTTAAACTTGCAAGATTTGTTTCTCTTGATACATGCATATTTATTCATTGATTTTTGTCATGCTTATGTTTATATTAGAGGTAGAGAACTTTTGAGAGCTATATGCATTGTAATTTCATTTTAATGTATGTCGATTAGCGCACATTCAAAGTGACAATTAACTATTCTATTTATTCTGTTCTCTTCTATTTTGTTCTATTCTTATTTCTACTCTACTCTATTATTTCTATTCCATTCTGTTCTGTTCTTATTTCTACTCTATTCTTATTTCTATTCTATTCTGTTCTGCTGTGTTCTTAGTTCTGTTCTGTTCTTATTTCTACTTTTACTCTACTTTCTATTCTATTCTCAAAATAAAAAACTCCATAATATATTTTAGATATGGGAATGTTGTTCCTTGAGCTATTCCCAAGCTACTACACACGACTGATGAATGTTTATTTTTTTTTTTTTTACAAACGTATTCCAAACCTATTGTTTTTAGGTTTTAAGGTGTCTAGAAAATATTCCGGGAAGAGAAATTCATCATCAAACTACGAGGTTCTTCAGCCTCCTTAAGACAACCTCCCTTATCTTGTTCTCTTTCTTCCCTGCCTCTTCTCATCAGAAGCTGTTATGTGGAGCAGACACCCACACAAGATTGTCTCATCTCCCAAGAGCTTGAAGACGAGCGAGAGAGTGAATCCAGGTCCATCTATCTTAGGACAGGATGATGTTTCAAAGATTCCAACTTTCAAAGATTCCAATCTGATGCCATTCAGCTCACACGTCCTGCTCTACTTGAAATGTCCTTCTAAATAGCAACCGCTGCCAATACTACCTCTATTGGCACCCTTCTCCCCCCCTCCCAAAAGAGGGTGAAAATGTGGGTGCGTCTTATAGACCGAATGTAGCCCCACCCACCCACCGCCCCCCAACCTTTGGCCTCAGCCTCCCAGCAATTTACATCCTTGCAGCAAACGGGGAAAATGGGGCTTGCAGAGGCTGCAATAGGCTATAGCAATCCCCGCAGCCTGAAACAGCTGATGATCGGGAGGCTCATGCTGAAATTGAAAGTGAAACTGGCTGTTTGCTCCACCAGGCAAATTGCTGGGAGGCATTTTTTTTTCTTGTGCTAATCAGGCTGTTTGCTGCAAGAAGGTAAGTCAATAACTATAAATGCCTATAGAATGTTAGACTTATTATTAGACTTATTTTTTAAAGACTGCTTTATTATTGTTCCAGACAGCTTAACAAAATGAAGAAGCTTTTTAAAATAAATGCTTGATTTGAAGAGGCCCAGTGCTATTGTATCATCTTTTAAGTAGCAGAGAATAACTATACTTCCAGAAAGCCACATCAATTTTAACAGCATCTGTACAAGTATAGCCTGAAATGTAACACTACAAAGGGTGTATATTGTCTGTACTCTTTGCTGTTTAACGCAAGGAGGCAAATTGCTGGGAGGCAGAGGCAGATTTTTTCCCCTTGGTTCCCTCCCTAAAAGCTAGGTGCGTCTTATACTTCGGAGCATCTTATACTCCGAAAAATACGGTATTTTGCCATCTTTGCCAAAGAAGTGTGTCTTCTCCAGTTTCAGATCCAGGCCCAACTCCAAAAAGAAAGCGAGTTAGGACTCTTTCACTGTCATAAATTCATCTAAATTGCCAACAAGATGCATGCTCTAATTCTCAACGACATCAGACGCACCACGCGTCATCTGGACAGCCCAAGCGTAACAAAATAATCAAACTTGAAGATTGCTCCACTGGAAGAACAAGCTCTCAAAACACTTTTCAAATGAAACGAAGGAAGGGCGGGATGGGTGATGGTTGACAGGGACCCTTGAAATTTGCTAGTGGGCTAATAATATACAATTGAATATGTCATTCACACCAACCGCCTTAAATTACAAGAATTGTTGCTTGGGAGCAATTAAAGATATTCATTGTCTCTTGAAATCTGCATTTCCATGTGCTTGTTAATAACAGCAAAGAGGGCTATTAAAAACACAAAAGCTATTAGACGAGATTTAAAACAAAGAAGCCTCATTTACATACAATTCCAGTTATTTTTAGCAGAAGCATGGTAATTTTTTTTTCCCCTTGAAGCCTCCGATTCATGGAGAGTGTAGGAATCTCTCCCAAGAACCACCTGAAGGAATTTCATTCGTAGCTCGGAAGCTATCTCTGGATTGATAATTCACAAACCATCCACGGACTCACAGAATTAAGCTAAGAATATTAATCTTTTTTGGGGTTTAAGCACTTTACTCAAAAATACCTAAGGCACATTGTCTGTCTAGATCAAAAAAAAAAAAAAAGCAAACTTATACACTAAGATGCTCTCGCTGCTATTCCGTGTACACAAAGTCTTAGGTTTAAGTCACTGGCCTCTGATTTATACTTCAATCCTTAAGCTGATGTGCTTTCACGAGCTTACAAAGTACGTGATGGAAATTTTAATTGAATCGGATTTTCCATCCCAGGAAGGGGGAAAAAAAAAACCCTAGGTTTTAAGATATAGCTCTGTCTTCATTATTGGGAAACAGACGCTTGTAATATAGATCTTCCCAGCCGCCGTCACATTCTTGCTAAGATAATGTTTATTCTCCCTGGGTGATGGAGAATTTACGATCCTTCTACCGAGTTTGCTCAAGATGTCATTACCCAAAGATGTGTTGGAAGTTTTACACCACAAAAAAGACCTCTGCACCAAGAGCGGAACAACGGACCCAAACATGAAAGAACAAGTAGAGGGGGGGGGGGGGGAATCTAATAAAACCAGAACAAGAGAAAGAACAAGATAATGAGGAAGCTCAGGGCTGGGAAAACAGTCCCTGAAATTGAGAACAAGAAAATGATGCATCTGAAATTACTGTACAGCGTACGCGTATAATGATAGGATTCAGATATCAGGGTCAGGCCATGTTCTGCTTAAACACAGATTGCTGAATAAACCACTGGCTGGGCTCACCCATTCGGTTAGCTCACTGATCCTCAAACTGCAGCCCGCGGGCTGGATACGGTCCGCTAAAGGTGGTTGGATTCAGCCCCGCCCATCACCATCGGCCTTATCTTCCAGTGAGCATCCCCTCCAGCTGCACATCTGGTTAGTTATTTCAGCGGTTAAGCTGCACTTCTCATCACACCGCTAAGGCCGAAGGGATGCTGGAGAGGGCCAGCTGACCAAGGGGTGATGTCGCCAATGCAGCTACATGATCCAGGGCTGGTGGGTGAGTAGAGAGAGGGGCTGCTGCTGGCTTGTAAAATTAGTGCTTTAAAAATCTTTAAAAACGCTTTAAAAACAGCCTTTCGGGATGTTTTTCACAGCCATGTGATCCAGGGCTGGTGGGTGAGTAGGGGAGTGGCAAGTACAGCAGGGACAAAGGCAAAATGGACTGCTAAATTGGCTAGCTTGTAAAGTAAGTGCTTTAAAAGTCTTTAAAAACGCTTTAAAAACAGCCTTTCAGGATGTTTTTTCACAGCCGTACGATCCAGGGCTGGTGGGTGAGTAGGGGAGGTGCAAGTATTGGCCACGCCCACCCAATCACATGACCACATAGGCACACCCAACCAGCTGGTCCTGGCTCCCCCAACGGTCTGAGGGAACGTGAATCAGCTCCCTGTTTAAAAAGTTTGAGGACCCCTCGGTTAGCTGGTTGCTGCAAGATTTTCCGTTTGTGATCCTCAAGTTTTTGGTCAATGATCTAAGAAACTGTCAGAAGGCTGAAACTAATCTCGTAGCATTAAGATACTCAGCTCCAGCTTTGCAGCAGCCATTCAAACCCGATAACCCATCCAACAGTTTTATGGGAATCTTTGCCAAAGATTGCAGAGCAATTAAGTTTAAAGACTTAAGAGAAGGGCCTCCCCCCCCCTCCCCGCATCAACACAAAACACGCCTGCGGTTTAAAGCTTGTAGTTAAAACGAGTGTAATCAAGATCTACGGCAAATGATTTCTCAGCCGCCTTTCCAGATGGTATCCAAGGGGAATGGATGTGCCTTTCACACGATCTCGCTGTTTTACGTGTTAGGTGCAAAGCATTTCTCAGGCCTTTGGCTCAAGAAACCACAGGAAATCAGTCCTAAGAATTTGCCACGAGGAACATTCGCAGGAGAAATATTCCGACAAGCTAAATTTTCTCCCCTCAAGAGTGAATTTAATTATGGTTTCGTCGGCTTGAAAAAAGAAGATGCAACGAAAAAGGAAGATGCCCAGAGATTAGATGATTGTTTTGG
Organism: Natrix natrix natrix; assembly: GCA_029891615.1. Classification (NCBI taxonomy): domain Eukaryota; kingdom Metazoa; phylum Chordata; class Lepidosauria; order Squamata; family Natricidae; genus Natrix; species Natrix natrix. Next base: position 808,235 of record JAKRSK010008287.1, read on the forward strand.
GATAGGAAACAAACCATGATCCATCATGAAACTCTTTCATGTAAACTAGTAATATTGGCTAATCTTTTGGAGGCATCTTAGCCCAATGTAAGTCATTCTTGGATTCTAACACTGATGCTGCCTGGGGTTGGTTGGTGTTGGAAGGCTAAAGCATCCATGGGAGCTTTCCATGGGAGAAGTTGCTTTAAATGGGAGTATCTTTTGGAAATAGGTTGGCCTTAATCTTAAGACATGTTGAAATGAAGGCTTGGTGAAATTTAACTAGGGTCAGAAATGTTCTACATCTCGTATTGGATCTGTAAACGTTCACTGGGCACATGATATAAAGCAGGATTTCTCCACCTCTGCAACTTTTAAGTTGGGCGGACTTCACTCAGAATTTTTAAAGTTGTTGTCTGAACCATTTGTCTGAAGTGGTGTAGGGTTTCCTGTCTAAGCAGGGGGTTGGACTAGAAGACCTCTAAGGTCCCTTCCAACTCTGTTATTCTATTCTATTCTATTCTATTCTATTCTATTCTATTCTATTCTATACTTCAACTTCAGCTTGTGTCTAGGGAATTGAAATCCACCCATCTTAAAAGTTGCCAAGGTTGAAGAACACTGATCTACGATAAGGAGAGAAGTACTTATTGTTCCACTTGGTTTGACATAAGATGGGTGGACTTTAACTTCAGCTTGCTGGCTGGATAATTCTGGGAGTTAAGGTCCACCCATCTTACAAGTTATCAAGGTTGAGAAACACTGACCTAAGATAAAGAGAGAGGGGCTTATGGCTGTGCTTGGTTGGATGCAAGATGGGTGAACTTCAACTCAACTTCAGTTTGCTGGCCGGGGAATTCTGGGAGTTGAAGTCCACCCATCATAAAGTTATCAAGGTGGAGAAACAGCAATCTAAGAGAAAGGAGAGAGGTACTTATTGCTCTATTTGGTTGGACTTGGTTTGACGTAAGATGGGTGGGCTTCAGCTCCAAGTTGTTGGCCAGGGAATTCTGGGAGTTGAAGTACACACATCTTAAAAGTTATCAAAGTTGAGAAACAGCGATCTAAGAGATCTAAAAGTACTTACTGCTCCACTTGGTTACAGTAGCTTGGAAACCAACCATCTCGCAGCTTCGACTAGGAGAATCTGTGCCTACCAGAGTCTCTCCCACATGCTTCCGAAGCTTTCCCGTTATAGGCACGGAGGAGTGGGCCCTTTGCAAAATGCCAACTTCTCTGCCAGCCTCCCAACTGCAGGCAGGGATGATTAAATAAATAGATCGGAAGAGCCAAAGTACCACCTGCTCCTTGGGGGTTTCGGCTATGACTGATCATCCCTTAGAGGGAGGGGGAAAAATTCTTATTTTCTCAATGCAGGCTATTTTTTTTTCCCCCTAATGAGAATGCTTGGACAGCTGCTGCCAGCTCTCGGATGCCAAAGATCAAGCACAATGCACTTTTGTTCCTTAGGAATTTAATTTGATTTTTTCTCTGCCCTGGTTTAGAGGCCCCCAAACTTGTTTTCAGGAGCCACGTTAGCGCTAGCAAGTCCCAAAAGTTTCCGGGGACAATTATTTTCAGAATCGTAGTTCTTAGGTTGCCCCTGGCAACACTACATCCCCTTACAGCTTTTTAGTTTTATTTTTTAAAACCTTTACCAAGCAGCACACAGGAGAACGACCGTTGACTTACCTGAAAGGTCCTTCTATGTGTGCTGCGAGGGGAATCCAAGCATGGGTTAACTTTGTCCATTAGCCTAGAGACTGAGTTATGTAAGTGTTGACTTAAATGGCCACCGCTCCTCCAGCGATCCTGTAATCGTAGCGCCAACCTAGCATCAACAAGAGCGGCGTGGCAGCGGCAAAGTGACGAAACCGCTGTAGGGCAGATCACGCTAGAACAAGCGGGTTGCGCCCACCCCAACCGGCGTGAGAGTGGCGAACCGACTCTCAACCGTGGTCACAAGCGAAACGGAGAGCGGCGAACCTACTCTCAACCGCAACACAAACGCAAGTCAAGCCGCGCGACTGCGGCTCTCTGCAGGCGATAGGTCCTCCGGACCGCGAGAGCCACAAGGGACTTGTTAAAGGTGCCGAGTGCAGTCGAAGCTAACAGTAAACTGCCGCCCGCCCTAATCAGCCAAACAACCTGAACTGTACTTCGCCAATTTTCACAAGTAAACAGTCCAAGTAATGAGGAATCCTGAAGAAATGAGTTAATTTTGTCTATTATCCTAGAGCAAATTATTTTACATCTCTTTTGGCTGGACTGAGTTAAAAAACTGAGCTAGCCCAGTCAGAGGAGGCGTGGTCAACAATCACATAACTCAGTCTCTAGGCTAATGGACAAAGTTAACCCATGCTTGGATTCCCCAAGCAGCGCACAGGAGAACAGAAGCTTCTATCAGTTCTAATGCACCGCCTCCACGGAATTAAGGGCGATGCAGTTATTAGCAAAGTGAGTTTCTTGCCTCCGGTTTTCCAAGCAGTTTCTTGCCTGTGTACATGCTGAGGGCTACAAACACCCTCGCACTTGTTCAAAAATAGTATCCCTCCCACCGTTGGCTTTGCTTTTAGCATGCAATTTTAGCCTGAAGCGCCTGACCTCGACCGTAAAAAAGAAAATCCCAAATCTTAAAAAAAAACTCCAGGACTGAAGAAGATGCGGAGACCTCGGCCGTTGTTGCGAAGTTTTTAATGGAAGGATGTTTGCAACTATTTTGAATTAGCACAAACGTACTAAGTCTTAATGGGGGAATAAGTGGCTAAGACACTGAGCTTGTTGATCAGAAAAGTTCGAATCCCTAGCGCCGCGTAAGGGAGTGAGCTCCCATTCTTGTCCCAGCTTCTGCCAACCTAGCAGTTCGAAAGCACGTAAAAAGTGCAAGTAGAAAAATAGGAACCACCTTTGGTGGGAAGGGAACAGCGTTCCGTGCGCCTTTGGCATTGAGTCACGCCGGCCACGTGACCACGGAGACGTCTTTGGACAGCACTGGCTCTTCGGCTTTGAAACGGAGATGAGTACCACTCCCTAGAATCGGGAACGACTAGCACATATGTTCGAGGGGAACCTTTACCTTTCCCAAGTCTTAAGTAAATCTTAATAACCCTGGAAGGGGAGGGAAATTCATTTCATTTCATCTGAAATAAACACATTTGTGTAAGTGTCTGTGGATTGCTCCTAATATGCTCCATTACGGCAAGCGGTCACTCCAATACGTGAGAATTTTTGACATGTCTTCCCCCAATGCAATGCCGCCCCATGAAAAAAATATGTTGTTATCTGGAGGGATAATTATACTCCGATTCACGGACGTGTTTGGGAAATGCAAATAATGTACGCTTTTATTAGAAATGCAAGTCTTAGCATTTTTTCCTCCTATAGTTTAGCAAATACAAAAAACCTGCCCTTTAAACATGGATGATTTGCCTCACTTTGGAGGCATCAAGAAGAGTAGGACAGGTTCATTTATCACAATTCCTTATATTCCCCAAAGACCAACGTGTGGTTCATTTTAGACTATTTTTTCCCTTCCTTTCTTTAAAGAATACTTCTAATTCAATTTCAGTCAACACTAATGTTTTCAGAAGTACTGGTAGCTCTCACCTACATGAATAGAATTTTGCAAGCCTGATGGTACAAATCTCCCATTGTCTCCTTTACAGGCTGAAAAACTAGGGAGGGTCCCTTCTGAGTTTCTTTCTTCACCTATTATGTAGCTGTGGGGTGGGGGGCATGCCTTCTCTTATCTGACTGTTCCCTAAACAATCACGTGACTTTGCTTCGTCTCCCAAGGTCTTTCCCGCATACCATTACAGCCGCCTCCTTTACAGGATGAGAAACTAGGGAGGGTCCCTTCTAAGCTTTCTCCACTCATAATGCAGCTGTGGGGTATGCTGCCTCTTATCTGAACATTGCCTAAACAGCTTCTCTCTGTCCCGTTTCTCAGTGTCTTTCTCATGCACCATTGCAGCCATCCCCTTTAAAGGATAAGAAACTAGGGAGGGCCTCTTTCTAAGCCTCTTTCTTTGCCCTTTATGCAGCTCTGGGCTATGCTGTCTCTTATCTGACTCTTCCCTAAGCAGTATCTCTTCTTCCTGTCTCCCAAGGTCTTTCTCACATGCCATTACAGCATCTCCTTCACAGTCCAAGAAACTAGGGAGGATGCCTTCTCCTTCTCCACCGATTGTCCAGCTCAGGGCTACGATGCGGTCCCATATCTGACCATTCCATAGGAGCATCCCTTCCCTCCATCTCCTGAGGTCTTTCCTACACTACCATTATAGCCACCCCCTTTACAGCTTGAGAAACTAGGGAGGATCCCTTCTGAGCATCCTTCTCCATCTGTTATGCAGCTCTGAGCAATGCAGTCTCTTTTCTAACGCTTCCCTTGGCAGCGTGAGCTGAGGTGGTGCAGTGATTAAAGAGCAGTACTGCGGGCTACTTCAGCTGACTGCTAGCTGCAGTTTGGCAGTTCGAATCTCAACAGGCTCAAGGCTGACTCAGACTTCCGTCCTTGCGAGGTGGGTAAAATGAGGACCCAGATTGTTGGGGACAAGAGGCGGACCGCTTAGAGAGGGCTGTAAAGCACTGTAAAGCGGTATAGAAATCTAAGTGCTATTGCTATTATTCCACGCAACTTTCAGTTCCATTTGGGTTATAATTGTAGTTTGATGACTTCCCGTCTAGGTTTGAGTTGCGTTGAGGTAAATATTGTGTTGAACAACAAACAAGAAGGGGAGTTGAATTTCATGCATCATTGCATCAAATTAACGGGATGCAAGTCATGAATTATACAGTTAGTTTGTAATTCATTTTCTTCACATTTTAAAGCTAATTAAGGACTGAATTTTTTTTTCTGGTGAATTGCTCTAGCTCAGTGTTTCTCAAACTTGGCGACTTTAAGTCCTGTGGACTTCAACTCCCAGAATCCCCCAGCCAGCATAGCTGGCTGGGGAATTCTGGGAGTTGAAGTCCACAGGACTTAAAGTCGCCAAGTTTGAGAAACACTGCTCTAGCTTATGCTCACCCAAAGCATTAAACCGCTTAGAGAGAGCTGTAAAAGCACTATGAAGCGGTATATAAGTCTAAGTGCTATTGCTATCTCTTTGTCCCCCTTCTCAAGGTTTTTCCCCCACCTGCCATGACAAACTCCCACTGCGGTGTAAACCGTGTCTCTTTTGCTCACCTCTAGGTTAAAGGCACTTTCCTCCATTTTTTCAACTTCCATGTCTGCCAGTGGATTCTTCAGATTCTGCAAAAAGAGGGCAGCTTTTCTCTTCCGTTCCGCTTGAAGCTGCTTCTCTTTCGATTCTTTGGAAGCCTGAGCTAGTTTTTCTCTGGCTGCAGCCGCCAATCGGTCTTCCAATTTCTGTTTTGCTGGTGGCGGAGGAGGAAAAAGGGAGAAGAGACCGTCATTTAACTTAAGACGTTGGGAGATCCAGCCCTTCCTTAACGCCAAGCTGCATTATCGTCTGAAAAATCAGGCCACTTAATAAAAAACAAACACCACCATCCAAAACGTACATGGCCTTTTTAAATATCGTTTGGAAGAACACCTTAAAAATGTGTAAGAGGCAGAACAAAAGTTTCTTTTAAAAAAAGAAAGAGAAGAATACAAAGTGCTACAACTGCTCTAAAAACATCAAACAGCAGGAGTTTTCAAAGGCAGCTCTTCATTAGCTAACAAAAGAACAAAGGACTAAGACAAAATAGCAAAGATGAGGCTGCCATAAATTCTGAGAAAAGGTTATCAGGGAGTGAGACAGAGACTAAACAGAGGACAAACCCCACTCCCTCCTAGCACCCATGAAGTTATCTAGTTGGGTAAGGAAATGTCTGCAAGGAAACCACCAAGCTCAGAGAGCACTAAGGACCCTACAGACCTCCTCTTCTTCTTCTCCACTCTGAAAACCCCATCCCCTTCTAGCATTGATGATGTTACCTAGTTAGTATTGTGGCCCGCCAGCAGAGCTGGTAGCAGATTTGGACAGTGAGGAGGTTGGGGAGGAACATGGGCCAGTCCTGGAGTCTGGGGAAGGCTCTGACGAGGGCTCTGTGTCAGAGGCAAAGATGGGGCCAGGGCCGTCCAACAATGATCAGCGGGGCAGAAGAACAGCTGGAGCCTGTTCCCAGTGTGTGCATGCGCAGAGCTGCCAGGAGAAGGGAACAGGTAAAGAACAGGGGTTGACTTGGGAGGAAGGCCACAGGTGGACAATGAATGGCCCCTCCCAGAGGAAATAAAAGAGGAGCAAAGAGGGAGTGGAGTTTGCAGGAGACAATTAGTTCGCTTCATTGGTTTGTGACTCTCCGAGACTCCTTGCCAAATTATGGGAGGCATTCACATTTGTTTGATAAAAGGGGTTTTGCCGGGACCAGGAAACTGCTTCGTGCTTTTTGGGGAAGCCTAGCTCAGGACAGATTTGGGCTGGCTCCAGAGATGTGCAACATGGCAGTCCCTAATCTATGGTCTCTCTTTTTCTGGCTCTCAGGCAGAACTGTTCTCGCCATGTCCTACTAAGCTAAAAACCGAGCTTAATTTATTTTTTTGCATCGCAAAAATTCAAAGAACCCAACTCTGCCCTAATGCTGGATGAACAAAGCAGAAAGCAGGTAACTCAGCTACCTCCAACGCCAAGCAGAGACTCAAGGTTAAAGGAAATGTAAGCATTATACAATACAGGGGAAGATTAATTGGGGCATAAATTGGAGAGGTGGAAAACAATGCTTCTGAGAACTACTTTCTAAACTAAGCTAAACATTCTGGCTGATTGCCGTCACGTGCCTCTTGCCTTGCTAATTACTTCTTATTCTAATTATTTCTTAGTTGGTGCAGCTCCCTGCCTCTTCCACGATGGGTACAACTACCATGGAAATGTTTTCTGCTTACGCAGACTTTTTCTGACACTGGGCTAGGACCAAGTGACGAAGACAGAAGGGAAGTTAGCATGCAAGTATCACGTTAGCGGCATGCTCAACAGCTTTCCTTGTTGCTAGCTGTGCTAATTAAAATTAGCCTCTGTGTGTGTGTGTGTGACAATTGCAAGATGTGCGTTTAAGCCATGCCATGTTATGAATGCTTCCCTTAGCAGGGCTTGCTGGGAAAAAGAGAAGAAGAAAAAAGACCATGGATTTTATCAGGCAATGGTGCCCTCCGCGTTTTAAGTGGGGATGGACGGTGGATGAGGCTTACATCACTCAAGAGTGCTTAGGTCTGGCCAGCAGGGCTCCCTGGGAAACAGTGAAGGACTGGCCTGCGGAGGCTGTCGGAGCTGAAAACAGAGCTTGCACCCCTAACATGAGTGATGTCGAGCTGGCCACGCCCACCCTGGCCACGCCCTCCACGCCCCCACTGAGTCAAACACAAACCCGATATGGCTCTTCATGAAATCAAGTTTGACACCCCTGATTTAGGGCATCCATTCACACTTCCTGGATTAATGATCTGGGTTTAAACAGAACCATTAAATATATATATATAGTGAACTCGGTTACGTCTGGTTTCCCAGCAAGCTTCGCATTTCATTGATATCTTACAAACGAAATGGGCTTTCCTGTCTTTAGCACTGATGCACATCTGTGGGAGGATATTAAAAAGGGACTTTATCAAGATTTGTAAACAGTATTTTAAAATATTGTCTATTTTCTGAATATGAAAGGAGGAGAATGATTTCCCCTGAAATTCAGCCTGCCATGTCTTCCTTTTTTTTTACCTGCAGACATGGGATAAAGTACTGAGCAGTAATTCTCCGCCTCTGGAACCTGATACCCTCTCTTTGCCTTCTAAGATTTCTTGTAGGATATATCTCTCTATATAAAAGCAAAATGCCACTCACATGACATCACAAAATCTCCAGAACCGTAAAGCCTGCAAACGTGAAATTTGGCACGCATGTTTCTCTTGGCTTCTAGGTGCTTGCCAAGAAAGGATTTTTTCGAAATGACTATCAGATCAATAGTATTTCTTATACAGTAATTAACATGCTCTGATGCTAAGGAGTTCTACTCCCCCTCCCCACCTGCAAAGAATTCTGTTCCAACTGCCAGTTGCCTTATATTAACACGCTCTGATGCTAAGGAGTTAGACGTTCTACTCCCCCTCCCCACCTGAAAAGAACTCTGTTCCAACTGCCAGTTGCCTCACATTCTGTTACTTCAGTTCAAACTGGCAGACGTTCCACTCCTTCACGCAGGAACCGCCTGGGGCTCCTTACAGTACTAAACGCCGGTACCTCACCAAAATGTCTATGCCTTCAACCTATTGGACTCAAGGTGGTGGGAGTGATATTCCCTTATGTGGTTTAATCACCGACCACCACTGAGCCAACGGATTGAACCGGATTTCTCCTGCATTGCCCGATCGCATAGTTTTGTCGCAAAGCACGGGTATCCAGCTAGTATGTATCTATAGATGTATGTATATATGTATGTATGTATGTATGTACACACACACACACACACACACACACACATTGAAAAACAGATAATTTTATTTGCAAATGACTTCACAATTTTTTAAAATTAGCAATCATATGTTTGCACTTTGTGGAGGAGCCTTTTTGCAGCAGCTCAAAGTCAACCCTATCACTGTGGCCGCTTCGTGAGACTTCCCTTATCAAATTACGCTGCTGGGTTTTATTGAATTGGACACACATAAATGCAGATGTAATTATCACCTGGCGCCATTCTTTCAGGAAAGGAAAAAAAATGGAAAGGAGAGTAACATTTCCTCTCCTCCTCTGCCTCATTTATTTTGGGTCTGATATCTCAAATGTCAAGGACCGTGAATGGCTCGGTTACTTTACTTGCAAGTACATTTTGTGTGCGATGGCTGCCTTTGTATAAAAGAACCCAGCACTGCTGTTTTACAGTGAACATTTCATGCAGGTAATCAACTTTAAAACCACAATGGAGCTCTGTTGCTAAGTGAGATAGCTATTAAGTAAACTTCTCTCCTGTTGGCGATCTTTGTTGCCACCGTTGTTAAGTGAATTTCTGCGGTTGTTCAGTTAGTTAACACAGTTGTTAAGTGAACATGGCTCCTCCATTGACTTTGCTTGTCAGAAGGTTGCAAAAGGCGTTCATATGATCTGGGGACTTTGCAACCGTCATAAACTGTGTAACTGTGAGAGGGATCTTGGAGTCCTTGTGGACATCCATTTAAATAGGAGCCAGCCGTGTGCAGCAGCTGCCAAAAAAGCCAACACAGTTCTAGGCTGCATCAACAGAAGGATAGAATCAAGATCACGTGAAGTGTTAATACCACTTTATAAGGCCTGGGTGAGGCCACACTTGGAATATTTGCATCCAGTTTTGGTCACCACGATGTAAAAAAGATGCTGAGATTCTAGAAAGAGTGCAGAGAAGAGCATCCAAGATGATTAGGGGACCGGAGGCTAAAACATACGAAGAACGGTTGCAGGAACTGGGTATGTCTAGTTGAATGAAAAGAAGGACCAGGGGAGACATGATAGCAGTCTTCCAATATCTCAGAGGTTGCCACTAAGAAGAGGGAGTCAAACTATTCTCCAAGGCACCTGAGGGCAGGACAAGAAGCAATGGGTGGAAACTAATCAAGGAGAGAAGCAACTTAGAACTGAGGAGAAAATTCCTGACAGTGAGAACAATGAATCAGTGGAACAGCTTGCCTCCAGAGGTTGTGAATGCCCCAACACTGGAAGTTTTTAAGATGTTGGATAGCCGTTTGTCTGAAGTGATGTTTCCTGCCTACGAATGCTCTTGGTTATTTATGCCTGACATTGTATGGCTGGTCTCTTTTGACTAGTAATGTGAGGCTCCTGTTTACTTTTAAAATATATATATATACTTGCTTGGTAATGTTTTCTCTAAAGTCCCTTTCAATTCTATGAACCTCTGATCGGGGAAGCATGGAATGAAGGATTTGCCTTCAGCCTAGATTTGGTCAATGGAGAAGACCGTTCTGGTGTGCTGAGCATTGGCATTTCACTCTTGATTGCATTGATCTCAGTTAGTATGTAGGTATGGCTCTCTCTTCAGAGGAGGCACCCAGTAGATTTAATGCTTCATTAAAGAGCTAGTATTTTAATGATTCTGGGCAGGTGTTGTACTACGTAGGATGTTCTCTTTCAAAACCTTTATTGAAAGAGAACTTACTGCTTCATGTAATAGCCTGCTTCACTGGCTAATAGCTTTCGCAGCTACCGTGTTTCCCCGAAAATAAGACAGAGTCTAATTTTCTTTCGACCCCCAAAATAAGCGCTTGGCCTTTTTTGGGGGGAGGTCTTATTATTTAAGGGGTGCAGGAGGCGGCGAGCGTGGTCACCTCATGGCTGCTGCTATGTTGCAATATTTTCAGGGAGGGCTTATTTTAGCGCATGCGCTCAAAAGCCCGATTGGCCTTATTATCCAGGTAGGAATTATTTTCAGGGAAACAGGGTGGAAAGTTAAAAGCGAATAACACAGCTGGAAGGGACCTTGAGGGTCTTCCAGTTCAACCCCCTGCTCAGGGAGGAAGCCCTCTACCATTTTGGCAGCTGGCTGGGGAATTCTGGGAGTTGAAGTCCACAGGACTTAAAAGTCGCCAAGGTTGAGAAACACTGACTTAGACTTATGTACCACTTCACAGTGCTTTTACAGCCCTCTCTAGGCAGTTTACAGAGTCAGCCTCTTGCCCCCAACAATCTGGGTCCTCATTTTGCCCACCTCGGAAGGATGGGTCAGCCTGGAGAGATTCGAACTGCCAAACTGCTGGCAGCCGGTGATCAACAGAAGTAGCCTGCAGTACTGCACTCTAACCACCGCGCCACCACAGCTCTTGTAAATCCCAGTCGGCCCACACCGTACAAATTCTTACCTTGCTTGGCTTCCAGCTCTTCCTGGGTCAGCTGAGGCTTTTTTTCTTCCGGGGCACTGCTGGAGGGGGCCAGGAGGGCGGCGCTGTTGGAGGTGCTACTGGCATTCTCCTGGCCCTCCTTGCCTTCCTCCTCCTCCTCGTCACTATCGTCGTCAAGCTTCACCCGGTTTTTCTCCAAGGGGAGCATGTCGTTTTCTTTGGCCCGGATTGCAAAGCTGATGGGTGCAAATGACACTGTGGGAGAGGAAAGGATGATCTGTAAAGCAGTCACTGCAAAGTTGAAAACCGTTTGGGGGTTGAGGTGGCTGGCTAGGAAACAGGAGATGGTGAGTTCTAGTCCCAACCTTAGGAATGAAAGTTAGCGGGGTGACTTTAGGTCAATCGCCAGGCGACTGTGAATTCTAGTGCCATCTTAGCCGTGATAGCTGGCTGGGTAATTTGGGGTCAATTGCCAGGTGACTGAATTCTAGTCCCATCTTAGCGGCGATCGCTGGCTGGGTAAATTTGGGTCAATCACTAGGAGATGGTGAGTTCTAGTCCCACTTTAGGAATGAAAGTTAGCGGAGTGACTTTAGGTCAATCGCCAGGCGACTGTGAATTCTAGTGCCATCTTAGCCGTGATAGCTGGCTGGGTAATTTTGGGTCAATTGCCAGGCGACTGTGAATTCTAGTGCCATCTTAGCCGTGATAGCTGGCTGAGTAAATCTGGGTTAATCACTAGGAGATGGTGAGTTCTAGTCCCATTTTAGGAATGAAAGTTATCTGGGTGACTTTAGGTCAATCGCCAGGCGACTGTGAATTCTAGTCCCATCTTAGCCATGATAGATGGCTGGGTAATTTTAGGCCAATCAGGAGATGGTGAGTTCTAGTCCTGCCTTAACCATAAAAGCTGGCTGGGTGACTTTGGGCCACTCCTCCTCTCTCAGCTCACGTCATCTCACAGGGTTGCTGTTGTGAAGGAGGAAACTTTGCCAGCTTGAGTTATTTGTAAAAAATAAAATAAAAGGCAGGATACAAATAAATAAATATTTTTTACTGCCAGTTGCCAAGGGTGTTTTTTAAAAATATATATTGGGATAGGAGGTGAGATAGGAAGAACCGTCTAAATACAGGGGTTGGCTCTGGAGCCGCATGTGGCTCGTTCACCCCTCTGCTGCGGCTCCGTTGCCGGTCAGCTCCATAACTGATAGGGTTTTTGGTTGGGACAGGTAGAGGAAAAAGGATGCTGTGCTAGGAGGAGACTCTATGGTGGGAGAACCGGACTTCCGATCGACTCCAGAATTGAACTGGGGAAGGGGGGGGGGGCTTCCAGTTAGGACCTTTGTGACTGTTTGAGTGTTTAAGCTTGAACGACCCCTGGTTTAATAGAATAGAGGAGGATGCAGCCCCCAGCTTTGTTCGTTGGCTGAATTGTAATTCTCCTTTTTGACAAAAAAAAAAAAAAATCTGTTCAGATCAGAGTAGGATACGGAGGGAGAAAAATGAACCCAGAAAGCAAGTAGCAGAAAGCAATCAGTTCCCTCCACCCATTTTTTGCCTCGGCCTATTAATACTTTGCAACCATGTGTTTCCCCCAAAGACACTCCCCCCCCCCCCAAAAAAAATACGGTCCTTGAATGAAAGAAGGCTGTTCCCTCTGCAAAAACAGAATTATGCTATGGAATCCCCTTCTGAGTGTGTTATGCCTGACCGCATCATTATTTGGACTAAAGCAGTAAGTTTTTCCCCAGGAGTTTTGGGATTTTTCAGACAACTAGTTATTTTCTATAGATTAAGGGTAAGCTCAGTTATCCATCCAAGACCTTTGGGTAATCAAAACAGCTTCCTTGACGCGCACAAGGGAGGCCCCAGCAAGCTTAGAAGAACCTGTGCTTGCTAGTAGCCCGGAGGTGACGGGGGGACGACACACGGACATAATGGAAGGAGAAAAGCAGAACTGCTCAATACAAATGGAAAATGGGGACTGCAAGGTGCAAAATTTGCAGCCAGATATCGGGAAGAGGACCGTTTTGTATCGGAGCACGGGGTCCCTTGGTTGCAAAACAGAACCGGGCTGCAACCGCTGGCTTAAAACGCCTCTCCTTTGCTACTGTGCTGAAGTCCTTAACTCAGGGGTGTCCAAACTTGGGAACTTTAAGACTTGTGGACTTCAACTCCCAGAATTCCCCAGCCAGCATGGCTGGCTGGGGAATTCTGAGAGTTGAAGTCCACAAGTCTTAAAGTTCCCAAGTTTCGAAACCCCTGCCTTAACTGAATGACTGTCTCGCTTAGAAACAAAAATGTTGGGCTCAGTTGTGGTCGTAGGTCGTATAAAAATCGAAATAAAAGGTAAAGGTAGGTCGAGGACTATCTCGCCCTGGCTGCAGGCCTTAAGAAAGATGAAATGCCAAGGAAATTAGACATGAATCCCACCGGGGAGAAAAAAAAGAAAATCACACGTACAGTATATCGACAACAGTGCCAAGAAAGCTCCACACCCATTTGCACCCGAGGTGACCCCGAGGACACAGCTAAACCTCCAAGCGACTTCAAAGACCCTCTAAAACAGTGGGTCTCAACCTTCCTAACGCCGCGACCCTTTAATACAATTCCTCATGTTGCGGTGACCCCCCCCAACCGTAAGATTATTTTATGTTTTCCTCATTTTTTCAAAAATATGCGTTTTCCGGTGGCCTTAGGCGACCCTTGTGAAAGGGGTCGTTCGACCCCCCCAAAGGGGTCCCGACCCACAGGTTGAGAACCACTGCTCTAAAAGGATGCAAATGGCCAGCTGTCTGCAAGGAGCATCAATCCTTCCACTCCCCACCATCCAGTCAAGAGCTGAAAAAGCTTCTTGGATGAGAAGGGAAACGTCTTCCAAGGCAAAGCAAAAAGTCCAGTTAAAAAGAAAAAGAAAAAAGCGTCTTTGGGACAACCTTGGACCTGCAGGACTGAGAATCTCCATAGACATATTGTGCTGGAGCTTGGAAAAGCCCTCTGATATCTGTTTGTGTTATGTGGTTCTCTCTAATTAGCTGTCACGTCGGGATAAAAATACACAAGGAAATATTGTGATCGTACATCCCGCTGTCTAATTTTTTCAAAAGACATCTCTTAAAAGAACGAGAGTGGGGGAGGATTAATACTGTATATATATAAAAAACTGAAAGTGTCTTTCCGAGCATGCTTTTCCCCTCCCTGGAGACAAAGACCGATATTACAGCTCTCTCGTTGTTTTTTTAACTCCCCCCCTACAGACTCAACCCACCATCGCACAGTTGCTTTTGAAGGGGGGGGACACAAAAATCTTTAGTAAATTGACTTTCTATTAAAGGGGAGGGAGTAAACCGTGTGGATGTGTCTGCCCTGAGGCTTATACCCACTAAGTTGGAAATGTACGATTTGCAATTACTCATGAGAGCTGCTTTTCTACTTGCAGGGAGTTAAGCTGGGTTTTTACCCCTGGATAATAACCTCCCGCTGTTTGGGTGGCAGGGACATCGTTTGGACCTGATCAGGCTGCCAGTCTGTGGGGAAAAAAAATACAACTGGGACCCCTTCCTGACATTCGTTTCAACATCGTCAACCACTTCTCCAAAGCATCTGAGGGCAGGACAAGAAGTAATGGGTGGAAAGTAATCAAAGAGAGATTCAACTAGAAGTAAGGAGAAATTTCCCGACAGAACAATGAATGAGTAGAAACGGCTTGCGTCCAGATGTTGTGTTGTGCAGCACTCAAGGTTTGAGGTTCGATTCTTTGAGGTTTGATTCAGGCCCTATGATTCTATGAGACAGATAAGACAACTAGGGACATAGATGAAATAGGGAGATGAGAAAGATAAGATAGTAGGTAGGAAGGTAGCTGTCAGCCACTGCTTCGCTTGCTTGCTATCGGCTGCCATAGAAACAGGGAGGGTGGGGGCTTATGGTATTTGGGAAGGGAATGTTATGGTACGGGAGGAGTTATGTAGAAGGGAGTTTTGTTCTCACTATCTTCTGCGCATGCTGATGGCCTGTGTTTGGACTTGGTCAAGGCCAACCGTCTCGCATACCAACTTGATGAGGCTTTTTTGAAGATGCACCCCACACGACATCTTAGGGAGTTGCAGATTGGACATTGGGTTGGGGTAACTGGGGGGGAGGGTGCATTTGATATATACTTGTTCGCGCCTTTCTGGCTGAGATTTTGCTTTCCTTTCACTGCTACCTTTTCATAACTATTAAAAGTATTCTTAATTCCGCAAACAATGGAATTGGGAGTTTTCTTTCTTGGTTATTGATGGAGTCACGCCTGACAGTAGGTAGATAGAGATAGATAGATAGATAGATAGATAGATAGATAGATAGATAGATAGATAGATAGATGATAGATAGATAGATAGATAGATAGATAGATAGATAGATAGATAGATAGATAGATAGACAGACAGACAGAGATGTAGGTAGGTAGGTAGGTAGGTAGGTGGACAGATAGATAGATAGATAGATAGATAGATAGATAGATAGATAGATAGATAGATAGATAGATAGATAGATAGATGATAGATAGATATAGATGTAGGTAGGTAGGTAGATAGATACAGTAGATCATATAGAGAGAGGTGCATGGAGCGATGGATGATGGATGGAAAGAGATAGATAGGTAAGATAGATAGTTAGATATGGATAGACAGATAGAAATAGCAGGCACATAGCACTTCACAGTGTTTTACAGCCTTCTCAAATGATAGACAGACAGACAGACAGACAAGCCTTCCTGAGGTTTTTAAGAAATTGGACAACCATTTGTGCAAAATGCTTCAGCAGGAAGTTGGACCTCCAAGATCCCTTCCAATTCTGTTAATCTGTATTGTTTCCAGGTCTTAGTGGGATGCTCAGTGGCTAAGATGCTGAGCTTGTCGATCAGAAAGGTTGGCAGTTCGACGGTTCGAATCCCTAGTGCCGCACAACGGCGCTCTTTGCCCCAGCTTCTGCCAACCTAGCAGTTCAAAAGCATGTAAAAATGCAAGTAGAAAAATAGGCACCACGTTTGGTGGGAAGGTAACAGCATTCTGTGCACCTTTGGCGTTGAGTATGCCAGCCACATGACCACGCAGACGTCTTTGGACAGTGCTGGCTCTTCGGCTTTGAAACAGAGATGAGCCCCACCCCCTAGAGTCAGGAACGACTAGCACGTATGTGCAAGGGGAACCTTTACCTTCCAGGTCTTATTTTAGCCAAATCATCAGAATGCATTTAAATTAACAATGCATTGGATTACTTGCCTTTTTACTTCACGGCCTGTCTCTCATTTTTTAAAAAAATCATAATTCAAGAGCACCTTTTAGAGGTGTGGGGTGGTGGTGGTGGCTGGAGCCAGACTGAAGGTTTCTCGGGTTGCATAAATGTGACTTTGTCCTCTTAAAAGACAGGGCTTGATGTGGACTAGGAGGTCTTACCTTTTATCAGTTTGCCATCATTGCTAATTTTGATGGCAGCTGCGTCCTTGGCATTATTTGCTTCAACCGCTGAATCGGCGTCTTCAGGACTCTGCTCAGCAGGAAACTGGGTCTCCCCAGGTGCCGCGCTGGGCGCATCGCTAGAGACGTCCTCCGACAAAGAGGCGACCTGCTTTTAAAAGAAGGGGGGGGGGAGAGAAATCCACTATGTAGCACAATCTCAAAAGTGGAATAAATGTGGAGAAAGCCACCGAGGGACCCCTGCTTTCGATTGGGCAACGCATCAACCCCACGCAGGGTTCTTAAGGATGTTTTAAACTGATGAAGGCTTCAAAATAGTAGGCATTACCCAACTTTGGAGCCAGGAGTTATTCCAAAAGTGGAAGCCATATTGATAACTTAGCCAGCTTGAAATAATTTTACAAGACATGAATGGAGCTTTCATCAGCAGCCTATACAGGGAGTCATCAAGTTACGACTGATCGTTTAATGAGCAAAAGTGTGGGAGCCTCCCCCAAGCGACTTATAATCGGTCTTTGCACTTATGACCATTGGTCATAGTTGCGAGGATCGGGCATTCCCCCATGGTCATGTGATTGAAATTGGGGCGTTTGGTGACCCACAGTTATGATGGTTGCAATACCTCAGGGTCACAAAAAATGCAAGTCCTGACAAAGTGACTTATGATCGGTCCTCGCACTGATGACCATTGGTCATAGGTGCAAGGATCGGGCACCCCCATGGTCATGTGATAAAAATTGGGGCAATTGGTGACCCACATTTATGGTGGTTGCAATACCTCAGGGTCACAAAAATGCAAATCGATAAGGGGAGAAAGCCAAATTCACTTAATGACTGGAGCAAAAATCGGATGTGACAGTGTCCCGGGGGTGTGTGTGTCATAGGATTCCCCCTTTGCGACCTTCTGACAAGCAAAGTCAATGGGAGAAGCTAAATTCACTTAACCACCGGGTTACTAACTTAACAACGGCAGAGATTCACTTAGCAACTGCGGCAAGAAAGGTCGTAAAATGAGCCCAAAACTCACTTAACCAATGTCTGACTTAGCAGCGGAAATTTGGGGCTCCGTTGTGGTCGTAAGTTGAGGATTACTACCTGTCTATCTGAGGGCTCTTTACGATTTCATTAGAGCGATTCTGTCCTCAAAAGTAAAGTGGATTCCTTCTTGTGCCAGTGGGAAAAAGGAGAAGATCTTAAAAGGTTATTGTACATGGATTTTAATTAGAAGCCCGCGTGGCTCTCATTATCTGAACATATAGATGTATCAAAGCTGTCATTATACATCATAATGACCAGACTATTCTCAGGGTTACAATCCCAATTGCTGATAGCAGCAAATTGGCAGCGTATAAAAAAGGTATCATTACATCTCGGCTCGAAAAGATAAAGGAATATCGTTTTTGCCTTTAATCAATGCTGTGATGGAAGGGAGGACTTTGGATGGGGAAGGGGCATCACCCATTCGCTCAATACCATCTGAAGCACGTCCAGGTAGTCCTCGGCTTACGACCGCGAGGGAGACCCAGGATTCCCGTTGCTAAGCGAGACAGTGGCCGAGTGAGTTTTGCCCCGTGTTACGACCTTTCTTGCCACCGTCGTTAAGGGAGTCAGTGCAGTTGGTTAATGTTCTGACCCAGCCCCCCTTAGAAAGCATGAAGCAGAGTCTTGGTCCCGACAAAACCTCTTTTATTTCCTCGACTGTGAATTCCGTTCATTCACGGACCGCCAGGCTTAGCAAACAGCCTTTCAGAGGAATGTTTATCCACACGCACCTTATCTCGCTTGGAGAGGTGCCAGATAACTAGTGTCCAAACACGGGGCAAGGCAATACTTGGCACAGAGTCTCTTATAATAAACAGGACTTTCCACTCTTGAAACGACCAAAGGAACGAATTGTTTCCTGCAAAAGCCCCCTCCCCATTCGCTCCCCTTTTGGTTCCTTTTTATAAAAGTTTTTTTTTTAATTTTCAAAACAAACACAACCCATAAAATCCTCCTTCTTTACATACTGTAGAAAGTGTATCAATTGGTTACAAAAGACTTTCGTGCTACCCACTCCTCGCTTGCCCGCCTGGGATCCTTAGGGCCCCAACCGGAAGCAGCTGCTGGAGCTAAGCAGCCCCCAGGAGAAAGAGTTGGCAAAAGAGCTCAGTTCAAATTGGATCTGACTGAGAAGGAGGCTCAGCAGAAGCACCTTACTGAGGACTAGGAGCATAGGCTTTCCAAGCAGAGGGAAGACCTGCGGGAGTGCAAGGCCAGGTACCGGCGCCTGGAGGCTCAGCGGGCTGAGAGGGTCAGCCAGTTCCAGGCCATGATGCAGTCCCACTGGAACGAGGCCCTTTGGCTCTTCGTCACCACCAATACGTCCCTCCAACCTTCACCCAAAGCCCCCCACCAGGAGGCCAAAGCAGACCCCAAGTCGGAATTTCTGCCCCCCTCCGACCTGCACAAAAAGACCCCAAAGGGGGAGACTCTGCGGCAACACAAGCATTCATTGCACGTATCCATCCCAGGGGCCGTAGTTTTGAGGACCCCTGATTGAGTGCAATATAAAAAATGCAAATAATTTTTCTGCAGACTACCAAATTTTTCTCGCGGACCACCAGTTGGTGGCCGCTGCTCCAAAAGGATGCAGATGGCCAGCTGTCCGCAAGGAATATAAATCCTTCCGTTCTCCACCATCCAGTCGGAGCTGAAGAAACTTCAGGGATGAGAAAACTTGGGCCAGGGGATGGAGGCCAATCGTTTTCCATTTCAAGTTCTCGCTCAAATGTACGTTGACGCTACCGTTTCCCCATCGTTACAGCGACCCAGAGATTCATTTGAGGAGCCCTGCGCTATGAGATTCGTATTAGGACTGTATACCAAGCCATTTTAAATGAAGAAATGGCTCGAGATATGCTTGGCAGGGGAGGACTGGAGGAAGAGAATGAAGCCTTCAAGGAACAATCTTTGGGTCTAGCTTTGCTTATCTGCCGCCACTAATAGCAGTGATAGCGCTTAAGAGGGCTCATGGCAGGAATTTCTATCCCCCTATGCTCAAAAAAAGAAAGAAAGAAAGAAGAAATGAATATATTACGCTGGCAGAGATCGTCTGCCAAAGAGGAAGGAGGGGGTGAATTTATTCAGGAAAGATCTGGCTGCGATTTGCTTAATGAGGAAGAAATGTAATTGCGAAAAAAAAATATATTAATGATCGAATTGGAGGCCACTTTAAGTGGACTTACAGGACTGTAGCTATTTGCTTAGCGTATCAGTTTTTAGCTAATTTCACGCGCTGCCTTCAAGCGTGGTTTAAGGCTCGTTTGCTGAATGAGTTATAACTGGCCATCTTCACTCCTCAAACTAAACCAGATCGCCGTGATTTTGAACCACGGCAGTCCTCAAGCTACAACGGGGACCGACATTTCTGGCGCTAAGTCGCTGCAAATCATAAAGTGAGACGTCACATGACCGGGCACACACGTTTTTACCACGGTCGTGAAAGTGAGTCGGTGGTTGTTAAGCAAATCACCGGGTCGTGTCACGAAGCCAATCCGGCTTCCCCAGCTGACTTTGTTTGGGCCGAAGGCGGTGGGGAAGTTTGCAAATTGTGTGAGCAGGTTGACTTTAAGACGATGAAAGCATCGTGAATGCGAGACGATTGCCTAAACTGCGATCGTGAGAGTGCAATGGTTGCAACTTCCAGGACGGACTGACCGTCGTTGTTTTAAACAAACGGCCGTAAGCTGAGCATTACCCTGTGCAGTTTACCAACTACAGGAAATGCCACCTGCTCTGCTGACAGACGGCCACTTGTGGCTTAGGATAATGTGCACGAGCCAGAAAAGAAGGATGTGAAAATATATACAGGCCGCTCGCATCCTGGACATAAACTGTTTCAACCTCTTCCCTCAAGACGATGCTATAGGCACTCAACGCCAAAACAACTAGGCACAAGGATAGTGCCCCCCCCCCCCCCCAAAAAAATCACTCTGCTAAACTAATCCCCACAACTACCTAGTAGGGCCGTATTGGTATTATCCTTCTCATTTTTCCTATTACCTGTTTTTTTTAATCTTCTCATGACTATAATTTTGTTGCTTGCATCTTACGATTTACATTGTTGTATTGAGTATCTTAGCATCGTTTTATGTGGAGTGTTTATTTAGTATCCTGTTGGCTACCAGTAAGGGTTGCAACTTAACTTATGGTTTCCGATGTGTTCTTATGGTGATTATGATCATGATTTATTCACCTGCTGCTTGCACGTATACTGAGAGCTTCTGTACCGGAGACTAATTCCTTGGGTGTCCAATCACACTTGGCCAACAAAGTATTGTATTGTATTGTATTGTTTTGTTGTCTATTCTATTGTCTATTCTATTGTCTATTCTGTTATCTAATCTATTCTATTCTATTCTTCCTTCTTTCCTCTTCCTCCCTATTCTGTTCTGTTCTATTCTATTCGTCTTCTCATTCTCTATTCTATTCCATTCTCCATTCCATATTTTCAATTCTATTCCATTCCATTCTCCGTTCCATATTTTCTATTCCATTCTATTCTCTATTCTATTCCATTCCATTCACCATTCCATATTTTCTATTCTATTCTATTCCATTCCATGTTCCATATTTTCTATTCTATTCCATTCCATTCCATTCTCCGTTCCATATTTTCTATTCTATTCTATTCCATTCTCTATTCCATTCCATTCTCCGTTCCATATTTTCTATTCTATTCTATTCTATTCCATTCTCTATTCTATTCCATTTCATTCTCCGTTCCATATTTTCTATTCCATTCTATTCTCTATTCTATTCCATTCCATTCACCATTCCATATTTTCTATTCCATTCCATTCTCCGTTCCATATTTTCTATTCTATTCCATTCCATTCCATTCTCCGTTCCATATTTTCTATTCTATTCTATTCTATTCCATTCTCTATTCTATTCCATTCCATTCTCCGTTCCATATTTTCTATTCTATTCTATTCTATTCTATTCTATTCTATTCTATTCTATTCCATTCACCATTCCATATTTTCTATTCTAGTCTATTCCATTCTCCATTCCATATTTTCTATTCTATTCTATTCTATTCTATTCTATTCTATTCTATTCCCCTATCCCTTCCATATCCTAAAACCAGAAGCTAATTATCAACATTTATCAGTTCTGTGGACTCGAATGGAATTTTAGCTATTAAACATTACACACCAACTTGAGTTTTTTTTCCTTTGGGAGGAGCCCAGGTGTTAAAAAAAAAGCATCATGGTCTCCCTGTAAACATCATGGGATGTTTGATGCAAATGTAATTGTGTGTGTGTGTGTGTGTGTGTGTTTCAGGGCTCTCTCTGTCCTTCTTTTGAAGAAAAAAATATGCCTTTTTTTTTTTGTTTCCTGGGAAACACGCAGCAACTGTTTGACGCCCCATTAAACCGAACGGCAAAAAAAAAAAAAAAAACAAAAAAAACCCTGTTTAAAATTGGAAGAGCGCTCTGCTTCATTAGTGGCCCGGCTATTAATTTCAAAAGCACCCTTGTCCCCATTATGGCAAAAAAAAAGGAGCAAAACAGAAGAGTTTCCGCACGGTGTGTTTGCAATCTGTTCCATCAAACGACAAAATACGGAAGGTAAACAATCAGAGGGAAAAAAAAAACATAAAAAGCTAGAAGGCAAAGCAAAAGGCCCACCGCTTCCTGCAGTGACCTTAGTCGCATTGGTGGGTCTGTGCCCACAAAGCTCCTGGAATTAAAAGGCAAAACACAAATTCGGGCTGCGAATGATATTCAGCGTTTAATTGGCATTTGGTAACCTAAATCAGGCAAATCCGAAAGGGAAGGAGATGAGTCTGAGTTTAACCCATTTCCCACCCCGCCCAAGGAAGATGAGGCGAGAGATGTCCATGTCACCCATTGAGTAGAGAAGACGGACTGTGCCAACCACACTGTGCCAGTTTAGGGGTGGCAATTACTCCTACCCCCCCCCAGTTCAAGGGGGAGGGGCATTAGAATTAACCAAGTTCAATAACGAAGGCCGGTAATAATCACGGATAGAACTGACCGATCCCATCTGTTTATATCGACCATTTTCGTGCAGGTATATAAAACAAGCCCATTTTTGTTAAAAAAAAAAAAAAGAAAAGTCTTTTAGGAGTATATACACACAGGCAGAACTGGTTGCCAGCCATTTTCAGGTAAGGAGCACATGTGCAGAGAGAGAGGAGAGTCAAGGAGACAAAGTGTGTGTGTGACAGAGACAGAGAGGGAGGGAGACATAAGGAGGGAGAGAGACGAGGAGGGAGGGAGACAGGGGAGAGAGCCAGAGAGAGAAGGAGAAAGGGAGACACGAGAGAGAGAAGGAGAGGGAGGGAAACAGAAGGAGAGAGAGAGAGAGAATGAGAGGGAGACAGAAGGAGACCGAGAGTAGAAGAGGAAGGGAGACAGGAGAGAGAGAGAGAGGGAGACAGAAGGAGAGAGAGAGAGACGAGGGAGGGAGGGAGACAGAAGGTGAGAAAGAGGGGAGGGAAAGAGAGGGAGAGAGAGAAGAGAAGGGAGACAGGAGAGAGACAGAGAGAGAGGGAGGCAAGATCTTATCTTGGCAAGATCTTTTCGCAGTCAGATCTTTAGCCTCATTTGAATTAGAACTGAACTTTACCCCCGTTCCTCCCCTCCCCTCAGTCTGTGTCATAAATCACATTCCCCAATGAGGTGCACCCCTCCCAAGTCTGCTGCGGTAATCTGAGAGGTAATCTGAGATCCGACTCTAGCCGAAAGTATGTGTGGAATGCCCTCCCCCCCCGCTTTCCTCACTATGGCATCTTTAGGAGTTGACATCCCACTCATGGGGAACTGGTCCCTCCCTCAAGGGCCCCAGTCATTCAATAAGATACTCTGCACCGTTTTGATGGTGGGGAGGGGGAGAACAAGCCAACATGTATCACTGTTACATTCTACTTTCATAAGCCTACCTTTGAGCTGTCACTGGCCTCTCTCTGAAGGAAGAACTGCTTCTTAAATTCGTAGTAGGCATTGTACTGATGCCAAGGCTGCAGAAATTCAAATCTGTTAAGGAGGAGACAAAACGGTAGACGGATCTCAATTTACGACCATGCACCGAGCGTTCCCATTTTGGCACTTGGTGTTGAAAAGGTTCTGCCACACTGGCCTAGATTCTCCGTAGAAACATCTGGGGATGGCTTGCCCACCATTTCTGGAGGCAAGCTGCCCCACTGGTTAATTGTCCTGACTGCTAGGAAGTTTCTCCTCCCTGTCTCGTTTAATGTCACAAAAGGTTGGGCTCAAATTCGTAAGTCGACTGCTATCTGCATTCCCTCTCTGGGAGAGAGACGGATAATTTAAAAATGTGGTACAGGAGTCAAGATGGGGAAAATACAGGTGTGCACTGCCATCCCTCAACTCTAAGTCGTGGCCATAATTCATTATTTCCCCAACTAAGGAAGGAAAAGGCTATTTGAGATTCTGCAAATAATAAATTACACCCCAAGGCCCAGAACGTACATATGCCTGGAAGCCAAGCTTCCAGATTCTTTGGCAATAATGCTTTATCATTAACTTCCAGTAGTTTCTTGAATTTTAATGTGAGGAAGTACAATAGGTTACTATGTTTTTCGTTTCCCCCTGACAAGGCTGTCAATAAGAGAACGTGGGGCGAAGCTACTCGCTCGCAGGTTTTATCGCAAAATGAAATTAAGACCGAAGTCTCCCCACTACTCACCTCGGATCATTCTTGGCACGAACGCTGGTCTCAAATTTAATCCCATTTCTCGCAACATACTCGGCTAGCTTGTCAATTACGGGCTGGATATCTGGAGGTGGAGGGATGACGGCAACCACTGGAGGAATTGAGCTGGGAAATGTCAAGAGTAGTAAGATTTACACAGGCAGAGAACACAAACCTATTAAAACGGGGGAAGCAGCTCTTTTTTTTTTTAAGGCATCACCTGACGGGCTAAACAGGGAAAAGCCAGGTATTTCAACAGCAAGGGGGGGGGGGGGACACAAGGGAAATACAGATTAAAGCAGTGTTCAAATTATTATTTTTTACTACCAGTTCTGTGGGCATGGCTTGGTAGGCGTGGCAAGGGAAGGATACTGTAAAATCCCCATTCCCTCCCCACTCCTGGGGGAAGGATACTGCAAAATCCCCATTCCCTCCCCACTCCAGGGGAAATATACTGCAAAATCCCCATTCCCTCCCCACTCAGAATGGCCGAGACAAAAGAAGTGGTTGGCGGGATTTTTTATTTTTTTTTGGTAAAAAAAAGAAGTTTTAGACATCCAGCGAAGGATGAGCGGATTTGAACGACTCATTCTGGCGGGCAAACGTGCAATTCTGGAGAAACGGCATTTGTTTGAGGCAGGACACCCCCCCCGTCAGAGAACCCCCCCCAAAAAAGTGGTTTTAGGGTAATTTTGCATGCGCAGCTTCTGTCAAGACAATAGGCGCTTATTGAAATTCTCTACGTATTCTGCAACGCTAAGACTGTGCTTTAATTGAACGCCGTTCTTTCGGAACGGGTTCTTTTATGGGCAAGAAACCCACCCACACGCTCTTACTTTCATTACGCGATATTCCAAAGCGATATTCATTTCAAATATTTATGTTGTGCAATTAAAGAGAGACGTTAGCGATACGATGAACCACATAAACTGTATTATTCGATTTTTATCTCCCATCTTTATTACTTGATAGGTAAACTCAAGGCAGCAAAGATAGGTAAGGGGTCTCCGATTTTCCTTACGACGACAACCCTGTGAGGTGGGTTGGGCTGGGGGGGGGAGAGAGAGGGACTGGCTTAAGAGTCGCTCAGCTGGCTTTCATGGCTAAGCCAGGACTAGAACTCCCAATCTCCTGGCGATGGGTCCAAAGTTACACGACTGGCTTTCATGGCTAAGGCAGGACTAGAACTCCCAGCTTTCATGCCTAAGACAGGACTAGAACTCACCATCTCCTGGTCACTGGACCAAGTTACCCAGCCGGCTTTCATGCTTAAGGCAGGACTAGAACTCTCTCTCTCCTGGTGATGGGTCTAAAGTTACACAACTGGCTTTCATGGGTAAAGCAGGACTAGAACTCCCAATCTCCTGGTGATGGGCCCAAAGTTACATAACTGGATTTCATGGATAAGGCAGGACTAGAACTCCCAGCTTTCATGCTTAAGGCAGGACTAGAACTCTCTCTCTCCTGGTGATGGGTCTAAAGTTACACAACTGGCTTTCATGGGTAAGGCAGGACTAGAACTCACCCTCTCCTGGTCACTGGACCAAGTTATTCAGCCGGCTTTCATGCTTAAGGCAGGACTAGAACTCCCTCTCTCCTGGTGATTGGCCCAAAGTTACCCAGCCAGCTTTCACGTGCTTAAGCCAGGACTAGAACTCCCAATCTCCTGATGGAGAACCTGTTCCCACAGGGGATACTAGAGCAAAATTAACATCAGCAGGCTTTGAGGTGGCCAACAGAATATCCTCTTCAGAACGCAAACCTGGGAAGACCCATCTGGAAGTGGGTGGTTTATGAAACAGAAATTAAATAGGCTTCTTGCACATTATAAGCCCGCAAGGGGCTGGCAAGGGAGGAAAGGAAGATTATTTTTTAGTGAAAAGATTAATTGCTGACCAAGAAGGCCGTCAAAAAACAATGACAAAAAAGCCCCCGAGGATATCATCCACGGAACAAAACCAGACAAGGCAAAAACTGGCTGTTCTGCGCTCCCTCTAAAGCTCCCTGACAGTTTTAGGATGTAAGGAGACACCCTTTTATTTGAGCTGCCTTTTTAATTATTAACATTTAATCACTTTGACATATGTAACTGTCCACTGTCTGGTAGCTGGGAAGCCTCCCTGCCAAAGCCTGGTCTGGACAAACAAAAAACAAAATGGGGCTACATGGGGCTCCCCTTGAGATGCACCCGAAGGCTGCAGCTGGTTCAGAATGCGGCCGCGCGGACAATTGTGGGAGTCACTAGATACTCCCACGTAACACCTCTCCTGCGCGAGCTACACTGGCTGCCTGTGGCTTTCCGGGTGTGTTTCAAGGTGTTGGTTATAATCTTTAAAGCACTCCATGGCACAGGACCTAGGTATTTGCGGGATCGTATCCTGCCCCATACATCCCTTCGGCCGATTCGCTCTCACAGAGAGGGACTCCTCCGGGTGCCGTCTACTAGGCAATGCCAGCGGGCGATGCCCAGGAGTAGGGCCTTCTCTGTGATGGGCCCGACCCTCTGGAATGACCTCCCCCCCGACATCAGAACTACCACCGACCTCCGCTCCTTCCGTAAGAAGCTTAAAACCCACCTGTTCAATTTAGCCGGCCTGGCCTAATCCCAATTTTAGTCCCTCAAGTCTGCATTTTTAAATATTTAGGGGTACGCTTTTTAGCTGATTTTAACTTTTATTATTCTGTACAGCTGAATTTAGGTTTAATTCGCTTTTAAGGGTATTTAAGGGTATTTATCTTTTGTATCTGGTTTTTAATGAGATGCCTGTACACCGCCCCGAGTCCCTTCGGGGAGAGGGGGCGGTCTATAAATCTTGAAAATAAATAAATAAATAAATAAAAAACTGGCCCAGCCACTCGGAATCGCTGGCGTTAGGTCAACATGCAGGTCCCAGGTTCATATACCGTATTTTTCAGACTATAAAACGCGCCAAGGTTTTGAAGAGGCAAATTAAAAAAAGTTTTTACACTCTGCAAACCTCCCAATAAGGGCCCGTTTTTCGCAAAAATGGGCCCGTTTTTTTTTTTTTTCCAAAAAAAGGCATCAATAGCCTTTAGGAGGCTTGTAGAGTGTTCCAGGGGGGAGGGGGCAAAAATGAGCAAAAAATGGCCCATTTCCCACAAAAACGGTCCCGTTTTTCCATTAAAAAAGGCATTAGGAAGCTTATAGAGTGCTCCTGGGGGCTGGGGGCAAATTTGAGCAAAAAACGAACCCATTTTGTGCTCATTTCTGCCCTCCCCAGCCCCCAGGAGCTCTCTGAAAGCCTCCTATAAGCTATGAACGGCCATTTTGGTGAAGGAAGGAAGAGAGAAAAAGAGAGAGAGAAGGAGGGAGGGAGGAAAGCAGGGATGAATGGAATAAAAGAGATATAAAAAGTCAGGAAGGAGGGAGGGAAAAAGAGAGAGGGGGAGGGAGGGAGGAAATGAGAAAAAGAGGGGGGGAGGAAGAAGGGAAGGGATGAATGGAAGAAGGCATAAAAGAGATATTAAAAGAAGGGAAGGAGGGAGGGAGAAAAAGGAGAAGGGGAGGGAGGGAGGAAGCAAATGAGAGAAAGAGGGAGGGAAGAATAAAAGAGATAAAAAGTCAGGAAGAAGGAAGGGGAAAAAGGAGAGGGGGAGGGAGGAAATGAGAAAAAGAGGGGGGAGGAAGAAGAGAAGGGATGAATGGAAGAAGGCATAAAAGAGATATTAAAAGAAGGGAAGGAGGGAGGGAGAAAAGGAGAAGGGGAGGGAGGGAGGAAGCAAATGAGAGAAAGGAAGGGAAGAAGAAAAGAAGGGATGATTGGAAGAAGACATAAAAGACATATTAAAAGAAGGGAAGGAGGGAGAAAAAAGGAGAGGGGGAGGGAGGGAGGAAGCAAGCAAGCAAATGAGGAAAAGGAGGAGGAAGGAAGGGATGAATGAATGAATGGAAGAAGGCATCAAAGACATATTAAAAGAAGGGAAGGAGGGAGGGAGAAAATGATAAGAGGGTGTAGTATGGAGGGAAACTGACTTCTGATGCTTGTGAAATAAAAACCCCTGTTGGAAAAAGAGCCAAGTACGGAACCTACTGCTACCAAGTCCATATTATCTCAGCACCAATTCAATTGTTGAGTCTAACCAACACCTTACTCTCCTTAGCTTGGGTTTACTTCCAGCTACCACCCTTAGGAAAAAAAAGATGCTCTCTAAAACGAGCAGCCTGTCAGTTGCACGAGCCACTCAACACAACCCCTCCTCTGCACAGCCCAGCCTGAAACGCCATACCTTGCTGAAGTGCTTGGGCCAGGTAATGCGCCACCCGGGTCTTCGCTGGCTTCGGAAGAGGGTGGCGGTGGCGTCGTGCCAGGAGGCGGAGGTGCCGTGATGGTGGCTACGCCGGTGGTGCTCGACACCGTCACCCCAGCTGGCAGGGCGCTGTAGTAAGTAGCCATGTCAATCCCCGGCGGCGGCGGGGCGAAGCAATACGTCCCATCGGGCAGCATGTAGTAGCTGTAGTACATGGCGGCCACGGTTGCTATACAGAACGGAAACAAAAAGGGATGATCAGAATTTTGACCGGCGTGGAGAGAGAAAAAGCCAAAGCGAACAGTGGCATGGTGCCAACCCTACAGCTCTGCGGGCAGCTGCAACAGGACTGCCATAACGCTTTGGGTTCAACTATGAAGCTTTCTACAATGTGGGGTTTTTGGTGCTCTCTGAGCTTGGCTATTTTCTTGCAGACATTTCATAACCCAAGTAGATAACACCATCAGTGCTAGAAGGGAGTGGGATTTGCAGGGAGGAAGATGAGGGGGACTGGGGGGTCCTTGTTGCTCTCTCAGCTGGTGGTTTTCTTGCAGATGTTTCACGACCCAACTAGGGAACATCATCAGTGCTAGAAGGGAGTGGGATTTGCAGGGAGGAAGATGAGGGGGACTGGGGGGTCCTTGTTGCTCTCTCAGCTGATGGTTTTCTTGCAGATGTTTCACGACCCAACTAGGGAACACCATCAGTGCTAGAAGGGAGTGGGATTTGCAGGGAGGAGGAGGTCTGTGGGATCCTTGGTGCTCTCTGGGGTTGGTTATTTTCTTGCAGACGTTTCACAACCCAACTAGGTAACATCATCAGTGCTACCAAGGAGAGGGGGTTTGGTCTCTGTTTAAGTCTTGGTGAGAATGTTCTTGGTGGTTTCTTGATTAGGTTGTTATTTATTGCTTGACTGTCTGGGGTGGTACAGGTGGTCTTTTACCACCCTTCCCGAGAAAAGACATTCAGCGAATCACTGCAGCTGATAAGTTAGAAACACGGTTGTTAAGTCAATCTAGCTTCTCCACCGACTTTGCAGGTCGCAAAAGGGGACCACAGGGCTTTGTGGGACACAGCAACGGTCATAAGTATGAGCCAGTTGCCAAGCTTCTGAATTTTGACCATAAGATCACGGGAATGCTGCAAAGGTGGTAACTGTGGGAAAAATGGTCATAAGTCACCATTTTTTGGTGCCATTATAATTGTGAACTGACGTAAGTCGAGAACTATCTATACACGCAGGGACGTCAAGGTGTAAATTTGCACAAAACTGGAAAAGTGAAGAGATTCCTACAAACGAGAATGTGATTGGGAAAGTATCAGAATGTGCAGAAATGAATAGATTAACACTGGCAATTAAAGAGAAAGAACAAATTGACCTCTTACACTATTTGGGAATCATTTTAGCGATGGTTAGAGAATAAATATAAGACTGAGCGGTAAAAGGAGTTGTGTAAAATACAGAAAACGTACCAGTAGTTAATATTATTAATAGAGTTAAATAAATCATGAAGAGGATTGTTACGGTATAAGACATTTAAGGGTATTGGTATTAAGCTAAGAATAGATTAAAAAGTGAATACGATTGTAAATTTTAATTGTTTGCACAAAATACTTGTACCCAGGCGGCACACTGTTTAAAGGAAGATGGAGTGTTTATATTAAAATAAAATAAAAACTTTAAAAAATAGGGGGAAATTTGAATGGAAGAGCTAAAATGTATAAACGGAAAGTAGAAATTTGGAACGCAGAGAGTCCACATCAAAAGAGAAATCTGCAGCTAGGTGACAGGTGGACATTATGTTCCATTAAATGCTAATAAAGGTAGAATTGCATTACGAGTTTTTTTGGGGGGGAAATGGTGCGATGTTATGAATATAAGGCAATCCGGGGAAAATAATGCCATCTTTGGCCCTCCGTGAATGGGTAGGAATGAGATGAGGGGAGTATAAAAGTGGTGATTGGGCTATTTGGATCCCGAGAGTAGGAGGATTATCTGCTTAGAAAATGGTGTGCTTGTTTTTCAAACATGCCCCTATTCCAATGTACGAACGGCGAAGGAATTACAAGCATGAAAGGATGGCTGACTTTTTGATTGTTTAG
The DNA here is from genome assembly GCA_029891615.1 of Natrix natrix natrix. Taxonomy (NCBI): domain Eukaryota; kingdom Metazoa; phylum Chordata; class Lepidosauria; order Squamata; family Natricidae; genus Natrix; species Natrix natrix. Next base: position 838,586 of record JAKRSK010008287.1, read on the forward strand.
GACAGTGGGATTCAACCTTCCTAACGCCGCAACCCTTTAATACAGGTCCTCATGTTGTGGTGACCCCCCCAACCATAAAATTATTTTATGCTTTCCGTATTTTTTTGAAAATATGTGTTTTCCGGTGATCTTAGGCGGGTCGTTTGATCCCCAAAGGGGTCCCGACCCACAGGTTGAGAACCACTGGTTTAGGATGACAGGTTGACATTAGGGAACGATATGGGAGGTGAACAGAAGTTCTGAGTGCCATGCCTGTCATTTCTTGATAAGGCAGTCCTCGACTTACGGCAGTTCATTTAGCGAACGTTTGAATTTACGACAGCACTGGGAAAAAAAAGTGACGTGCGGCCGTTTTTTTACAAACTTTGCAGCATCTTCATGCTCGTGCGATCAAAATTCAGATGCTGGGCAACTGGTTCGTGCTTATGACCGTTGCAGCGTCCCAATGGTCACGTTGATCTCCCTTTGCGACCAAGCCAAGCTCACTTAACAACCAGGTCTTATCAACTGCAGAGGTTCACTTAACAACTGTGGCAGGAATGGTCGCAAAATGGGGCAAAAGTCACTCAACAAATGTCTCACTTAAGAAGAGAAAATTTGGGCTCAATTGTGGTCGTAAGTCGAGGACTACCTCTACTGCTAAGAGTGAATCTTGGGGGGATGGCATTGATAAGGACAGAAAGCAAAGAGGTGACAGAAACTAAAATGAAAATAAACCAACTGCAAAGAGGGGAAAATATACACCTTGTGCAAAAAAACCCCCAAAACCTACAGGTACTCCTTGACTTAGGACCAGAATGACCCCCCCCCAAATTTATGTTGCTAAGCGAGACATTTGTCACGTGAGGTTTGCTTCATTTTGCGACCTTTCTGGCCACAGGTTGTTAAGCGAATCATTGCAGTTGGTAAGTGAACCTGGTTTACCCATTGACTTTGCTCGTCAGAAAGTCGCAAAAGGAGACCGCATACAACTGTCATAAATGTGAGTCAGTTGCCAACTGCCTGGATTTTGATCAGGTGGAGGCTGCGTCGGTCGTAGGTGTGAAAAACGGCCCTAAGTCACTTTTATTCAGGGACGTTGTAACTTTGAATAGTCACTAAACGAACTGCTGTTCGGCCCCCTAACCCTAACGCCCGACGGGACAAATGGAAAAGGGACATAAATGCCCACAACAGAAAACATTGCTTGCAAGATGCCAAAAACGAACTCCAAACAGCATTTGAAAATGTCCAAAAGGCCGAACGGACTCTCCCACTCCCCTCAAAATAAAAGTGCGCGCACCTCCCAAGTATGGCATCATACTTGCCTGCGACGCTCCAGCTGCTCGGCGGAGCGTCGCACAGGCGAAGTATGTGCCATGCGTGTGTGTGGAAGTGCCGAAGACTTTAAAGACAGGTAAGGAGCTCAGGCCCTCCGGAGCACCGTATTGGAATGGTACCCGGGTCAGGCTCCAGTATGCCCATACCGGGGCATACCGCCTGCAAGCCACCACTGGCTGGCTGTGAATAAAATCTCTGCGGTTTGCAAAGCGTTTCATTATTTTATCAATGCCATAACGTGCATTGCAGGAATGCCGATTTAAAACAGCTCAGCAGTTTACGGAATAATCACCGTCTTCCGTTGTTGTGTTGTGGGGAGTCTGCATAATTCATGCCTTTTTCAAAAGGCAGGGCGATAAATCACCAGCCTGTTTGGGCGGAGAGCGCTTTTTAATGCGTTATTTTATTAAATGCACAGGTATGAATCCTTCAACTTCTGAAATGCCAGCTGACCAAGCCACTAATAAACGGAGCCGGTTTAATTTTACAGACCGAATCCTAAAGGGTTACTGGAGCCATCTGCTCCAGAGCAGGACTCCCAATCAAAATGTATCCCAGGAGACGGCTGCTTTAATTCTTAATTTTAGAGTTCTCTGTCAGCCTTCCTGCATTATTTAGAAAAAGCAGGATGGAGACATGTCTGAAAGTGACAGACAACAAGGCCCGGGACGGTAATTAATTATCATATTTCATTAATAAAACAGAGATGATGCTTCGGCTTGCAACGGATGATGCTTGCAACGGCTCAACAAGAGAATAATTCTAGCCCAGTATGCTAAGCTTTAAAGGGAGAAATTCTGTGATAAGATGCATCTCTTAAGATGCACAACAGACCTCTAAATAAAAATAGATCTGGTATCTAACGGGGGGGGGGGGGGGGGGTGAGGGGGGGAAAGAGCATTGCAAAAACGAAGCGAGGAATGATAATAAGTCTGTACCTATTAAAAACAACGAGGCAAGCCATTTACAAGCCCAGCTTATACCTAAAGGAGCTTCACCAGTCTCTAAAAACAAGGAATTTTATAGAATTGGGGCAACTTCTGTTCCACTGGTTAATTGTTGTCACTGTCAGGAATTTTCTCCTTAGTTCTAAGTTGCTTCTCTCCTTGATTAGTTTCCACCCATTGCTTCTTGTTCTGCTCTCAGGTGCTTTGGAGACTAGCTTGGCTCCCTCTTCTTTGTGGCAACCCCTGAAAGATTGGAAGACTGCCATCATGTCTCCCCTGGTCCTTTTTTTCATTAGACTAGACATCCCCAGTTCCTGCTTGGGAATGACTGTTTGGAAAAGAGGTGGGGGGGGGGGGGCGGTCCTTGATCTATCACCATGATTGGGGCCAGAATTTCCACTGCTAAGCAAGGCAGTTGTTAAATGAGTCGCACCCCATTTTACCACCTTGTTTGTTAAGTGAATCACTGCAGGTCATTAAGTGAGTCTGGCTGTTAAGCGAATCGGGCTTCCCCCATTCTCTTTTGCCTGTTGGGAAGGTCGCAAATGGTGATCATGTGACCCTCCCCTAGATGCTGCGACCCTCCTAAATACACCCCGATTGACAAGTGCCAGAATTCTTGTTTGCTTGACTGTGGGGATGCTACAACGGTCGTAAATGTGAGGACTGGTCTTAAGTCACTTTGTTTAGTGCTGTTGCAACTTCGAATGGGCACTAAATGAATGCTAAGCTGAGGGCTGGCAGTACATTTTGTTTTTTTGGGGAGTGGATAAATTTACATTCCAACTCCCAGACAGAGTTGTCCAACCATCAGATTAGTCCTCGACTTGCAACGGTTCATTTAGTGGCCGTTCGGAGTTACAACGGCATGGGAAAAGTGACTTATGACCGTTTTCCTCACTTACCATTGCAGCCTCCCCAGGGTCATCTGATCCCAATTCAGACAGCTGGCAACTGACTCCTATTTGTGACGGTTGCAGTGCCCCTTTTGCGACCTTCTGACAAGCAAAGTCGATGGGGAAGCCAGATTTCCTTAATGCGTTATTAACATCGCAACTGAGGGATTCACTTAACAGCGGTGGCAAGGAAGAGTGTAAAACGGGGCAAAATTCACTTAATAAATGTCTTTTAACAACTGTGTTACTCATTGAACAATTGCAGTGATTCCGTTAACAAATGTGGTGAGAAAAGTCATAAAACGGGGCAAAAGTCACATAAATTTGGGGGGTCAATTGTGGCCGTAGGTTGAGGGCTATCTCTATTTTGAGATCGGATGTGCAGATTAAAGTCCACTGAAGGTCAGAGCACCCTGCCTTGAGGTTCTTTCTCTTTGACACTCTCTTACAATTCAGTTCACACGGCCCACATACCTTTGCAGGAATGGGGAACCATTTCTTTCGGTGCCTAAAAAAAAAAATCTCCAAACTGTGTGTGCCTTTTTGTATGCATCGGCTGGCTCCATTTCCAAAGGACCAACGCTATATGCATTTGCAGCGAGTGTGCATGGAAACTACTTGGCAATCCTCGCTTGGCTCAAAATGCGCTTTTATAATTTTATTCTCAACGCTAACAATATTTACTTTGACACCTACGAGAACAATTCTAGCAGCTAATGTACTCGGCATTCAAAACTGCTGAAGCTTAAACTTAAAAGGAAGCAAAAGAAGAAGAAGAAGGGGGGGGTGTAACAACGGCACGGTAGTTTTACACACGCACAACTTTCTGTACATAAAGTGGTCTGGATAAACTGCCATCACACTGATGTCAAGATAATGCAGGCAGATTTTTTTTTATGCTGTTTTTTAGAAAAACAAAAGATTTTAAACTGTGTTATACTGAACTCTTCAAAGCGGCATGGCTAATCCTCTCCCTTTTTCCTTCAACATTTCTAAGGAGGGAGCAGCGTTCGACCAATTACCAACATTTCGCTTCAGCAACTTTGGCAAAGAGCAACGTGGCAGGACAGGCAGTCCTTGACTTACGAACAGTTCATTTAACGAGCGTTCGAAGCTACGATGGCAGTGAAAAGTGACCTGTGATGGTTTTTCACCCTTATGACCATAGCTAGCAGCAGCATCACAATCACGCAATCAAAATTTAGACACTTGGCAACTGACTTGTAATTGATGATGGTTGGCATGTCCTGGGGATCAAGTGATCCCCTTTTGTGACCTTTTGACAAGCAAAGTCCATGGGGAAGCCAAATTCACTTAATGTTGTGGCCCATCAGTAGCCAGCAGAGCTGGAAGCAGATTCGGACAGTGAGGAGGTTGGGGAGGAAGATGGGCCAGTCCTGGAGTCTGGGGAAGGCTCTGATGAGGGCTCTGTGTCGGAGGCAGAGAGGTGGCCAGGGCCGTCTGCCAGTTATCAGCTGCCTTCAGAGTCAGACATTAGTGGGGCAGAAGAACAGCTGGAGCCTGTTTCCGATGTGTGTATGCGCAGAGCTGCCAGGAGAAGGGAACAATTAAGGAACAGGGGTCGACTCGGGAGTAAAAGCACAAGAAGACATTGAATGGCCCCTCCCATAGGGAATAAAAGAGGAGCGAAAGGGGAGGGGGCTTTTGCAGGAAACAATTCGTTCATTCCCTCTGGAATGAGCTGCCCCCGGAGCTTCGCATAATCCCCGACCTCCGGTCCTTCCGACGCGCCCTAAAAAGTTGGCTTTTCCAACAAGCCGGCCTGGCCTGTTAATTTTAACTTATTTTAAATGTATTGTTTTTTTAAAATTCGGTTTGTTTTTTTGGATATGGATTTAATTATTTTTTTTTTTAACTTTTGGGATGTGTGTTTTTTAATGTTGTACGTCGCCCTGAGTCCTTTTGGAGAAGGGCGGCATATAAATCCAAATAAACAAATAAACAAACAAACAAACATTCGTTTCAGGAGTGCGAAGATCCGTCCGTGAATCTCAGAGACTCTGTGCCAAGTCTTTCTTTGCACAGCACCTCCTTTGGAAAATATTTCCATGGCAGCTTTCCAAGCTAGATAAGGTCTGTGGTCATAAATTCACCTTTGAAACAAGACTGTTTGCCAGGCCTTGGCTGTACGTGAATGGGAGGCATTCACATTTGTTTAATAAAAGGGGTTTTGCCGGGACCATGAATCTGCCTCATGCTTTTGGGGAAAGCCTGAGTCAGAACACTTAACAACCATGTTATTAACTTAACAACTAGGGGATTGTAGCAAGAAAGAGTGTAAAACGCGGCAAAATTCACTTAAACAAATGTCTCGCTTAGCAACAGAACCTTCGGGCTCTCTTGTGGTCGTAAGCTGAGGACTAGCTAACTTGGCATGGGCCAGAACAACTCCCCCTGCTTCAAATTTCTATTCTGACCAGCTTCAACTCTTGAGAGTCTCTGCAGGGATACTGGATCGGCTCCAGAGAGTTCTGCCCAAGTGCATTATTCATTATTCACTATTAATAGCAAGGAAGGAAGAACAGCAAATGGTAAAAAAGCAGCCACCGAGCGAAAGACTTTTTTCAGTTCCTTTCATTTCTTTCAAGGCGGCCCCGATGGTTGAAGAACAAAATTTAAAATTTAAGAACTAAAAAGAAAGACACAAAACCTGAAAAAGCTGAAACAATACAAGGCTGTGGTTTTACATCGTGCCGATCTTAGTTCTTTTTTTGACAGCTTTAAAATGATATATTTTCACCGTCGATTCATGATATAGTGGAAAACCGATCACCTCTATGATATTTGTAAACATATCAGCATATATTTCTTTATCACGCGCCTTTATCTTTCCCTTTCGGTCCATTTCTTCACCCATTTAGATGCTGTTGTTGTTGTTTTTTTAAAACGTCTAACAGAAACACACACGTCAATAAAGAAGCAAAACACAACACTGGTAAAACTGTCCTTCCTCTCAAATACTACCTATTGTTCAGAATTTAAGTGTGCGAGTCAATTTCATACTGACAAGCCTGCATCTGTAAAGCTTTTGACACGTTTCCGAAAACAATTTTAAAACAACACCAAAAATGGTTGTGTAAGCAGCATGGCGTTTTTTTTAAAAAAAGTGTACGACAAACACAAGATGAAACACAATTGGGCTGATAGCTTTTTCGAGAGGAACAGCACGCTTGGGCTCTTGCAAGCGGAATCACAAATCCAACACAAGGGGTTATGGACGCATTTAAAAAACACAACCACCTCAAAGCAGTTCGGCAGTTCGAATCCCACCAGGCTCAAGGTGGACGCAGCCTTCCGTCCTTCCGAGGTGGGTAAAATGAGGACCCAGGTTGTTGGGGGCAAGAGGCTGGCTCTGTAAACCGCTCAGAGAGGGCTGTAAAGCACTGTGAAGCGGTATATAAGTCTAAGTGCTATTGCTTTCTATGTCTCTCTCTGTCTCTCTCTCTGTTTCTCTCTGTCTCTTGCTCTTTCCATGTCTGTCTCTCTGTCTATCATCCATCCATCATCATCATCTTCTTCTTCTTTTAATGACCCCATAATCCCTGGGGGGTGGGATAGAGTCTGGGCAACTGAATGGAGCTAGCAGAGTGTTTACTGGCCGGATGCCCATCCTGTTGCCATTGCGGAGTTTTGTTCAGCAGATATATTCTCGTTGTGCCCAGAGAGAGAAATATCTGCCTCTGCCTAGGATCGAACTCACACAGTCTCTTGATTGTGAGGCAAGAGCTCCACCTCTAGGCCATTGTACCACATCCATCTGTCCTTCCGTCCCTCCATCCATCCATATCTTTCCATCCATCCATATCTTTCCATTCATCCATCCATCCATCCATCCATCCATCCATCCATCCATCTATCATCTACCTGTCTATCATCTATTATCCATCCTATCTATTATCCATCCTATCTATTATCCATCCTATCTATCATCCATCTATCTATCTATCTATCTATCTATCTATCTATCTATCTATCTATCTATCTATCTATCTATCTATCTATCTATCTAATCTATCTATCTATCTATCTATCTATCTATCTATCATCTATCTATCTATCTATCTATCTATCTATCTATCTATCTATCTATCTATCTATCTATCTATCTATCATCTATCATATCTATCTATCATCTATCTATCTATCTATCTATCTATCTATCTATCTATCTATCTATCATCTATCTATCTATCTATCTATCTATCATCTATCTATCATCTATCTATCATCATCATCTATCTTTCCATCCATCCATCCATCCATCCATCCATCCATCCATCCATCCATCCATCCATCCATCCATCCATCCATCCATCCATCCATCAATGGAGCTAGCAGAGGGGTTACTGGCCGGATGCCCTTCCCTGTCACCAGTATAGAGTTTTGATCAGCAGATATATTCTCATTGTGCCCAGAAAGAGAAATATCTGCCTCTACCTAGGATCGAACACACAGCCTCCTGACTGAGGCGAGAACTGCACCTCTAGGCCACTGCAACCACATCCATCTGTCCATCTATTCGAATTCAGCATTGCAGACTAATTCTGCCCACGACCTGCAATTCAATTCTCACCGGCTGGAGGTTGGTTCAGCTTTCCGTCCTTCTGAAGTCAGTAAAATGAGGACCCGGATTGTTGAGGGCAATAGGCTGATACTGTAAACCGCTTAGAGAGGGCTGTTCAGCACTGTGAAGTGGTCTATAAGTCTTCATTGCTATCTGGGGTGCATCTGGGCAAGAGAATTTCGGACAACTTTGCTGTCTGAAAAACAGACCTGCTGCTGAAAAATGCAGCACATCCCAAAATCTGTTTATAGTGCTGCTTTCTCAATGTCAACTGGGGTCTACAATAGCATTTTACAGGCCTGGACGTCTTAACGCTAGAGCTTGTGGGCACCATGAAATAAAATATACAGGTCATCAGCATTCCGCAAGTGCTGGGTTCTCTCTGAGCATTTGATTGACAGGGAGAGCAGTTCGGATTCAGGCCAGCAGAGAAGGCAAAAAAAGAGCTCAAAGGAAAAAAAAAAAAGGAGAAATTGGGTGTTCTGGGAATAACAAGAACTTTTGAATTTTTTAATAGTGAAGCAAGACATAGAAGGATTCCTGCAAGCCCGTGATCTTTATAGACACCTTGAAAGTTGAACATTAGTGCCAGTAGGGTGTAATTAAAGGTAAAAGTTCCCCTCGCACATAGGTGCTAGTCGTTCCCGACTCTAGGGGGCGGTGCTCATCTCCACAAGTCTTAAAGTTCCCAAGTTTGGACACCCCTGGTATAAGGAGTTTGGGCAAGGGATAAGACTAGAAGACCTCCAAGGTCCCTTCCAACTCTACGATTCCAATTTCTTCTTAAAGTCCCTTAAAGTACATTGAAAGGACTATATTACATTATAGATTAAAGTATATTGAAGTGCATAACAAATGGAGAATGACCAAGTCTGCAGTGCTCGGTGGATCAAGTTCCATAGCTCACGACAAAGTCATCTGGCAAAGGAACACCAAGTCTGAGATGGAGAATCTCTGCCTTCAAGCTCAGTTTCTAGAGAAGGGACCGCTGCCTGCTATGGCAGGCAATATCAACATTTATCTCATTTGTCTATGGAGATTTTCAACCAGGTCATGGTTATCCCCAAAGTGCTTTTTGTTTTCAAAGGGCAAATGTTTAGATTAACAAAGTTGGAAGGAACATTGTAGGTCATCTAGTCCAACCTCCTGCCCAAGCAGGAGACCCTACACCATTTCTGACAGATGGCAGTCCAGTCTCTTCTTGAAAGCCTCCAGGAATGAATATCCCACAACTTCTGAAGGCAACTTCTGTTCCATGGGTTGATTGTTCTCACTGTCAGAAAGTTTCTCCTTATTTCCAGGTTGAATCTCTCCTTGTTCAATTTCCATCCATTATTCCTTGTCTGGCCTTCAGGTGCTTTGGAAAATAGCTTGACCCCCTCCTCTCTGTGGCAGCCCCTCAAACATTGGGACACTGCTGTCCTGTCTCCCCTGGTCCTTCTCTTCACTAGACTAGCCATGCCCAGTTCCTGCAACCATTCATTGTATGTTTTAGCCTCCAAGCCTTTGATCATCTTAGATAGATTCAGATTTACAGAGTTGGAAGGGACCTCGTAAGTCATCTGGTCCAATCCCCCATCCAAGCAGGAGACCCTACACCATTTCTGACAGATGGCAGTCCAGTCTCTTCTTGAAAGCTTCCAGTGATTAAGTTCCTGCAACTTGCAAAGCCCCTCAAATATTGGAAGACTGCTATCCTACTATTGTGTCTCCCCTGGTCCTTCTCTTCACTAGACTAGCCCTGCCCAGTTCCTGCAACCGTCCATGGTATGTTTTAGTCTCCAGTCCCCTCATCATCCTGGTTGCTCTTCTCTGCACTCTTTCTAGAGTCTCCACATCTTTTTTTATAGTGTGGTGTACATCACTTGAGCTTGTTTGTATCCCTCTGTCAATGCAATTTAGAAATAGACTTTCTAAAAAAAAAAAAAAGGACTATTTCATTTATTAAATTTGTGTGCTGCGCCTCTCACCGACAATTTGACCCTTGAGAAACGAGCATTTGAAATAACCCAAGGCCGTTTCCTATAGAAAAGAATTGTATAACCACTCCAGATATCCCTGCTTGGATGTTCTCCCACTAAACAAAATTCAGAACGTTTGAAAATAATCACCCAGACAAAGATGACATCTCAAATCTATGGGCGAGGCACTTCCCTCTCAATCCCAAGATTGTGATAGGGAAAAGATCTTTTGTAAAGATCGTAAGCGCCACTTCTATTTTATTATGGGGTTTTAAGTAATTTTTCTGCAGCACTCTTAAGCAATTCTCTCTCCTTTTGCAAGACCTCATTTTCTTATTAAGAAGACTATTTGGTGATTAGCATCATGCCCTTTGCTCAGCTGGCCTTTAACTCATTTTAATATTTAATGTGCAATAAATGACTCACTTTACAAATTCATTCAGTGTTGCAGAACAGATAAAACTAACAATGACAACCGAGATAAATGTCCTTTTGAGGAAGTTATTCAAACCCCCTCCTTTTACCATAGTGCTACTTATTTGCAGTTAAGAAAAATGAAGTAGTAATAAACAAAACAAAAGAAAAAAAATATGTTTTCAAAAGGATAAGTCTTCAGAAAGTCATCAATAGATGTTTTACTCTCAAAACATGAATCATTATATACCGATTATGTTTAAAATTCTTTCTGAGCTTTCAAAAAGATAATAATCTAGATGCTAGGAATCCAATTATAAGATACCTCTGTATACAATGAAGTTTTTTTTTCCTTATCCAAATCATTTAATCAGATCAATTATCTTTTGGATATTCACGAGTTTAATTTGCTGAGCAAAACTTTGTCTGGAATGCAAAATGCGAATTTTCCTTCTGAGGGAGGAAGGCATCTCCAATGCAGCTAATTTCATGCAGAAAAATGAATGATTGGGCTGCAAAAAGCATGAAAATTAAGGCACTCCTTCAAACAAACTATTTATCCAGGACGAGACAATGTTTACAATACGTTAATTAAGGAAAGCTTTCGCTCTTAGATGCACAAGAACGAATTAAGGGATGGATGCCAACATAAGGAAAGAAAACGAATTGATTCTCTATCATCTGCATTTAGCCAAGACTGATTTTTTGCTTCACGTTGCGATGTGGTAGCTTGATACTCAACTGCTTTCAAACTCATAGAATTTGGTACTCAACACATTTTAACATGAAGATTTTGACCCGGTACTCAAAGCACAAGCTAGAACTTGTTGATGTCAGCTGCCTTGCGACTCAATTTTTTTTTGTGGGAAAAAAACTGTTCGATGCTCATAGTTTTTGGAACTCATCACGTCTCCCAGAACCCCGGAGTGTTACCGAGGTACCACGTTGAACTATTACTTTAAAATCACATTCATGAGCTTTGTAGGTTACCAGTTTGAAACTGAGAAGCAAGATAAAAGAGAAATTGCCATGCAGCTACAAACTCTGGTTGAGCCTGTCCACCTCATCACATATATAAATCAAATTCTTTATGATCAGAGATCAGTAATAAAAGCAACCCAATTAAAAAGAAAAAAACCTAACCTACGTGAAACATTTCGGGAAGTCTGAAGCTGCAGCATAGAAGGCACTGTGCTCGTAATTCCTAGTCGTTTATTTCTATTTTTAACATGGCCATAAAAAAAAATAGGTCACGGGGAAAGTTGGCCCTCACACTGGCCAGGTATGTAATGTTCTTTAGCAGGGATGGCGAATCTTTTCCGGACCGAGTGCCCAAAGCGTTTGTGTATGTGCTTGAAAATGTGTGCATACCCGAAGCCCCAAAATGCAATGCAGGTGGCCCCCACACATGCACCCTGTCCCCCCCACACACAGCCCCCTGCATGTGCCCCCCCCCCGGCTTGTGCGAGAAACCTGATGCCAACAGTGTGCAGCAGCAGCCAAAAAAGCCAACACGGTTCTAGGCTACATAAATAGAGGGATAGAATCAAGATCACGTGAAGTGTTAATACCACTTTATAAGGCCTTGGTAAGGCCACACTTGGAATACTGCATTCAGTTTTGGTCGCCACGATGTAGAAAAGATGTGGAGACTCTAGAAAGAGTGCAGAGAAGAGCAACAAAGAGGATTAGGGGACTGGAGACTAAAATATATGAAGAACGGTTGCAGGAACTGGGTAGGTCTAGTTTAATGAAAAGAAGGACTAGGGGAGACATGATAGCAGTCTTCCAATATCTCAGGGGCTGCCCCAAAGAAGAGGGAGTCAAACTATTCTCCAAGGCACCTGAGGGTAGAACAAGAAGCAATGGCTGGAAACTAATCAAGGAGAGAAGCAACTTAGAACTGAGAAGACATTTCCTGACAGTTAGAACAATTAATCAGTGGAACTCCAGAAGTTGTGAATGTCCCAACACTGGAAGTCTTTAAGATGATGTTGGATAGCCATTTGTCTGGAACGGCATACGGTTTCCTGCCTAGGCAGGGGGTTGGACTAGAAGACCTCCAAGGTCCCTTCCAACTCTGCTATTGTATTGTATTGTACTAACCGGCCGGAGGGAGGCATGCATGCCTGCAGAGAGCATTGCGTGCCACCTGTGGTTCTATAGCATTCCTTGTAACAGAAATGAACAACACTGATTTTCTCACTGAAACCAGTCGTATTTTTTTAAAAAACTATTCATGGCATCCTGTTAAGAGCCTACCATTCTGCATCATCCTATCTTTGGTCTTCTAACGATAGATTAGTAACCTCCTTTTTAAAGGAAGAACGGTGCTGTATTTCTGAAACTAATGAAGCAGCTTTGATTTCTCCCCCCCCTTTTCCCCCCTTTTCCCCTACAGGGGAGAAATATAGCTAAATTAACATTTTCCCACTGTTGTGAGATGTGTGTGCTTTGATGACGGGTCTGTGGCTTCTCTCTTCCGTTCAATCTCTTTGAGGCATTGTCACAGGGAAGCAATGCCAGGAAAAATAATAATAATAGAAGTTTTAACTGAAACGGAAGGTTAAATGCTACGTTCCACACCAAGAACAATCTAGCTCCAGAGAAATGCAGCCCAGATGATTTCTGGTTTTAAAAATCGGGATGATTGCGGTTCCATGGATATTTATGTTGAGAAAGCAAGAATCTAAATTCTGTAACAGTCCCCGTTCCTCTGATGCTAACACAGACTAATAGGAAGTTGTCGCATCTCACGTACGGAGAGGAGAAGTATGAAAAATATTACTAACTATACCCTCTGATGCTCAATTTGTGTAGACTAATGCATGGCATGTGTCTTCAGAAACGAAGACATCTTCATTAATTTGATTTTCTGCTCTTTGTGGAGTTTAGGATATCAATATTGCGCAATCCATCTCCTCTCGTCTAATAAAACGGGCAGCGGGATGATGGGAAAAAGAAGCAGAAATACATCATCGGGTGCAACTATTACTACTTGAGAATGACAGGTCATTTTTCCTGCCGTGCGACTATCAACTCTGAATCCACCGCTTCGTTGTTCAACCCAACCTGCCTGGTGGGGGAAGAAAAACCGGACAGGTTGCAGGGAGACTGTATTAAACAGCATCTTTTCAAGCCGCAAAGATATGCTCCTTGATTATGGGGTGGGGGGACTCCCAATCAAGAAAACATCACCTTTTAGGGCAGGGGTCCACAACCCCCAGGGCTGTGACCTGGTACTCGGCCATGGACCCGTTGGGAATTGGACTGTGCAAGAGGCAACGAAACTCCGTTTGTGCAAGCAGTGGGCGTGCGCCTTGGTCTGTGAAGCTCCATTTGTGCAAGTGCACCCATTGTATGGTGGGAAACCAGCCCCTCTTCGCCCACCTACCCCCACTGGTCTGCAGAGTCAGAAAGGTTGGGGACCCCTGTTTTACAGCATACAGATTTAACCCAGAGGTCAGATGCCATGCATTAACAGAGGGATTCAATCAAGGGAGGTACTAATACAACTCTATAAAGCCTTAGTAAGGCCACACCTAGAATACTGCATCCAGTTTTGGTCACCACACCATAAAAAAAGATGTGGAGACTCTAGAAAGAGGGAAGAGAAGAGCAACCAGGATGATGAGGGGACTAGAGGATAAAAGATATGAAGAATGGTTGCAGGAACTGGGCCTGGCTAGTCTAGGGAAGAGAAGGATCAGGGGAGACAGGAGAGCAGTCTTCCAATGTTTGAGGGGCTGCCACAGAGAGGAGGGGGTCAAGCTATTTTCCAAAGCACCCAAAGGCCAGAGAAGGAACAATGGATGGAAACTGAACAAGGAGAGATTCAATTTAGAAATAAGGAGGAATTTTCTGACAGTGAGAACAATCCACCCATGGAACAGAAGTTGCCTTCGGAGGTTGTGGGAGCTTCATCACTGGACACTTTCAAGAAGAGACTGGACTGCCATCTGTCAGAAATGGTGTAGCATCTCCTGCTCGGGCAGGGGGTTGGACTAGATGACCTACAAGGTTCCAACTCTGTTAATCTGAATCTATCTAAGATGATCAAAGGTCTGGAGGCTAAAATCAAACAATGAACAGTTGCAGGAACTGGGCATGGCAAGTCACGTCCTTCCCCTTAGATCTGCTAACTGCTCCAAGATAACCAGCTTATTTAATGGAAGTTCCAAATACTCCATTCATTTTACACCCGGGCAGGATCCAATTACTTATTGGTTACCTCCAAAATAATGAGATTGTTTTCCATTAGTACGGAGGCTGGACCTTATTAGCAGAGGCACCGTTGCTTTTTCTAAGAGAGGTAGTAACCCTTGAGTTTGCAGATAGCAAGTGGCAGAATCCTACTTCCTTTCCTGAAACTGTGTGCTCGGTCCCTCAATGTGTAGGCGGTAGCAGCGCAAAGCACGCAACCAGGTTGACAAGAAGCACCTACTACTAAAGGCTATGCAATACAGGGAAGTCCTCGACTTACAACTGGTGGTTTAGTGACAAGGTCCAAAGTTGCAACAGCACTGAGAAAGGTGACTGATGACTGTTTTTCATAGTTACGATGTTTGCAGCATCCCCACGGACATGGGATCAAAATTCAGATGCTTGGCAACTGGTTTCATATTTATGACGATGAGCCTCGGTGATGGGGTGGTTAGAATGCAGTACTGTAGGCTACTTCTGCTGGCTGCCTGCAATTTGGCAGTTCGATCCTGACTGGCTCAAGGTTGACTCTGCCTTCCCTCCTTCAGAGGTGGGTAAAATGGGGACCCAGATTGTTGGGGGCAAGAGGCTGACTCTGTAAACCGCTTAGAGAGGGCTGTAAAAGCACTATGAAGCCGTATATAAGTCTAAGGGCTATTGCTATTTGTTAAGTTGAGTTTTACCCCATTTTACGACTTTTCTCGGCACCGTTGTTAAGTGGATCATTGCAGCCGTTAAGCTAGTAACACAGTTGTAAAGCGAACCTGGATTCCCCATTGACTTCGCTTGTCAGAAGGTCGCCAAAGGGGATCACATGATCCCAGGATCCAGGAAAGGTCATAAATAGCAATAGCTATTATTAATAGCAATAGCTGTTAGTGCTACTCTGAGGTAGCCATATCTCAGAAGGATGGAAGGATGAGTCAGTTAGGATCGAACTCCTGGCAGTCGGCAGAGTTTGCCTGCAATACTGCATTCTAACCACTGTGCACCATGGATGGATGGATGGATGGGACGGGAGGGAGGGAAGGAGGAAGGAGAAAAGGAAGAACAATAGCAATAGGAATTAGAATTATACACCACTTCATAGTGCTTTAATAGCCCTCTCTAAGTGACTTAGCCTATTGCCCACAACAATCTGGTTCCTCATTTTACAACCTGGGAAGGATGGAAGGCTGAGTTGAGCCTGGTGAGATTCGAACTGCCAAACTGCAGGCAGCCGGCAGTCAGCAGAAGTAGCCTGCAGTACTGCCCTCCAACCACTGCGCCACCATAATGCCTTACTTAACGACAGAAACGTTGGGCTCCACTGTGGCCGTAAGTCGAGGACTACCTGTAGCCGTCACTGTTGTCTCTTCCGGACCATTGTGCACAGCCACTTTTTGACAGGCTTAAATTCTCTTATCAACAACAGGAAGGTACTTACGATCGGAAGAATATTCCACTTGGGACGTTGGAGCGGCTGTCCCTTCGCCCGCCTGAGCTGCACTGGCGTTTTCGGCCTGAGCTTTGCGAACAAGGGCTGCCAACGGGTGATCGGGATCCACCACCTTCAGCGGCTACAAGAGGCAAAGACAAGGGACATCACGGGGGCTGAACTCCCTCGCCCTGGACTGCCCAACGTCAAACGATCCTCTCTGTGGCTCAGAAAAGCTTCACAGGTTCTTCAGTCCCATTGGCTAGGACGATCTGGAAATCACCATCATCATTTAACGACTCCATAATCCCTTGTGGGGGTGGAGTCTGGGCAACTGAGTGGAGCTGAACATTTACTGGCCAGATGCCCTTCCTGTCGCCAATGCGGAGTTTTGTTCAGCAGATATATTCTCATCGTGTCCAGAGAGAAATATCTGCCTCTACCTAGGATCGAACTCCCAGCCTCCTGACTGTGAGGTTAGAGCTCCGCCTCTAGTCCAACCCACCATTCTAAACGGCATGCTGGAGATGTGATTTATTAATTATTTATCAAGAGGCCATTTTCCTGGTTCATCGTTGCCACACAGTTACAGGAAGGGGGAGGAAGGTTGGAATGCCTTACTAAACACAAGATAAATCTTTCTTGTAGGAACCAAGGTCATCTCCCAGGTGATGGAGGAAGGAGAAGAGTGCCCGAGGAGCTTGGCAATTAACCTAATTGGCCAATGTGACCAGTGACACATTGGGGGAAGGGGTTATTGCTTGTTTTAATCATACTGAACTTGTGGGAATGATTGAGAGTTGGTTTTACCCAAAGCGTGTCGATATGATGTACCCAATAAAGAAGTTCTTTGAGGAAGCAAGTGGCCTTGTAGTTTCCGATTTGCCTCATTAGTTGGGAACTTGACAATCTAAGTATAATCTTTACTGTCATTGTACTTAAGTACAATGAAATTGGTTGTATCTGATTTATAACTCACCTTATTTTTGTAAACCTTTATCAGGCTTGGAGAGTGGCCAGGCCGATATCTTTCAGATGCGGCAATACCTGGCAAGAATTCAGGAATGAACTAATTGTCTCCTGCAAACTCCACTCCCCTTTCGCTCCTCTTTTATTCCCTATGGGAGGGGCCATTCACCATCCACCTATGGCCTTACTCCCAAGTCGACCCCTGTTGTTTAGTTGTTCCCTTCATCTGGCAACTCTGTGCATGCTCACAATGGGAACAGGGTCCAGCTGTTTGTCTGCCTTACTGATGTCTGACTCCGAAGGCAGCACATAACTTACCAGATGGCCCTGGCCCCATCTCTGCCTCCAATGCAGAGCTCTCGTCCGAAACCTTCCCCAGACTCCAGGACTGGCCTATGTTCCTCCCCAACCTCCCCACCTCCTCCTCCGAATCTGCTGGCCACTGGTGGGCCACAACACTGGTGAATGGCCCAAAGTCACCTAACTGGTGGGACTAGAACTCAGGGTCTCCTGGTTTCTAGGCCAGCATCTTAGCCACAGCACGAAACTGGCCCTCTATCCTAGTACTACTTGGAGGGACAAGGCTTTCAATAGAAAGAATCTTTGTAATAGTTAATTTTCATCATGGTTTTTTGCCCATCAAAAAGCGGTGGGGAAAACGTTGGATTCTCTCTTCCCTGAAAGAAACGGTTGAGATCAGAGAAGGGGCTTCTAAAACCTTATTGTAGAAAACCACCGCCACCTAAATATAGATGAAGGAAGGGAAACCTCAAAGGTTTTTGCTAGTAGACAAGAGGAAAATCACTTCACTTCATATGGCATGCAAACCTAGAAGGGCATTATCTACCATGAGTAACCTGGAGTAGGGTCTGGCAAAGCAGAGGAGGAGGTGGGGGGGGAGGGGAAAGGCGTGGAGGAATTATTGTATATAGAAACTCGCAAACTTGACACCACAATTAAAACCAGACCGGAAGACTTGCCCTTCAAATAACAGGAAGCGGAAGCATTACCTTCATCAGTTCTTCTAGCCTGCTCCGTTTCTTAGAGGCGAAAAGGCTGGGATGCAGATAATTCCCTTCGTTGTCGTCGTCGTCGTCATCATCATCATCTTCATCGCCATCTTCCATTGCATCTGTCGAGTGAAGAATGGAAAGGATGGGACTTTTTTGTTTTGTTTTAAACAGTGGTATTCCAGAGCGCTACATTGTTTTGACAGCCGCAGTGGGAGAATCATGAATGAAAGCCCGAAGCCAAGTCAAAACCGTCTGGGCGCCATTCAGGAGCACCGCAGAGGCCGCCGCGTGGGCCAGCTTTCATTCAAAAGCTGCCGGGGTGATTGACGACAGGACGTTCAGAACTCTGCAAATGATGCTGCCTTGAAGGCACTGATGCTTCTTGGGCGAGCTCAGCCCTGCACAGCCTCCGTTTTCCATTGCAATATGGGCAATCTCTGACTGAGGATAACTCACTTGTATTTATTCATTTTGTCATGTTCATTAATAGCAGTAGCAACAGCACTTAAGACTTATATACCGCTTCGTAGTGCTTTTACAGCCCTAAGCGTTTTACAGTCAGCATATTGCCCCCAACAATCTTAAGTTCACTGGTATTTATTTATTTTGTCATGGTCGTGTCGTGTGTATTGGAGGTGGTGACTCTTTGAGCTGTAGGCAACGAAATTTCATTTTAATGTATGCCGATTAGTGTACATTTAAAGCGACAATAAAGTTATTACTCTATTCTATTCCATTTCTCTATTCTATTCTACTTTTCTTCTCCTTCTATTCTTCTCGCCTCCTCCTCCCTATTCTATTGTATTTCATTCTCCTCCTCCTTCTATTCTATTCCATATTTCTATTCAATTCTATTTTCTTCTTCTATTCTATTCTTCTCTCCTCCTCCTCCCTATTCTATTGTATTTCATTCTATTCTATTCCATATTTCTATTCTACTCTATTCTGTTCCATTCCATTCCTTTCTCCTCCTCCTCATTCTATTCTATTCCATATTTCTATTCTATTCTACTTTTCTTCTCCTTCTATTCTATTCTTCTCTCCTCCTTCTCCCTATTCTATTCTATTCTATTCTATTCCATATTTCTAATCTACTCTATTCTGTTCCATTCCATTCCATTCCTTTCTCCTCCCTATTCTATTCTATTCTATTCTATTCTATTCTATTCCATTCCATTCCATTCCATATTTCTATTCTATGCCGTTTGCAGCTACGTGGCTGCATTTTATGATAGCTTTGCAGAAAACTGGCACTTTTACTATTTTGGGGCAAAACTGTGCCCATAGCAATTCAACGGTTTGCTTTACAATCGCTGACAAAGGGGAGAAAAATCAGTCTGGCCACATGACCAACCCACGTTACAGCTCCAGGATGGTCGTTATGTCGAGGACTGCCTTTACAACAGCAACATTTCCTGCCTGGAACATTTTAAGCCGAATGTTTTCTCAAAGCTACTGGTTACTTTTACAGAAGAGCCCTGTCAAAAGGAGTAAAACCACCTAAAAATGCAAGCATAAAACTTCAAATTTTTTTTTACAAATGGATTTAAAAAAGAACTCGGCTAAACGCTGCCAAAAGTTGGGTTATGCCTAGGGAGGCCGTCATTTGAAGCGTTTAAACTTCTAATCCTCTCTATAGCCTTTGGGGGAGGGGGAGGAAAAGAACATCTTAAAACATCTGCAGCAGATATTAGCGAAGAGCTTCCTCAGCTGTCAAGACGCAGGAGTGATTTAGACAGGAGCGCACAAGCTTACAGGCTTCCTCCTGCCTGACACCGTGTTTCAGAAAAGAAAGAGAAAAGAAAAAAAAAAAACCCACAAAAATCGCTTACTTTTTTTCTCCTCTTTTTTCTTCTCCGAAGAAGCAGCGTAGCGCCCTTCCTTCATGGCTTTCTGAATAAATTTGTAGTAGGGATTGAGGTAGTGATCAAACCGCAGGAAATCAAACTGGGAGTTGCGAGCCTGTTTGGCTTTCAGCATAATCTCAAACTGGACTCCCTGCTTGCAGACGAAATTCGCCGTCCGTTCGATGATGGCGTGCATCTTGGCAGTGGGGGGCTATTGGGGGGGGGGGAATAAAACAAAATTAGGTTCATCTTAATGAAAAGAAGGACTAGGGGAGACGCGATATCTCAAGGGCTGCCAGAGAGAAGAGGGAGTCAACCTATTCTTCAAAGCATCTGAAGGCAATACAATACAATACAATAGTAGAGTTGAAAGGGACCTTGGAGGTCTTCTAGTCCAACCCCCTGCCTAGGCAGGAAACCCTATACCGTTTCAGACAAATAGCTATCCAACATCTTCTTAAAGACTTCCAGTGTTGGGGCATTCACAACACTGGAAGGACAAGAAGCAATGGGTGGAAACTAATCAAGGAGAGAAACAATCTGGAACCAAGGAGAACTTTCCTGACAGTTAGAACAATTAATCAATGGAGCTACATTTTCTCCCCAGAGTGAGTTTAATTATGGTTTTGTTCTCTTGAAAAAGGAAGATGCCCAGAGATTAGATGATTGTTTTGGGATAGGAAACAAACCATGATCCATCATGAAACTCTTTCATGTAAACTAGTAATATTGGCTAATCTTTTGGAGGCATCTTAGCCCAATGTAAGTCATTCTTGGATTCTAACACTGATGCTGCCTGGGGTTGGTTGGTGTTGGAAGGCTAAAGCATCCATGGGAGCTTTCCATGGGAGAAGTTGCTTTAAGAGGGAGTATCTTTTGGAAATAGGTTGGCCTTAATCTTAAGACATGTTGAAATGAAGGCTTGGTGAAATTTAACTAGGCTCAGAAATGTTCTACATCTCGTATTGGATCTGTGAACGTTCACTGGGCACATGATATAAAGCAGGATTTCTCCACCTCTGCAACTTTTAAGATGGGTGGACTTCAACTCAATTAGAACAATTAATCAGTGGAACAAATTGCCTCCAGAAGTTGTGAATGCTCCAACACTAAAAGTTTTTAAGAAGGTGTTGGATAACCATCTGTCTGAAGTGGTGTAGGGTTTCCTGCCTAAGCAGGGAGGTGGACTAGAAGACCTCCAAGGTCCCTCCCAACTCTGTTATTCTATGCCGCAGTTATTCTTTCTGTTCGGGTCTCCCTTTCCCTCTTTTGTATTCCACACTGTGGCAAATGATCTTAAACCTTGGCAGCAAAACACCTGCTCTTTCCCGAGTTTTGCCACTCCAAAAGAGAAAATCAAAAGTGAATCTTTTACATTCCCTCGTTGCAATTACACAGGGCCATGCAGAGATTTTACACAACAAATAGGCAAAGACAAAGACGGTGTGTGTGTGTGTGTGTTTTTGTAATTTTACGACTTATGATGCCAAAACGAAGCACGGCTTGGCTGTGGATGAGCAGAAAGCCATCAAACCGTCTTCCATCTGGAATGGCAACAATAAAAGTAACGCATTATTTGTGAACTGTGGTCATCCAATAAGCAGCAGGCCATAGAGATGAACTCTGAAAAAAGCTCCTAGATCTCATGAGTGCAAAGCAAGATGAGAAAAGAGGGGGAGAGAATGTGGCCATGAGAACGGTGAAACGCTCAGAAAAAAAGGCCAATTTTCTTGCCTCCCCACCCCCCCAGCTTTTGACCAGAAATCGTCCACATTACAGTTTCATTCTTTTTCAAGATGGGTGCAATTGTAAACGCTTGAGGCATTAAATGACAACTGGAGCTTCTCAACCGTTTTAAGGATCTTGAAACCGCAGACTTTCCATTGTTGCCAAAAGGAAAAGTTGGGGCAATAAATATACCAAAAAGGAGTACGAACCTTTAATAGCAAGCGTTTACCAACAAGAACGTTACTGGCGTCCTTGACCTTAACAGGACAGAGTAACAGAGTTGGTAGGGACTTTGGAGGTCTTCTAGTCCAACCCCAAATCGTGGTTATCGACCCAAGATAACCTATATGTAAACTTCTAATAACATCAGCATTGTTTGCTGTGATGGCACAGTGGTTAGAATGCAGTGTTGCAGGCTAACTCTGCCGACTGCCAGCAGTTCGATCCTGACCGGCTCAAGGTTGATTCAGCCTTCCATCCTTCCGAGGTTGGCAAAATGAGGACCCAGATTGTTGGGGGCAAGAGGCTGACTCTGTAAACCACTTAGAGAGGGCTGTAAAGGTGTGAAGCGGCTAAGTACTATTGATTTCCTTTTATCCATCCATCATCCATCCATCCATCATCCATCCATCCATCCATCCATCCATCCATCCTCATCCTTCCATCCATCCATCCATGGTGTACAGTGGTCAGAAGGCAGTACTGCAGGCAAACTGCCCACTGCTAGCAGTTCGATTCTAACTGGCTCAAGGTTGATTCAGCCTTCCATCCTTCCGAGGTGGGTAAATGAGGACCAGATTGCTGGGGCAAAGGCTGATTCTGTAAACTGCTTGTGGGCTGTAAGAGCACTGTGAGAGTAGCGAACCAATGCTATTGCTTTCTTTCTTTCTTTCTTTCTTGCTTATACTTTCTCTTTCTTCTCTTCTTTCTTTCTTTCTTCTCCTTCTTCTTCTTCCTTCCTGTCAGCGTCCATTCAATCTATCCATCCAGTGCCGTTACATCCTGAGGCAGCCCTTGTTCCTTAGCTAGTTCCCTTCGCCTGGCAGCTCTGCGCATGCGCACACTGGGAACAGGCTCCGGCTGTTCTTCTGCCCCACTGATCTCCGACTGAAGGCAGCTGATAACTGTCAGTCAGCCCTGGCCCCCTCTCTGCCTCCGACACAGAGCCCTCGTCCGAGCCTTCCCCAGACTCCAGGACTGGCCCAGGTTCCTCCCCAACCTCCTCACTGTCTGAATCTGCTGCCAGCTCCGTTGACCGCTGGTGGGTCACAACACTAAAGTCATCTAAAGGGCTTCCATAACTGAAAGCAGATTAAACCTGCCCTAACCAGCCTGATACTTGTCTGCTGCATCAAGCCCAGCTGTTTTAAAAGCAGTTGCTAAAATTAGGTGGCAAAATGAACCCACTTCATCCCGTGATTTACACAGTGGGACACAAATTCTGCAACAGTTTTATAGATTACTTATGCGAGGATCCAATCATGCAGTTAATTTCAAAGGCAACCAGGGAACAATATCGTTAAAAAAAAAAAGAACAGGGAGCTACCCACCCATTCAAATTTATGTCTCCCTTTTCAAATACCTGAAGCCGATCTAAGATAGACCCCTGCTTTTGTGACAAGACTACGGGGAAAACACTGGTGCTATAGCCACGGGAAATGGCAATTAGACTTATATATCGCTTCAGAGTGCTTTGTAGCCCTCTCTAAGTGGTTTATAGAATCAGTATATAGCCCCCCCAACAATCTGGGTCCTCATTTTACCCACCTTGGAAGGAGGGGAGGCTGAGTCAACCTTGAGCTGGTCAGGATTGACCTGCTGACAATGGGCAGAATTAGCCTGCAATGCTTCCCTCTAACCAGTGCACACCATGGATGGATGGATGGATGGATGGATGGAAGGAAGGAACCCTGAAGCTGGCCTGGCCGAAATTATCTTGGAGCTTCAGTGCTGCCACACTAAAGCTGAGGGATAGGAAGGGGGGATTAGAGATAGCTGGGGTTATGTAGTCAAAATAAAATACTTTCTCTTGGGAACCAAGGACGTTCTCACATCTGGCCAGAGGAAGGAGGAGTGACGTCAGCAGACCAGCAGATGCTGCTTTGATTGGGCCATGTGACAGATTGTTTGGGATGGGGGGGGGGGACTTTCTCTTTTAAATAGGTGAAAACTGAGGGACCCTTCAGAGTCGGTTTTCACCAGATACGTGCCAATATGATATTTCCAATAAAGCTATTCTTTGAGGAATCTACCTGCTTTGGAGTTTTTTTTTTCTTGCAATGGATTTATTACTTGGAACCCTGACAGGAGGGAGGAAAGGAAGGAAGGACGGACGGATGGACAATACCCTTTAGATTTATATACCGCTTTACAGTGGTATTTAAAGCCCTCTCTAAGCGGTTGACAGAGTCAGCCTCTTGCCTCCAATAATCTGGGCCCTCATTTTACCCACCTCAGAAGGATAGAAGGATGAGTCAACCTTGAGCTGATCGGGATCAAACTCCTGGCAGTCGGCAGAGTTAGCCTGCAACACTGCATTCTAACCGCTGCGCCATCACAGCAAACAATTCTGATGTTATTAGAAGTTTACATATAGGTCATCTTGGGTAGATAACCATGATTTGTTAATAAAGAAGTTCTTTTTTTAAAAAAAGAATCTCTATAGTCATAAACAGGAGTGTGTAGCAATAGTAAGGAAATGAAATCCACACACCAGGAAAAAAAACAAAATAAAAAAAATTCCCAGAGAAGGGCTACAGAAGGTTCCCCCCCCCCAATCCCCTGGACATCTGAAGGGATTTTTGAGATCTAAGGAGTTCTGTGCCCTCCTCGTGGAATTTAACCTTCTTTCAGAATTTCAAACTACCGAGTTGCTTTGCCCGTATCAAAGGACTTTCATGTTCGCACGGGGCCTGAAATTGCAAAGAGCTAAATCGCAGGAGGAAGACCGCTACCTGCATTTGATATGGTTTTATAATCGTAAAAGGGATCACGTCCTATGCAAATACATCTTTTATTTCTTTCTAAATTATTCCGCAGATGGTGGATTGGAAAGCCGCTAGAGTAACACAGCTAAAATGCAATAACTAGGCAAATGTTGTGCTACCTCTCCAAAATCAGGAGAAACTATAGATGATTTAAATCATAAAATATGAGTTACAACAGAATGATTCAATGAGGAAGAGCCAGACGGGGAAAATAATTCCAGGGCTGTAAATCTTACAGAGAAACTTCAGACAACTAAAATATGGCGGGATATTTTTTTTCCCTTCACCAAAGCATTGCTATTGCAATTGTTTGGAGTAGGCCAACTATTCTTTTACAATATCAATAGTATCCAACACAGTGGTAAATGTTGAGAAGCTCACTCTGGAATCTCTGCCTGGAAGAGATTTACTCTTGGCTTACTCCCAGGTAACTATAGTAGGATTACCTTGACTTGCAACAGTTCTTGTAATGACCATTCCAAGTTACAACGGCACTGAAAAGGGGGACTTTTGACCATTTTTCACACTTCTGACCATTGCAGCATCCCCATGGTTACGCACTCAAAATTCAGATGATTGGCAACTGAGTCGTATTTACGATGGCTGCAATATCCCGGGGAAATGTGCGTGATCCCCTTTTGCGACCTTCTGACAAGCAAAATCAACGGGGAAACCAGAGTGACTCAACAACCGTGGGATTAACTTAATAAGGGCAGTGATTCACTTAACAACTGTGGCAAGGAAGGTCTTAAAAAAAGGGTCAAAACTCACATAACAAATATCTCGCTTAGCAACAGAAAATGCTGGGCTCAGTTGTGGTCGTAAGTCAAGGACTATCTATACAGCCTAAATCTGCCAATCTCAATTAATGCAATAGCCCCATGATGGCGAACCTATGGCATGCCTGCCAGAGGCAGCACGCAGAGTCGTCTCTGTGGGCACGCACGCCATCGCCAGCTGCTCTTCACAGGCACCAGAGCACCGGAAAAGGGCTTGAAAACAGCCCCCAAAATGGCCAAAAAACACCCCACTTTGGGGCTTTTTTCAGACCATTTTTGGCCCAAAAATGGCTCAAAAACAGCCTGAAAACGGCCCAAAAAACCAGCCACAAAATGGTTTAAAACACCCTGAAAATGCCCCCAAACCTGCCTGAAAATGCCCCCCAAACAGCCTAAAAATGGCCCAAAAACCAGCCCGAAAATAGCCTCAAAATGCCCCCCAAAATAGCCTGAAAATGGCCCCAAAACAGCCTGAAAACGGCCCAAAAACCAGCCTGAAAATGGCCCCCAAAACAGCCTGAAAATGGCCCCAAAACAGCCCCAAAACGGCCCAAAAACCAGCCTGAAAATGGTCCCAAAACAGCCTGAAAATGCCCCCCAAAACAGCCTGAAAATGCCCCCAAAATAGCCTGAAAATGCCCCAAAAACAGCCTGAAAATGGCCCCAAAACAGCCTGAAAAATGCCCAAAATACCAGCCTGAAAATGGCCCCAAACAGCCTGAAAACAGCCCAAAATACAGCCTGAAAACGGCCCCAAAACAGCCTGAAAACGGCCCAAATATTGCCTGAAAAGTGCCTGAGAAACAGTAAAAAAAATAGGCATGCATGCACCGGCCAGCTGCTCTTTGGGTTTTCCCATGCTCCAGCACATGCATGTTTCGGTTTGGGCACTTGGTGCTGAAAAGGTTCGCCCTCACTGCAATAGCCAGATAAGATATTCGGGGTGCTTTCAGAATTTCAGAATTCGGGGTGAATTTCCGAAGGGGCAGATTTACTTGTTGCCTTATTCAAAATTACAGAAAGGAAGATGCTGCAGATACTCCACGGCACTGGTCTGTATTAAAAACATACTCACCAGTTCCACATCGGAAGGTACGTTCAATCCCACAGGGGCGATAAATGGCTCTTCGTTTTCTTCCGCGCTTTCTGCCTTGGTTACAGCCACTATAAATTAGAAGAGGATACGTTGTCATGCAAAGAACGCAAACAAAACATCCGTTAAGTTTCCTTTCTTGACGGTTTATTTCTTTTTTCGTCAGTATATTTCCAGGCTGCGTTTACAATGCCAATTTCGTTTCATTATCTCTGTTTATTGGGTTAAGCCTGCTTCTGTTGAGGAACACAAATATGTTTTCGCTAACCTGATGGTGTAACTATCGCTTAGGAGACCAAGACGCATGATGGGATCGAGCCTTAATGCGCCCCAGCAAAGTTGATGCCTGTTCTGACCGAGGCTTCCCGAGAGCCTGAAGCAAACTCCTAGTCCCGACAAAAACCCCTTTTATTAATTTCCGGTGAATTCCACTCATTCACCTCCAGCAAAGTCTTTCAAGGGAGGATTTACAGTCACAGACCTTATCTGACTTGGACAGTTGCCAGGCCGATATCTGCAAAACCTGATAAGGAGTCTCGGAGAGTCACGAACCAATGAAGCAGACTAATGGTCTCCTGCAAACTCCACTCCCCTTTAGCTCCTCTTTTATTTCCTCTGGGAGGGGCCATTCATCATCCACCTGTGGCCTTACTCCCAAGTCGACCCCTGTTCTTTAGCTCTTCCCTTCCTCTGGCCACTCTGCGCATGCGCACACTGGGAACAGGCTCCACCTGTTCCTCTGGCTCACTGATGTCTGACTCTGAAGGCAGCTGATAACTGTCGGGCGGCCCTGGCCTCCTCTCTGCCTCCGACACAGAGCCCTCATCAGAGCCTTCCCCAGACTCCAGGACTGGCCCAGGTTCCTCCCCAACCTCCTCACTGTCTGAATCTGCTGCCAGCTCTGCTGGCCACTGGCAAGCCACAACAATGCCGCAGATGTTCCACCTGAGCGACATACCAGGGGACATTGCTTGAACAACAAGAACCAATTAAAAGAAGAGTCTTTGAAGAGTGTACACCAGAGATTCAGAAGTTAAGAGCCATTGGAAGGATACAGGCAGCGGGGAGAAATCCATCTCAGTTACAACGATCAGACAGCAGACTTTTCCTTTCTCGCTGTCAAGAAGATAAACCCTTGATGCATGTATTTACACAACCAGCAGCTGGTTTTCGAGATAATCCGCACCGCTTTGCTAGATTAATTCACAGGAGTAACTACGGGAGCTGACTGGGATAACAACATTTCATTCATTAATGTCTTTTCTCTGATACCTGCGGGTCTGATACCTGCGTGGCTTGTTTTTACAAATCAGTAACTGCAACTCAGCCACTTAAAGTGGCCCAAACTCTTCAGTTTTTTTTTTTTTTTAAGTTGGCAGCATTCTTTTTCCCATCCACAAGTTATCCCAAACCCTGGGAAAGTGGCTGAAATCACACTGCCAAAATTGGTCCATTCTGTGCAGAATTCGGTTGGGGGAATCTTAGGGTAGGCCTAATTCTTGTTTTATAGACTAGAATACAATGAAAGTTGGAAGGGACCTTAGAGGTCTTCTAGTCCAACCCCCTGCTCAAGCAGGAAGCCCTGTACCATTTCAGACAAATGGCTGTCCTGTCTCTTCTTAAAAATTTCCAGTGTTGGAGCATTCATAACTTCCGGAGGCAAGTTGTTCCACTGATTAATTGTTCCCACTGTCTAAGGAAATTTCTCCTCAGGTTGCTTCTCTCCTTGATTAGTTTCCACCCATTGCTTCTTGTTCTACCCTCAGGTGCCTTGGAGAATAGTTTGACTCCCTCTTCTTTGTGGCAACCTCTGAGATATTGGAAGACTGCTATCATGTCTCCCCTAGTCCTTCTTTTATTAAACTAGACATGCCCAGTTCCTTCAACAGTTCTTCATACGTTTTAGTCTCCAGTTCCCTAATCCTCTTTGTTGCTCTTCTCTGTGTTCTTTCTTGAACCTCAACATCTTTTTTACATCGTGGTGACCCAAACATCTGGATATACAAGTAGCCCTCAACTTATAAAAGTTCCTTTAGTGACCGTTCAAAATCACAACGGCACTATAAAAAGTGACTTATGGCCGTTCTTCATCCTTACGACGATTTACGGCATCCCCATGATCATGTGATCAAAATTCAGATGATTCATATTTATGACGGTTGTAGTGAACAGTTTTTGTGACCTTCTGACAAGCAGATGTAAGGGGGAAGCCAGATTCACTTTAAAATTGTGCTAACTTCACAACTGCTTAAGTGATTCACTTAACAAGTGGCCAGAACGATTGTCCAAACCCACTTAACAAATGCCTCACTTAGCAACAGAAATGTTGGGCTCAACTGTGGTCATAAGTCGAGGATTCCCTGTAGTAACTCTATAAATGAACTCATTAATTCACAGAGTGGTACACTGCATCCTCACTAGATGAACTCCCCTTAGCCTTCAATTCAATTATCTTCCCGCATTTCAGATTTTTAAACAACCCCATGCAAGAACTGGGATCTGAAGAAAATATGCAAAGCCACCTCAGAAGTCAACTTCTATCTCCTCCAGTTTCTCCAGACACAGCATCAAAAGGACTAGGGGGAAGATTAAGATGGATCTGCTTAACAACGAACAGAGATATTCTGCCCTCGCTTAATACCAGACAAAGCAGATATGACCTTCTGATCTATCCCCAGAATCAATGGAGTTGTACATTCTTCTCTACAAATTCCCAGCGCTTAATTATTAATGGCACACACACACACAATTTAATCTGGGGAAGCAATCTCAGAATTGTAATTCAATTACGGGGAAGGGAAGGGAGGCCTCAGATTCAACACAAGCCGTGTGCGCGCGTGCGTATGCTTGTGCACAGGGGATATGTGGGTCAAATTCACTTCTCCCATACAAAGCAAGTCCTAATGGCTCTCCACAATTGCGCTGTATAGTTCCTACTAATGCCTACGGCCTACAAATGGGCTCAAATGCAACCATAATTTGTCAGTTGCACGGGAAGTAGGATTCCATTCCTTACCCCAAAGTCAGCAGGGACTACAAACAATACAGCAGACAAACCGATTTAACAACTGTTTCCCCCCCCCCCCCCACATTTATTTTTAAACAATTCCTGCAATGCTGTTTTTCTACTTCCACTGTCAGCGGGGGAGAGAGAAAAAACAAACAAACATGTTTTGACAGATACTCATAGACGGCTAAGCTGACTACAGGGGAGTTGTTTTAATGATCTGACCCAAGAACATGTGTTTCTTTTTGACGGCATCGAAAAACCTGTGTGGTTTGACACTACCGCAAGCCTCACCATTACAAGTTCTTAAAAGCATTAACTATGTAATAGCTACTCTTCTACCCATTCTCTCTACACTCAGTCTGGATGGATCTGGGCCACTCAAACTGCCGGAGGAAATGGATCATCATTAAACTTTAATTTAGCGAGAATCCAGCAAAAAAAGAAAAGAAAAAAAAAGGATAACATGACACTTGTAATCAAACACGACAGTCTCGGATATTCCTCGCGGTATGACTGCATAAGCAACTGGTGGCACGTTTTATTTATTTTTTGCCAACCGCGTTGTGCCTATTACACTGCACAGAAAAACAACGAGCAACCTCAGCTACTAGGGGAGCAAAAATGAATTGAAAATTTGACTTTGCCACGATGCAATCTCCATCCTATAAGGTCCGCAAACCGTGGGCCGCGGCCCACTACCAACTGGGGCGTGTGAGTGGCAGGCTGGCACACAGCCTGATTCACGCAAGCAGCAGGCACCGGTGCTCGCAGCCTCACTCGCGTTCGTTTTAGGCACTGATGCCCACGGCCCGACTCCCACAAGCAATGGGTGCTGGCTCTCACAGCCCTCCTGATGAGTGGTGGGTACTGGGCACTCGCATCCACACAGCTCACAGCAACCAAGTTGTGCATACCCATCTCTGCACCTGTCCCTCGCGCAAAATCATCCCCACCCTCACGGCAGGCCACAAACGTGGAAAGGTTGAGGAACACTGCTATAAGGCAACTTAGAACTGCAGAAAAAACAATTACTACCAACTTGCCTTCCGTTGAGGACCTGCACACTGCATGAGTCAAAAAGACAGCTTTGAAAATATCTAAAGACTCTTCGCAACCTGGACATAAGTTGTTTCAACTCCTACCCTCAAAACGACGCTATAGGGCACTGCACACCACAACAACTAGACACAAGGAGAGTTTTAATGCCATCACTCTGCTAAACAAAAAAATCCCCTCAACACTGTCAAACTATTTACCATGTCTGCATTACTATTACTATTAGTCTTCTCATCGTTCCTATCCCCATCTCCTCCCACTTATGACTACAGCACTGTAACTTTGTTGCTTGTATCCTTACGATTTATATTGATTGTTTCCTAGTATGATTTGATTGCTTACTTGTACCCTGTGACTATGATTAAGTGTTGTACCTTATGATTCTTGATGAATATATCTTTTCTTTTATGTACACTGAGAGCATCTGCACCAAAGACAAATTCCTTGCGTGTCCAATCACACTTGGTCAATAAAGAATTCCATTCTATTCTCTCCTCTCTTCCCTCTCTATTCTATTTCATTCTATTCTAAGGTCTCAAACAAGAAAGTTTTGAAGCAACGAGTAAGACTATTTCAGGAAAAAGAACTGATGAGAATGAGGGAGGTTTCACTTTCTTTGTTGGTTTTAAAAGGATCGAGTAAGCTAATGTTTGTATTACTCACTTCCATGCCAGTTGCAAGCGACTTAAATATACAAAAGCTCTTTCAGCCTCTAAAAGATACTACATTTTACACTCGAAAGCCAGTTTGGTCTAGTAGTTTAAGGCACTAAGTCAGAAACCTGGAAATCACAAGCTGTAATTCCACTTTAGGCTGAAAAGTGGCTGGGTGACTTTGGGCCAATCGCCAGGAGACGGTGAGTTCTAGTTCTGCCTTGGGCATGAAAGCAGGCTGGGCGACTTTGGGCCAATCGCCAGGAGACGGTGAGTTCTAGTTCTGCCTTGGCCATGAAAGCAGGCTGAGTGACTTTGGGCCTATCGCCAGGAGACGGTGAGTTCTAGTTCTGCCTTGGGCATGAAAGCAGGCTGAGTGACTTTGGGCCTATCGCCAGGAGACGGTGAGTTCTAGTTCTGCCTTGGGCATGAAAGCAGGCTGAGTGACTTTGGGCCTATCGCCAGGAGACGGTGAGTTCTAGTTCTGCCTTGGGCATGAAAGCAGGCTGGGTGACTTTGGGCCAATCGCCAGGAGACGGTGAGTTCTAGTTCTGCCTTGGGCATGAAAGCAGGCTGGGCGACTTTGGGCCAATCGCCAGGAGACAGGTGAGTTCTAGTTCTGCCTTGGGCATGAAAGCAGGCTGGGTGACTGGGTCAATCGCTAGGAGACTGGTGAGTTCTAGTCCCCCCTTAGGCATGAAAGCTGAAGAGACATTTGTTTCGTGTGCAGAGGTCCCCGAACTGAGGAATTCAATGCCTTTCATCAACAGAACTACAAAATCCCAGCCCACCCCAATGAGATTTTCCCCAAGATATATAAAGAAAGCGATTTTCCCCACAGAAGTTCCCTTACCTTTGGCCTTGAACGGCTGCTCCTCTTCCTCAGTGGGTTCTGAGGGATCGTAATAATCACTACTGTAGGTAAATCCCACGGCATTATAGGACCCATCTTCGGCCAAAGCTTCGCTCAGCCTCTTATATTCTTCCTCTTGAAGAAAAAAGCAAGAGGCAATTAGAAAAAGGGTGGAATCATTTCAATACAGCTAACTTTCTTTTTTTCTTTTAAAAAGAACAACACGCAATTCGCCCTAACATTCACACGCAAACATTACAGCAAATTGACCTAAGCGGGTCGTGTATGAACATTGATATTTCCGCCCATACGCAAAAAAAAAGGGCAGAAAATAGGAGCTTTCTTTCGTCTGCTTTTTTTGGGGGGTGGGGTTTGATCTTGGTTTATATTTTTTTAAAAAAATTTCCCCTGTGGAGATAAGCGTGAACGTCATTTCTACTCAAAACACAGAAGAAAGGAGGAAAAAAAAAAAGAGACGTGAACTTTTTCGATGATACAATACTGTTAAAGGAGGACAGTTAAAAGAGTGCGCTCAATGCTCAGCCTGCCCTCAAAACGTGGGGGCAGCAATTCGGGGTGGCTCTACATATAAACTATCCTGAGGTCCTCAGATACGCAAAGACGCTCGTTTTTTCGAATCCACTGGATTACTGTCAAAATAATATCAGAAAAAGTGAGTATATAATGAGTGGGAAACAACGATATATATATATATATATATTCTTTTTAAATTACACGAGACTTTTTTTTCAAAGGAGAAAAAAAAACCAATTTATTAATTTTTTTCAATTTCAAAACGCGTGCTATTCTCAGGAAATTGTCCTAGATTTTTATACCTTGCCTTGCCTCTTCCTCAAGCAAGTCCGTACGCAAGGCTAAATACCTCTCTTCGTCACAGAGAGCTTCGATTCGGGCTTCCTCTTCGGACAATTGGTAATCTCTGTTCCAGGTGGAATATTCGGCGTCGTACTCGGAAAGGTCGTGCAAGTGGCCACGCCCATCGTATCTGCAACAGGAAGAGGAGGGTCAGCCAAGGGACTTCGGGCTCAGCTTCCTGCCAAATCTATCGATACTTACCGCCTATAAAAGAACCATCTACTGAATTAAATGAGGGAACCCGTTAATCTGACTCAACGCTCCTGACCCACTTCCGCCAAAAAACAAGCCCCTTTGGGAGTTACTGATTACAATTAAAAGCGGACTATCTAAAAAAATATGCGTCCTTACCGTTTGTGGTTCAAACACTTAATGATCCTGGCCAACATATGTAACGGCTATGTAACAAGAGGGAATTTATTTATTTACTTTTTCCTGCAAAGGCAAATTACTTACATTTACACAAACCCAAGTACATAAATACCTATCCGTAAGAACCAAACGGTGGGCAATTCCTCGCGTCTTTCTGCTAGTCTTGCATTCTCAGAAGAAATCTTCACCAAAGAAACCTGGATCCATTGGAGGTAAAATCATGGCTAGGCACGGCCCCTAGCTATATGCGGCTGAGGAAAGAAGTCCTGGGTTATGTGATAGAGAGACACACATACATAGGAACAGCAACATTGGTGCAATTTAAGGAGGTTCTTGGCAGGAAACGCTCGCCGATCCCCTGAACTACATATCCATCGTTTTACGTTTGGGTGTTTCTTCCATTTGATCACTTTAAAAAAAAAATGTCTGTGTTTGTAAGCCACTTAAGTATTTCTTTGAGCTAATAATTTTTTTAAATTTTTTTTTGCATAATCTGCGCAAGTCCGGTAATTAAATGAGGATTAGGCTGAGACTTTAAACTATTTTCTTTGTGGCTGAGAAAAAATGAGCAGAAGGGAGCAACCGAGTCCATTCCACGAGAGGTACGTGGAATATGAAGTTTGGTTAAAAGGCTTGTTAGAGGAAAACTAATGTAAGGGGGATACTTTATTTTTTTTAAAAAGAATGAGACTTGTGAATAAAAAGGCAACTTTCTTCTAAGATGAAATCGTCTCAATGCCATGATTGCTTCCTCAAAAACAAACAATTCCAGAGAGAGCAAGGTAAAAAAACCAAAACAACTGCTCTGAAAGATCATCAATCAATAATTTAGAGCCAGTTTTCTATAATGACTAAATCTATCAAACCTCCTTAATTTACAAATGTAAAATAATAAAAGATCATGAGCATATGCATAGCTTGCTCCTACCATTTTTACAGTTTTCAGCTAACTTGCCCTATCAGAAACTGTGAAAGAGCATTGGCTGATACTTGCTATTGCTTTGACATGATGATGACGATGATGAAGCTGAATTATCAAACCCATGTTTAATTTACATTTTAATTTGATTCCGGGAAGTCGCAAAGTATCGCCACGTAGCCCCATACAAGACATGCCATGGCGTTACCAACAGTAAGTTTTTGTTCTGAATGTTATAAAGAAAATTCATTTTTAAGGTTTCACCAAAAATCGTCGTTAATGAGTTTTGTATCGTTCCCGGTAGGGCTTGATTTGGGAATTGGGACCTTACAAAGGTTGTGTACAGCAAAAATAAAAATGGAAGAAGCAAGCTCTTACAATATGCCACACACTCTTTTCAAACCAAAGCCTTCAGACTCTCTTTGCTTTACACTAGGGGGATTGCGCTAACAACAATGGCATTTCAATCCCTTTGACTATCCATTTTTTTCACTAAAATGCCAATAGAACTTCCAAAACAATGAGATTACCACCAGACAAAGAATCCACCTGTCAGTTTTAGCTTTAAATAGCAGGAGTCCCCAAGCGTAACAGCATTACAGGAACCATTATCTAAATTCTGTACCATTTTGTGGTAATAAAACGAGTTTCCATGAAGCTACAAATACTATTAAACTAAACAGCTGGAACATCTATCTACAAATCAATGAAAACCAAGGTTTTTTGCCAGAAGCCGTACAAGTGTAGCCAACACACGCAACAACTTCCATCACGCTAAATGTGGCATCGCTGCCCTAAAGTGAATTAGAATAGTTGGAATTCGGAAACCAAGGTTCTACTTTGTCAAACGTGAAATCCCCTGGAGGATTTTAAGAGTCAAGTCACTAAACCTCAGTTTAACCTTCTCTACAGCACTATTACAAAGACTGCTATTATGCTGCTCCGAAGAGGGGGGCGGGGGGCAGGAAACCGCAACAAAACAAAGATTCATCAATGAATTGTAATAGGGAAGGATGAGAATGCAAGAATTCAACCTGTACAGGCCATTAACCTTGGAGTGTAGCTTTACATCACTTATTGGAAACTCAGGCAGAAAAAAAATTAGCCTGGGCCAAAAAGTCATATTGCATAACAGATCATGGGGTTAACTTTACCGCCCTAGAGAGTACGTTTTTGCTGGGATTCAGAGATGCAAATAGTTTTCCTTTCATTTGTAACAGGAGTCATTAAAGACTTTGGTTTGAAAAGAGGGTACTTGCAAGCCCAGTGTATACAGGATCCACTCCTTCAAGGTGGAGGGAATGTAAACAACGCAGCAATCCTCTGCCAAGGAGGAAGAGAACATTGGGGAGGTGAGGAAGGGACATCTAGATTTATCTAGATCAGGTAAAGCCCGGAGGCAAAGCTTTCTAGATTTATCTGGATTAGATAAATCGTGGAGCTTTCCAGATTTCCAAAACTGGCTTTGCTGGAATCTAAACTTATAAAGTTTGTAGTTTTTTTTTCTTTAAAGATGTGCTGTGCCTTGACTAACTCAGCAGGCAGAAGCTCTTAATCTTTTTTTTTATATATAACTATTATAGGAGCCATAATCACACCCAACTTCAGAGTAGTAGCCATGCTGGTCTCTTCCATCAACAGCCAAGCCAGCATCACTTGAAGGTAGGTAGATTTCATGGTCTAAACTAAGCCATTCAGTCAAATAGGATTTATTTCAATTGGTGGCTTCAGTATTAAAACCACACTTTGATAAAATAATTGTTCTTTTGAAAGCTGCTTTTACCAAATCAAACTTTCTACATGTGCACCCCAAAAAACAGCAGCCTTTTTGGGGAGACATCTCTATCCAGGCATGTCATAAACAAACTATCATAGGTAATTAATCCAATACATGATTTCTGAAAGCTACTCAGAAGCTATATTTGCAGATTTTCTTTTACAAAAAGTTGAAATGTGACTTAGCACTTCCACTGATAAGTTTTTTTTAAGGTTACACTACATTATATTTATGCCCTAGTATTACAATCCAGTGATGGCAAGATTTATTATTCACCAAGAACTTGCAGTAACAGCTCGAATTATATAATTGGATTTACACAAAAACAAATACTGTCCAATATTATGTGGTAACAACAACCTAATACACAAAACTTTTTTTTAAACTGGTAATCTTGGGAATTTCTTCTACAATAGACTAACAGCTGAATGGAAGCAACAAAATTCAAATTTTATTTTATTTTATTGGATTTCCAATTCTGTTGGAATTATGGAGCCTTGGCAGCCATCTCCAACACTGGACAGACGGGCCAGTGGGAGTTGTAGTCCAGCATGTACAGATCACCAGGGAGGCAGAAATGGATGATGGGAGTCGTAATTCAGCACATCACAGATATTTTAATATGCTGCCTATAGATTACGAGATTTATAACCCTGTACAACAAAATGGAAGTAGTTAGGATGTAGGGTGTGCAGAAGCAGCCAGGAATACTGGATGGGGATTGTAGTTCAACATATCCCAAAATCATGAACAGGAGGGATGGGAGATGTAGTCCAGCCTGTGTGAAAACAGCCAGGGATGCTGGATGGGGATGGGAGTTGTAGTCCAGCCTGTCTGAAACCAGACAGGGAAGACAGATGGGGATGGGAGTTGCAGTCCAGCCTGTCTGAAGCCAGACAGGGAAAACAGATGGGGATGGGATTTGTGGTCCAGGCTGTCTAAATCAAAGAAGGGGATGGGAATTATAGTCCGGCTTGTCCAAAATCAGACAGAGAAGACAGATGGGGATGGGAACTGTAGTCTAGCCTGCCTGAAATCAGACAAAGACGGGGATGGGAGTTGTAGTCCAGCCTGCCTGAAATCAGAGGAGCACGCTGGACAAAGATGGGGAACTGTAGCCCGGCCCTCCTCGTGGGAGAAGGCAGGGATAAGCCTTTCCTCGCCTGGGCCCTGCTCTCCCGCGTCCTGCTTGGCAGAGGATCCCCTGCAGACCCCCCCTCCCCACTTCCCACCCTCCCCAGAGAGCCACCAGGAGGGCGAGAGGACCCTCAGAAGGAGGAGGAGGAGAAGCACAACAACAAGAGCAGCGATAGTCGGGCGGGGGGGTTGCTGTGCACCGACCTATCGATCATGATGGAGGCCTCGCCCATCCAGGGGATCAGGTGGCGGCCTTGCTCCTGCTGCAGCGCCTTCTCGTCGTCGTGGAACAGCTTGCAGGCGTAGCCGAAGACCAGCAGCTCCGCGCGGCCACCGACCACCGCCCCGCCGCCTCCTCCACTCCCGCCTTCGCCGCCGCTCGGGCCGCCGGGCGAGGCCGCTGCCGCCGCTGACGGGAGCGCTCTCGCGGTCCGCCCAGCTGGCGCCGCCGAGGCCTCCGTCCCGCTCGGCCGCCCGGCGTACATGGCCAGAAGGAGTCGCCGCTCGAAAACCGGAGAAAGAGAAGGAAGAGGCCGCCTCGGCGTCGCCTCACCGCCGCTCCGCGCAGGGCAGCGGCGGCCGAGGCTTCCCTGACGCCGCCATCAGCCGCCAGAAAATGGCGGACGGCAACTTCCGGCCCGAGGACAGGAACGACCGGAAGTGTTTCCCGCGGCCGCAGCAGATTCGAAACGACCTTCTCAGCCGATTCGTCACGCGCTGAGGCGGTTTGATTGGGCGCGGGGCGGGGGGAGAAAAAAAAACCCGAACCGGGCGTTTTGAATAAGGGCAAAGCGAAAAGGTTATGGATGGGGATTCATTGAAGGTTTAAAAAAAAAAAGACGCCACGGGAAGTGGCGGCGAAAGTGCGAGCCAGAATGGAAAGTCCGGAGAGGAGCAGGGGAAGGAAGAGGGGGCGGGGTTTCAATGAAGAGGGGGCGGGGTTTCAATGAAGAGAGGGGGGGGGGAAGTGTCAAAAGTCTTTGTTTGTAATCAGATTCAGAGTTGCAGATTATGTTCTTATCTTCTTATATTGTGCTAAAAAGACAATACTTCCAAGTCTTTTTAGCACAGTATAAGAAGATGACAACACAATCCTTTTCTTTCTCCCCTTCC
The DNA here is from genome assembly GCA_029891615.1 of Natrix natrix natrix. Classification (NCBI taxonomy): domain Eukaryota; kingdom Metazoa; phylum Chordata; class Lepidosauria; order Squamata; family Natricidae; genus Natrix; species Natrix natrix. The sequence goes on from JAKRSK010008287.1 coordinate 876,511, forward strand.
TTTACTCTATATTTTGTTCCCTTCCATTTTTTCCTCCCCATTTCCCCACTATTTTCAGAATCAGAGCTGGAAGGGACCCTTGAGGTCTTCTAGTCCAACCCTTTCATTGATGCAGCTTAAGCGCTTCGCTGGCTTTTTAGGCAGCTGCAGCACACTGGTGCTTTAGCACATTTCCCCCCCCCCCAATCAAAATAGAGCTGGAAGGGACTTTTCAATTTAGTACCTACAATAACAAGAGTCGGAAGGGACCTTGGAGGTCTTCTAGTCCAACCCTCTGCTTAAGCAGGAAACCCTACACCACTTCAGACAAATGATTATCCAATCTCGGCTTTAAAAATTACACTGTTGGGGCATTTGGAGGTCTTCTAGTCCAGCGGTCACCAGCTGGTAGTCCGTGGACCACTGGTGGTCTGCGAGAAAATTTTGGTGGTCGGCAGAAAAAATATTTTTATTTTTTATATTGCACTAAATACGCTTTCTGTTTTTTTTAAAAAATTCATATTAGTGGTCTGCGGGATTTAAAATTATGAATTTAGTGGTCCCTGCGATCTGAAAGGTTGGCAACCCCTGTTCTAATCTGCGCCCCCTGCTCAAGCAGGAGATCCTATACCATTTCTGTCCAGTCTCTTCTTCAAAACCTCCAGGGATGAAGCTTCTGGTGGCAAGTTGTTCCACAGGTTAATTATCCTCACTGTTAGGAAGTTTCTCCTTAATTCCAGGTTACTTCTCTCCTTGATTCCACTCATTGTTTCTTGCCTTGCCTCCTGGTGCTTTGGAAAATAAATGGACCCCCCCTCTCTCTATATATATATTGTATTTTATATCCTGATAATAAAAGTTTTTAAAATGGAAAAGTGTTGCAGATTGTGTTTATAGTGTTATTATATTTATGGCAGCAGTGATTGATGGCTTTATGGGCTTCTGTAGTGATAAGCAACAGTACCGCTGTATTAGTTCCCAAGTGAAGCTGTAAAAATTTTGCATTTCAGAAAGAAATTCAACCAATGAAGTCTTTGTCTATGGAAATTCTTGATCATCCAGGCCAGGGTTGTCCAAAAATTGCTTTTTTTTTCAACAGGCAACTGGATTTTCTTGTTTTTCTTTGAAGTCATTTTGCTTCTCATCTAAGAAGCTTCTTCGGTTCTGACTGGATAGTGGGAAATGGAAGGAGTTATATTATTGGCAGGCAGCTGATCATTTGCATCCTTTTAGAGAGTTGTTGAGGTTACCTGGAGGTTTTCCTGTGTTCTCAGGGTCACCTGAGTAGTGCAAGTGGGTGTGGAGCAACAGTGGTCAACAGTGAAGGGACAGGAAGAAAGGAGCAACATCGCGATGATATGGACACGTGGTCTCGATGCTCCAAGACCGCAGCCGATACTTTTGCCACTGGGTGATCCAATCGGACCTAAACTGTCCCACAGAGACAGTGAACAGGAAGAATACTGTCTTCTTAGTTGCCTTATATTAACATGATCTGATGCTAAGGAGTTAGACATTCTACTCCCCCTCCCCACCTGAAAAGAACTCTGTTCCGACTGCCAGTTGCCTCACTTTCCGTTACCTCAGTTCAAACTGGCAGATGTTCCACTCCTTCACTTAGGAGCAGTCTGGGGCTCCTTACAATATTATACCTCACCAAAATGTCTATGCCTTCCATCTATGGAATGGCTTCCAGACTCAAGGTGGCAGGAGCGATATTCCCTTATTGTCTTTCAATCACCGACCACCACTGAGCCAATGGATTGTGAGCTTAATTTCTCCTGTATAGACCAATCACATAGTTTTGTCACGAACCACGAGGATCCAGCTAGTATATATATGTTTATGGAACAAACAAACGAATATTAGATGGATATAAAATCCCTTCCTTGCATTCAGTGGATTGGCCTCGCACTTAAAAGCTGCTTCTTGATTGAACAATTGTAGGTTTAGGCGATTTGCAAATATTGGCACTCAAACTCTGCATCTTATGCCAGTTTGCATTTTCAAAGCCTGCCAAAGCATAATGTTGACTTAAGAATAAATTTCCATTTAGCCTTGTATGCTTCTTTTGTGCCTTTTGTATCCTCCACTGAATTGTTTTCCCATCTGCTTTTTTTGGGGGGAGGAGGAAAAGAGGAAAAGGCCGTTTTCGGGAAGAGTGGGAGAGCAGGATAAATTCTACTTCATCGCTTGGATATTAGGAGGAAGTTGAAACAAATAGAATAGGTTGATCTCTCCTTGGGGAGGCCACCCTTGAAATATTGCGTCCCCTTCTGATCCCCATGATACAAAAAAATATGTTGAGACTCTAGAAAGAGTGCAGAGAAGAGCAACCGAGAGGATGAGGTGACTGGAGGCTAAAACATGAAGAACGGTTGCAGGAACTGGGGATGTCTCGTTTAATGAAAAGAAGGAGCAGGAGTGACATGACAGCAGTGTTCCAGTATCTCAGGGGCTTCCACAAAGAAGAGGGAGTCAAGCTATTCTCCAAAGCACCCGAGGGCAGGACAAGAAGCAATGGGTGGGAACTAATCAAGGAGAGAAGCAACTTAGAACTAAGGAGAAATTTCCTGACAGTGAGAACAATTAATCAGTGGAACAGCTTGCCTCCAGAAGTTGTGAATGCTCCAACACTGGAAGTTTTTAAGAAGATGTTGGATAACCATTTGTCTGAAGAGGTGTAGGGTTTCCTGCCTAAGCAGGGGGTTGGACTAGAAGACCTCCAAGGTCCCTTCCAACTGTTATTCTATTCTATTCTATTGTATCCTATTCTAACACTCACAACAACACTGCAATGCTGGACTAGGGGCAATTATCATGTCCCCTCTAATCCTTCTCTTCATGGGGCTAGGTATACCTACTTCCCTTAGCTATTCAGTGTACGATGAATAGGGTAGGGTAGGGTTGGGTAGGATAGAATAGAATAGAATAGAATTCTTTATTGGCCATGTGTGATTGGACACTCAAGGAATTTGTCTTTGGTGCAAATGCTCAGTATACATACATGATAATAAAATATAATACATTCATTAAGAATCATAATCACTTAGTGATAGTCGTAGGTTACTAATAAGCAATCAAATTGTACCTAGAAACAAATAAAATGATATAAATTGTTGTAAAGATACAAGCAACATGGTTATAGTCATAAGTGGGAAGAGATAGGTACTAGGAAGGCTGAGAAGAATAATAGTAATACAGTCTTAGTAGATAATTTGACAGTGTTATGGGAATTATTTGTTTAGCAGAGTGATGTCATTCAGGGGGAAAACTGTCCTTGTGTCTAGTTGTTCTGGTGTGCAGTGCCCTATAGCGTCGTTTTGAGGGTAGGAGTTGAAACAATTTATGTCCAGGATGTGAGGGGTCTGTAGATATTTTCACAGCCCTCTTTTTGATTCGTGCAGTGTGCACTGTACACTGCACGAGTCAATGGAAGGCAGGTTACTAGTAATTGTTTTTCCCCCTCCAGTTCTGATTATCCTCTGAAGTCTCTGTCAGTCTTGTTGGGTTGCAGAGCCAAACCAGACAGTTATGGAGGTGCAGAGGACAGACTCAATCATTCCTCTTAAGAACAGAATCCGCAGCAACAAAAAGAAGATTTGGGGCCTGGATTCCGGAGGCTAAAACATATGAAGAATAGTTGCAGCAATTGGGTAATGTCTAGCTTAATGAAAAGAAGGACTATGGATGACATGTTAGCAGTCTTCCAGTACTTGAAGTACTGTCACAGAGAAGAAGAAGCTGATGCATTCTCCAAATCAGGAGAGGGCAAGACAAGAAAGTAATAGAGGGAACCTTATCAATGCATGGTCCAATCCAGAACTAAGGAGAAATTTCCTGACCATGAGAACAATGCAGCAGTGCCTCCAGAATTTTTGGCTGCTCCACCATTGGAGACTTTTAAGAAGAGACTGGATAGCTCCATCCAACTTTTTCTTTTAAAGAAGAGACTGAACAGCCTCTTGAGCAGGGATTGGACTAGAAGGCCTCCAAGGTCCCTTCCAGCCCTGTTATTCTATGTTCTTTCAAGATCAAGGAAGAAGATTTGCTGAAGAATGTGAATACGGAGGGGCTCTCTCTTTGCGCATTTGAGATTTTCCAAACTCTTTTTTTTTTCATTTCCCTTTTCAATCACGTCGTCTCTTCCTCCCGTAGCCATTGGCCTGTGAACTATTTCAAACAGGAGGACAATGAAATTCACCAGCATGACTCCGAAGTGTCGCATGTGTTGATCAAACAACTGCTAGGAAATGAAATTTGTTTGAGCTACCTCTGAACTAGCCCCCTCCTGGGGTTGTTGAATTGTATTCTCCGCTTTCTCCTTAGGGTCTTAGAAAGAAGCAACCTGAGAAAAACCATGGTTTAAATATTGTACTAAACCGCTTTCTTTTTGAGCAAGCAGAATGAAAACCACAAGTTAAATCATATATATATATATATATATATATATATATATATATATATATATATATATATATATATATATATATATATATATATATATTTATTTATTTATATCTTATATAAAAGGGAAACAGTGTGCTCCCTCCCATATTTGGGCATACTAAGTGCTTTGACAAAAGAAAATCACCTAATCATTCCCCTGGCTCTGCTGATAAGGGGGGGAGAGCTTGTGGCTTAGAGGTTAATACAACTGCCTAATATGTAAAAACAGCCCAGGCTTGAATCCCAGCAAGGGTATGACTGGCTGATGAGAGCTAAATAGCTTGAAATAGACCTATACTAGTCTCCCTTCATTTATTTATCAGCAAAAAATAATATTCTTTTTGCTTATATACAACAACAACACCCTACCATCCTTTGGATGCAGTTCTGCCCTATGAAGACATAGCCAGCCCGGTTCGAATGCTGAGGACCCCGGGAGAATTGCCTCAAGATATGAACAACGAGGAACAAGCTGGGCCAGTTACAAGATCACAGGTAAAACAACAAATGAGGCTGGTTAATATATCAGATGCGCCTGTGAGGTGGAAGAAGAGGGGGGAGGGGAAGGAGGAAGCCAAACAACATCAGACAACTCAGCGTTATTCCCTGGGGATGAGCAGCCCAGCTGTACTGGATAGGGGAGGAAGGAATAGGAGCTAAACCTCCGTCGATTAGCATGCCCGATGTAAAAACAACAAAGCTAATTACAGTCGGGAGGCGGGTGGACGTGCCTATCACGCACAATGGCCAAATTGATTAATAGCGTATAAAGGCAAATATCTCTTTAATGGTTTTCACACTCTGACGATGTTAGCGGAGGCTAATGAAAGCTAAGTGAGCAATACATTTTAAAGTTCTGGAGATCACAATGTCTGTTTCTTCTTTTAAGTATATATATATAAATGTGTGTGTGTTCCAGCATAACTCTGGAATGCCTCGAGCAATTTCAACCAATGTTGGTACACACATGACTTACTTTTTGGAAACAAATACTGTGGGGATAAGACACCCCTAAAAACCCCCGGGGTGTGTGTTCTGTTAAGATACAGCCTGTTGTGCCTTAAAATGGCTTCTACTGCACTGCCATAAAATGGATTCTACTGTACAGTGCAGTGGAGTTGCCATGGTAACGGCTTCACAGTACTCTACAAGGGGGCTCCCTCTGGTAAGGGGGAAAATCCAACAAATGATAAATTACATTTGGTCTGGACATTTCCCCCTTATAAATAAATACTTGGGCAATGCGAGGTTATCGGCTAGTAGGATAATAATAATAATAATAATAATAATAATAATAATAATAATTAATAATATGTTACAATTAGTAATCAATGCCAAATCCGGCGAAACAACTGGCCGCTGTGATACAATCGTATAACAATAATAATAATAATACCTTGAGAAGGACTTGAAAGGTGGCTCAAGATGCCAAATACAGTCTCAGCACCTGGCTGACTGTGCAATTAACCAAAATAGTTTTTACCTATTGGGCCATCTCTGAATACTATAAAATATAGAACAATAAAAGGCAGTGTGCTATAAAATAGAATAAAAGGCACAATTAAAAGAAAACGCAAATCATATTTCTGTGTCACCCCAGCAATTTACCCCAATCAGATGTGATAACCACTTATGTTGTTCTCAGTTGACTCTTTTGTTTAGATAAAGGCCATATTATATGTAATTTTGAGGTTTTGACCGCATATGCTAAATTAGGTGTTAGAAAAACCTTTAATTGTCCAACAGCCCTGCCGTATTCCTGGAGTTTAATGGCTGTTGCGAATAGAATCACCATTTATAGTAGTGGCCAATTTTGGGAAAATGGTACCGTATTTTTGAGGTTTGATGGCTAATAACACCATTTTTGGGGAGTAGTACCATAAAATATATATATCAATGGAAAGATAATTTAATCAAGAATGTAACGCAATAACTTGATTATTGAAGGATTTGTTATTAGAAAAAGCAGTTCTAAAGAAGAAAAGTGAAACAAGATATAGAAAAATTATCACCATAGAAAAAACGAGATATAGAAAAATTATCACCATGTCAGTTAATACTTAGTTGGCTAACCTTTAGCATGAATTATGGCCTTACAACGTCTTCCCATGGAGTAAACCAAGTCTTTTAATTCTGTAGCTGTTATAACGTGAAACCAAGATTGAATGATAGCTTCTATTAACTGCTGGCTATATTTTGCTATAACCTTTCATAGAATACAGATAATTAAACAAATTTTGTTGCATTACATTCTTGATTAAATTATCTTTCCGTTGATATATAATTTTATGGTACTACTCCCAAAATAAGGGGTGTTATTAGCCATCAAACTGCAGAAATACACTTTCCCCAAAAGATTTCCACAATTTTGCTCACTTACTGTATCTAATCTCTCAAGTTTTCCTTTTGATTCTCTAAGTTTTAATTTTCTCTCTCTCCACCCCATAGCGACTAAGAAGATATCGAGGGGTCAGCTAAACTCGTTAGGAAGAAACACAAAGCTTTTCAGATCTTGTTTATTAATTAATCATATTTATAAGGCCGCCCGTCTCACGCAATGCAGCTTTGGGCATCTTACAAAACAATGACACAAACAATTTTTAACGCATACTGATGTGCTTTCTGTTAGGCGTTGTCCTCAATTTGACCTAACGTGTTGCCCTTTATTTATTTATTCATTCATTCATTCGTTCATTCTGAAAATCTGTGGAGGTTGTTTGTCTTAATCAAATAATTCCAGGTGGTTAACAAGACATACAAACAGAAGCAAACATATTGAAAGAACGATAAAAAGACCACCGGTTAACGACAATACTGCCTGCATTTGTAAAGTAAAGGCAAAGGTTCCCCTTGCACATATGTGTTAGTCGTTCCCAACTCTAGGGGGCAGTGCTCATCTTTGTTTCAAAGCCAAAGAGCCAGCACTGTCCGAAGACATCTCCATGGTCATGTGCCCGGCATGACTCAATGCCAAAGACACACGGAACGCTGTTCCCTTCCCACCAAAGGTGGTTCCTATTTTTCTACTTGCATTTTTTACGTGCTTTCTAACTGCTAGGTTGGCAGAAGCTGGGACAAGTAACGGGAGCTCACTCCGTTACGTGGCACTAGGGATTCGAACCGCTGAACTGCCGACCTTTCGGATCGACAAGCTCAGCGCCTTAGCCACCGAGCCACCTTGCCCTTTGTAAGGGCTTGCAAATGAAAGTGTACGAAGTTTGTAGAAAAGAAAAAGATAAAAAATTGCTATCGAGTTTGCACTGGATTTGTTGACAATACTTCCTTTTCTGCGGAGATTCTCAGTCCTCCAGGTCAGGGTTATCCCAAAGGTGCTTTTTTCTCTGGGAGGTTCCTTTGTCTGACAATGAATGATGCACCAAAGACCCTGTTTCTGTATAAATAAAAGCGTAAAGCACTTGTTTCATAATTATAATACACCCCACTCTCTGTTTGTGTTTGTCTTTCAGCTCCCTTAGGACCGCAGTTGCTATGGAAACATTTGAACTCCATGCCAGTCTCCCCCCTTTTGCCCATTTGAGAGTCAGAATGTTGGCTGCCGGTAAGCAGGCAAAGGGTTTTAGGAAGTCCACCAAGTTGGGACCCTGCACAGGGTCCTCCACATCATCCAGGGCAGACTCATATGTTTCCTCGCTATCCGAGTCCATCAGCAGCTCGACCGATCCTGCCGGGATTTGATTTTGTTTGTGTTCTTTTTTAAAACAACAACAACCACCCTTAATTCTTGAATGGCCTGATGCTGTATATGAGAAAGGAGGTACGCCGAACAGGAAAGCAGGAGAGATTAGATGGTATCTATTGGGAGCTAGAGCCATTAGGTCTGCAAAAGACCAGGAGCAGAATTCATCTCTTCACATATTGAAAATTGCTGTATTTCTAGTTAAACTACCTTTCCTTGGAAAGTTGCATGAACACGTATGAAGCATTCTGTAAACACTTTTAATTATATTCCTTCCTTCTTTCATTCTTTCCTTCCTTCCTCATTCACTCATTTCCTTCTTTCCCTTCCTTCCTTCCTTCCTTCCTTCCTCCCTCCCTCCCTCCCTCCTTCCTTCCCTTCCCTTCCTTCCTCCCTCCTTCCTTCCCTCCTTCGTTCATTTGTTCCTTTCTTCTTTTCCTTCCTTTCTTCCTTTTCTTCCTTCCTTTTCTTCCTCCCTCTCTCCTTTCTTCATTTGTCCCTATAAAGCATTGTATAAATACTTTTAATTATATTCCTTCCTTCCTTCCTCACTCCCTTCCTTCCTTCCTTTCCTTTCCTTTCCTTTCCTTTCCTTTCCTTTCCTTTCCTTCCTTCCTTCCTTCTTTTCCTTCCTTCCTTTTCTTCCTCCCACCGTCCCTCCTTTGTTCCCTCCTTCTTTTCCTTCCTTCCTTTCCTTCCTTCCTTCCTGTTTTCTCTCTCCTCTTCCCTTTTTCCTCCATCCCTTTTTCTTTCCTCATCCTCTTCCTCTCTCTCTCTCTCTCTCTCTCTCTCTCTTCCTCTCTCTCTCTCTCTCTCTCTCTCTCTCTCTCTCTCTCTCTCTCTCTCTCTCTCTCTCTCTCTGTGTTTAATCGCCTAAACTTCTAACCTGTCAAACACGTGAGTGTTTTATGACACATGAAATAATAATGGAAAGGGACCCACTCCGCTCCTTTAGGGTCTGGCAAAATGACAATTACGAAACAGACAGGAATTATATTATTTGGTCAGTTAATTAGTTAGTTGAGTAATGGCTTGGCGCTGAAGTCTCAGAAGAGTTATATCGGGGGCCATAGCGTATGCCACGGATTCACTCTCCTTAATGAATGGAAGGAAATTTGTTTTATTGTTATTCTTAATGGATCAGAGAGACAGGCTAGAAATATGCTATTGCCAGGGTAGGATTGATTCGGAACAGCTGGCAATGCCAAGGGTCTGGGAGAAGATTTAATTTGGAATCACGTTAAGAACGCGCCCTGGTAGCTTTTAACCATATTAGCGAATGGATGGCTTACATTTTGATGAGCAAAACTATGAATGCATGCAATCAGATTAACGTCAAACTACCGTAAACTCAAACATATTAGAGATGTGAACTGAATAGTAAACCAGTGATTATTGATAAGGGTGACTTAGATTTCTCTCTTTCCCTCCCAAAACAGAACAAACAGTAAACCCTCAACTTTCAACAGTTACTGGCCGTTCTGTTGTGGCCCGCCAGTGGCCAACAGAGCTGGCGGCAGATTCGGACAGTGAGGAGATTGGGGAGGAAGATGGGCCAGTTCTGAAGTCTGGGGAAGGCTCTGCTGAGGGCTCTGCATCAGAGGCAGAGAGGGGGCCAGGGCCGTCTGATAGTTATCAGCTGCCTTCAGAGTCAGACATCAGTGAGGCAGAAGAACAGCTGGAGCCTGTTCCCAGTGTGCGCATGCACAGAGTTGCCAGACGAAGGGAACAGCTAAGAACAGGGGTCGACTTGGGAGTAAGGCCACTGGTGGAGGATGAATGGCCCCTCCCAGAGGAAATAAAAGAGGAGCGAAAGGGGAGTGGAGTTTGCAGGAGACAATTAGTTCACTTAATCGGTTCGTGACTCTCCAAGACTCCTTGCCAAGTTTTGCAGAGATCGGCCTGGCAGCTCTCCAAGCCAGATAAGGTCTGTGACTGTAAATCCTCCCTGGAAAGATTTTGCTGGATGTGAATGAGCAGAATTCACAGTCAATTAATAAAAGGGTTTTTTGTCAGGACCAGGAGTTTGCTTCATGCTCTTGGGAAGCCTCGGTCAGAACACATTCAAAGTTACAGCAATGCTGAAAAATGTGACTCTCGTGACCGTTTTTCGCAGTGACGACCTTTTCGCAGTGACGATCATGTGATCGAAATTCGGACCCTTGGCAACTGGTACATATTTATGATGGTCCCAGGGTTATTTTGCAATAACCCCTTGGCAACCTTCTGACAAGCAAAATCGATGGAGGAGCCAGATTGACTTAACAATTGGGTTCCCAACTTATCAACTGCAGTGATTCACTTAGCAGCCGTGGCAAGAAATGTCGTAAAGTGGGGTAAAAGTCACTTAGCAGACCTTGTCTTCTTAACACTGCAAAACAAGGGATAAAATGTCTTATTTAACCCACTCCAGGGAAACATTGAATTAAACATGGAGGGGTCTACACACATTTCTCAAAACAGCCGAAGTACCTGGGTGAGCTATTGCCTACCACCCAGTATGCAATTCCCCCTCCCATTTTTCCACAATAGAGAATCGGGTTGATGTCGGGGTTCCAAATAGCATCCAAAATTAAATCAGAGTCCGAGGCAAAGTATTGCTCTAAGTTCCAATTTATGAAGAGAGCCATGTTGGCACATCTGGGAAAACCAGAATCTGAAAGCTTCCCGGTTTCCCCCACCCAGTTGAAAGTTCAAGATCTTGCCCCCAACACCCACAAGCCCATCCCATGGTCCAATCTCCCACTGCCATGCTGGCAGCTTCCACCCATCCAGTTCCGTTCAGGTGCAAAGATGCGAAGATAAAGGATGACCTTGGCTTTCTAGAAAGAATTTTGTTGTGGCTACATATCATCTCTAACTCCGTACAATCCCCCCTCCCATTTTCCCACAATAGCAAATGCATAGTAGAATAATAGAAAATGTGGCAGGCCAAAGATCCAAAAGAAATACCCAGCTTCCGTGCATTTACAATTAGACTGCCCCCCTTTTGACTTAAGCAGAAGGGGAGATGAGCAGAAGGGGCGGGTGGGTGGGTTCCATAAATGCTTTGGTCTCCCGAACAACTGGGGGGCGGGGGGGGGAACAGAGTTTGTGTCCCCTTCCTTGTTACTAGGGGAACGGGTGAATCCAGCGACGTGCGGCACAATCTCTTCTTCATGCGAAAATTGTGGGCAGGCGGCCACATTAAGTTTTAATAAGTTCCTCCAAGAGCAGGAGAGAAAGAGATTCGTCTGAGGGAAACAAAAATCTTATTTTCGCTTTATTAAAATCGAATGAACTCGCGGTAGGGTCCGATACGTGACCTTAAGTCTTCTCGCTTCCCCTACCCCCTCTGTAGAAAAGCAATAAAGATATATGACATTGACTGATCTGTGGCCTTCACACACACACACACACACGGAATAAACTCAGATATTCTATGGTGGGCATCATAATTTTATGACAAAGGTCCTTCAGCAAGGAAGACTTTCTCATTAAGGTAAAGGTAAAGGTTCTCCTCGCAGATTTGTGCTAGTCGTTCCTGACTCTAGGGGGCGGTGCTCGTCTCCGTTTCAAAGCCAAAGAGCCAGCGCTGTCCGAAGACGTCTCCGTGGTCATGTGGCCGGCATGACTCAACACCGAAGGAGCACGGAACGCTGTTACTTTCCAACCAAAGGCCACTTTAAGCAGAAATATTAGTTTCATAATTCATCCCTTGGAGATTTCATCACCATCTCTCGGAGGGAAAAAAATAAAAGGAAAACTAATTTCGCTGATGCTGCGTCTTTTTTTGTCTCCTCTTACCCTGATCTTCGATTGATGTCTTGTCCCTTAATATCTTTTGACCCAGTTACCACCCTCTGGTTGACATTTTCTCATCTCTGCTTTCAAAGGCTACATTTTGTAATCTCCTGGGCTCATCCTTCAGCCGACGTGAGACAGCAAAAGCGCTGCTCCTTTGAATAGCTCAATACAATTTTTCAACATCCGAAGTTATATCTTTCACTGCCCTGTCTTGAGTTGTCTAGTGTCCCATGAGGATACAGCTGCTCCAGCTTGAAGGATCGCTGGGCAAACTCTCTTCAATCATCTTCTTTTAAGAAACCCATAATCCCTTGAGGGGGTGGAATCTGGGCAGCTGAATGTTGACTGGCCGGATGCTCTTCCTGTCGCCAGGGCAGAGTTTCATTCAGCAGATATATTCTCATTGTGCCCAGAGAGGGAAATATCTGCCTCTACCTAGGATCGAACTTACAGCCTTCTGATTGTGAGGCGAGAGCTCCACCTCTAGGCCACTGCACCACTCTGAGTAAACTCTCTTCAACGGGACTGCTATATATGTCAAAGGCGCACAGAACCCTGTTACCTTCCCACCAAAGTGGGTACCTATTTATCTACTCGCATTTGCATGCTTTCAAATTGCTAGACGGGCAAGAGCTGAAGCAAGTAATGGGAGCTTACCCTGTCATGCAATGCAGCCCCAGCAGCTGGAATTAGCCGCCATCTTTATTACCCATCATACTGCCAGTAGGGACAAAATGTCAAGCGTTCCCCCATCAATAACCAAGAAAGAAAACTCCCAACTCCATTGTTTGTGGAATTAAGAATACTTTTACTGGTTATGAAAAGATAGCAGCGAAAGGAAAGCAAAATCTGAGCCAGAAAGGCGCGAACAAGTATATATCAAAGGATTACCCCGCACCCTCCTCCCCAGTTACCCCAACCCAATGTCCAATCTGCAACTCCCTAAGGTGTCATGTGGGGTGCATCTTCAAAAAAGCCTCATCAAGTTGGTATGCGAGACAGTTGGCCTTGACCAAGTCCAAACACAGGCCATCAGCATGCGCAGAAGATGGCGAGAACAAAACTCCCTTCTACATAACTCCTCCAGTACCATAAGATTCCCTTCCCAAATACCATAAGCCCCCACCCTCCCTGTTTCTATGGCAGCCGATAGCAAGCAAGCGAAGCAGAGGCTGACACAAGCAGTTAAAGACACTGAGCTTGTCAGCTGGAGACCCGAGGTTCGAGACCCGAGCTCCGCACAACAGGGAGAGCTCCTGTTTCTTGCTCTAGCTCCTGCTTATCTAGCAGTTCGAAAGCATGCACATGTGAGTAGATAAATAGGTACCACTTCGGTGGGAAGATAACAGCGTTCCGTGCACCTTTGGCATATAGCCATGCTGGACACATGACCACAGAAGTTATCTTAAGACAACTCTGACTTCCTGGTCCAAGAAACGGAGATGAGCACTGTGCCCGAGAATCAAATTGGACAGGGGAAACTTTTACCTTCACTACTTCTAGCACAGCCTCACTTTAATTGCATTGTGGGAAATCAGAAAGGTGTTGACAGCTTTAAGACTTGTGGACTTCCACTCCCAGAATTCCTCCTCTCGCTCTTCATCTTGATGATGTGCGGACGGGCAGGGGGAGAGAGCTGGAACTGGTTCTAAACGGCACTGTAGCTTTGTGGAACCTCTTCTATAGAAGAGGTTAGAACTGGCAGGAGCCCACCCCTGGGTTGTGCAGGGGAGCATTGCGTGCAGGGGCTGTGCATCCATGGGTGGGTCACACGTGTGGGGACCACGCACGCATTGCATTTAGGGGGTTCGGGTTCGTGCACACGCAACCTGGGGTACTCAGTCCGGAAAAGGTTACCCATCACTGTTCTAGAGACGAGCCATTCCACTGATTGATTGTTCTCACTGTCAGGAAATTTCTCCTTAGTTCTAAGTTGCTTCTCTCCTTGATTAGTTTCCACCCATTGCTTCTTTGTCCTGCCTTCAGGAGCTTTGGGAAATAGGTTGACCCCTTTTTCTGTTGGCTTGGTAGGATCAGAACTATAGAAACGGGGACTTCCATTTTGTAGGATCAGAACTATAGAAACGGGGACTTCCATTTTGTAGGATCAGAACTATAGAAACGGGGACTTCCATTTTGTAAGATCAGAACTATAGAAACGGGGACTTCCATTTTGTAGGATCAGAACTATAGAAACGGGGACTTCCATTTTGTAGGATCAGAACTATAGAAACGGGGACTTCCATTTTGTAGGATCAGAACTATAGAAACGGGGACTTCCATTTTGTAGGATCAGAACTATAGAAACGGGGACTTCCATTTTGTAGGATCAGAACTATAGAAACGGGGACTTCCATTTTGTAGGATCAGAACTATAGAAACGGGGACTTCCATTTTGTAAGATCAGAACTATAGAAACGGGGACTTCCATTTTGTAGGATCAGAACTATAGAAACGGGGACTTCCATTTTGTAAGATCAGAACTATAGAAACGGGGACTTCCATTTTGTAGGATCAGAACTATAGAAACGGGGACTTCCATTTTGTAGGATCAGAACTATAGAAACGGGGACTTCCATTTTGTAAGATCAGAACTATAGAAACGGGGACTTCCATTTTGTAGGATCAGAACTATAGAAACGGGGACTTCCATTTTGTAGGATCAGAACTATAGAAACGGGGACTTCCATTTTGTAGGATCAGAACTATAGAAACGGGGACTTCCATTTTGTAGGATCAGAACTATAGAAACGGGGACTTCCATTTTGTAGGATCAGAACTATAGAAACGGGGACTTCCATTTTGTAGGATCAGAACTATAGAAACGGGGACTTCCATTTTGTAGGATCAGAACTATAGAAACGGGGACTTCCATTTTGTAGGATCAGAACTATAGAAACGGGGACTTCCATTTTGTAGGATCAGAACTATAGAAACGGGGACTTCCATTTTGTAGGATCAGAACTATAGAAACGGGGACTTCCATTTTGTAGGATCAGAACTATAGAAACGGGGACTTCCATTTTGTAGGATCAGAACTATAGAAACGGGGACTTCCATTTTGTAGGATCAGAACTATAGAAACGGGGACTTCCATTTTGTAGGATCAGAACTATAGAAACGGGGACTTCCATTTTGTAGGATCAGAACTATAGAAACGGGGACTTCCATTTTGTAGGATCAGAACTATAGAAACGGGGACTTCCATTTTGTAGGATCAGAACTATAGAAACGGGGACTTCCATTTTGTAAGATCAGAACTATAGAAACGGGGACTTCCATTTTGTAGGATCAGAACTATAGAAACGGGGACTTCCATTTTGTAGGATCAGAACTATAGAAACGGGGACTTCCATTTTGTAGGATCAGAACTATAGAAACGGGGACTTCCATTTTGTAGGATCAGAACTATAGAAACGGGGACTTCCATTTTGTAGGATCAGAACTATAGAAACGGGGACTTCCATTTTGTAGGATCAGAACTATAGAAACGGGGACTTCCATTTTGTAGGATCAGAACTATAGAAACGGGGACTTCCATTTTGTAGGATCAGAACTATAGAAACGGGGACTTCCATTTTGTAGGATCAGAACTATAGAAACGGGGACTTCCATTTTGTAGGATCAGAACTATAGAAACGGGGACTTCCATTTTGTAGGATCAGAACTATAGAAACGGGGACTTCCATTTTGTAGGATCAGAACTATAGAAACGGGGACTTCCATTTTGTAGGACCAGAACTATAGAAACGGGGACTTCCATTTTGCTTCTGAGATACAGTATATACCTAAAGAAAAAGCAATATATTATATTCACACCTGCAATTACCTGGGAGTTATGCATGGAGGTTTGGAGAAAAAATAAATAAAGAGAATGTTGTTTTATCTCATCTATCATCATGAAACATGGTTCGGTGTTTATTTTCTTTTTGACTGCAAAACTCACATTAAGCCAAAGTTAATACTCTGCAAGACTAGAATTTACAGCATGGGGGGAAAAAAGCCCCTCATTATTCCAACTATAATTTGCCACGCCAGGTAATTAGGAAGAAAACTGCAGGGCTGTCTCTGAGTCAAACGTTGTCCTGCGACAGCACCAAAGGATGCTGGAGAACATCAAGAGGAAATACTAGATTTTCACAGAGCTGGTTTTTTTTTTCATATGGGAGATGTCAGGTGCAAAGGATCAGGGCCAGGGGTGAAACTCCTCAGGAGCTGGAGAACTGGTAGTGGAAAGTTTTAGTAGTTCAGAGAACCAACAAATACCACCTCTGCCTGGCCCCAAAGGGAAGAGGGAATGGGGATTTTGCAGTATTCTTCCCCTGGAGTGGGGAGGGAATGGGGATTTTGCAGTATCCTTCCCCTGGAGTGGGGAGGGAATGGAGATTTTACAGTATCCTTCCCCTGGAGTGGGGAGGGAATGGGGATTTTGCAGTATCCTTCCCCTGGATTGGGGAGGGAATGGAGATTTTGCAGTATCCTTCCCCTGGAGTGGGGAGGGAATGGGGATTTTGCAGTATCCTTCCCCTGGAGTGGGGAGGGAATGGAGATTTTACAGTATCCTTCCCCTGGAGTGGGGAGGGAATGGGGATTTTGCAGTATCCTTCCCCTGGAGTGGGGAGGGAATGGGGATTTTGCAGTATCCTTCCCCTGGAGTGGAGAGGGAATGGAGATTTTACAGTATCCTTCCCCTGGAGTGGGGAGGGAATGGGGATTTTGCAGTATCCTTCCCCTGGATTGGGGAGGGAATGGAGATTTTGCAGTATCCTTCCCCTGGAGTGGGGAGGGAATGGGGATTTTGCAGTATCCTTCCCCTGGAGTGGGGAGGGAATGGAGATTTTACAGTATCCTTCCCCTGGAGTGGGGGAGGGAATGGGGATTTTACAGTATCCTTCCCCTGGAGTGGGGAGGGGGAATGGGGATTTTGCAGTATCCTTCCCCTGGAGTGGAGTGAGGGGAATGGAGATTTTACAGTATCCTTCCCCTGGAGTGGGGAGGGAATGGGGATTTTGCAGTATCCTTCCCCTGGATTGGGGAGGGAATGGAGATTTTGCAGTATCCTTCCCCTGGAGTGGGGAGGGAATGGAGATTTTGCAGTATCCTTCCCCTGGAGTGGGGAGGGAATGGAGATTTTACAGTATCCTTCCCCTGGAGTGAGGAGGGACTAGAGATTTGGCAATATCCTTCCCCTGGAGTGGGGAGGGAATGGGGATTTTGCAGTATCCTTCCCCTGGAGTGGGGAGGGAATGGGGATTTTGCAGTATCCTTCCCCTGGAGTGGGGAGGGAATGGGGATTTTGCAGTATCCTTCCCCTGGAGTGGGGAGGGAATGGGGATTTTGCAGTATCCTTCCCCTGGAGTGGGGAGGGAATGGGGATTTTGCAGTATCCTTCCCCTGGAGTGGGGAGGGGAATGGGGATTTTGCAGTATCCTTCCCCTGGAGTGGGGAGGGAATGGGGATTTTGCAGTATCCTTCCCCTGGAGTGGGGAGGGAATGGGGATTTTGCAGTATCCTTCCCCTGGAGTGGGGAGGGAATGGGGATTTTGCAGTATCCTTCCCCTGGAGTGGGAAGGGAATGGGGATTTTGCAGTATCCCTCCCCTGGAGTGGGGAGGGAATGAGGATTTTGCAGTATCCTTCCCCTGGAGTGGGGAGGGAATGGGGATTTTGCAGTATCCTTCCCTTGGAGTGGGGAGGGAATGGGGATTTTGCGGTATCCTTCTCCTGCCATGCCCACCAAGCCACGCCCACAGAACTGGTAGTAAAAAAAATTGAATTTCACCACTGATCAGGGTCATATCTTAAGATGCAGTTTAGAAGATGCCTCTACCCAACTAACTCTTGTCAACTAAAGTTCAATACTAAATTGACACCAGAGAAGGGTCAATGGAATTCAAGAGTTTCTGGGCTTCCAACATTTGTGGCAATGTAATGACTCTAGGCTGCTGACTTACTTCACTCCGCCTGCTATGCTGTTCTCTAACAGGAGAGCTTTGTATTTTGTTCATGTATCCCTTTTCCTTCTACCTCCCCACCAACTTTGCCCATTAAGAGCCTAAGCCAAAGCAAGAATTTGCAGCAAAAGCCCTAATTTTATAGCCTCTGGCCAGATATTGTACTGGAGACAGCATCTACTAACATTTTGATGTGATCTCCTCAAAGAGATACTTCAAGGTCTCCATTCAATGATTGCGGAGGGAATCTGAAGTGCCTCTTCGGATATTTAAGTTTTGGAAGCCATTTCTTTCTTATTGAAGTGTTCACTTAATTCAAGAGAGATCACACACTCTGTCTGTCTGTTGCAGGAATGAGGCTGGAATCCAAAAAATGCTTTATTGTGAAGTGGTTCTCCACTCTAAAACAGCTGGAAAATTATCACTATTGGGTCAGCTAACAATTAGGAACTTTTGGAGATGAGGGTCGGAGCATATGGTCTAGCAAAAGGGACGGGGTGGCTCAGCGGCTAAGACGCTGAGCTTGTCGATCAGAAAAATCAGCAGTTTGGTGGTTCAAATCCCTAGTGCCTCGTAACGGAGTGAGCTGCTGTGACTTGTCCCAGCTTCTGCCAGCCTAGCAGTTCGAAAGCACGCAAGAAATGCAAGTAGAAAAATAGGGACCACCTTTGGTGGGAAGGGAACAGCGTTTCGTGCGTCTTCGGCATTTAGTCATGCCGGCCACATAACCACGGAGACGTCTTCGGACAGTGCTGGCTCTTCGGCTGAGCACCGCCCCCTAGAGTCAGGAACGACTAGAGGGGAATCTTTACCTTTCACATGGACTAGCAATATATATATCTATATATATATCTATATATCTATATCTATATCTATATCTATATCTATATCTATATCTATATCTATATCTATATCTATATCTAATCTATATCTATATCTATATCTATATCTATATCTATATCTATATCTAAATCTAAATCTAAATCTATATCTATATCTATCTATCTATCTATCTATCTATCTATCTATCTATCTATCTATCTATCTATCTATCTATCTACCTACCTACCTACCTACCTACCTACCTACCTACATACATACATACATACATACATATATATTTGTGTTACAACCTCTGGTATGCCTAAATATGGGAGGAAGGTCACTACTCCCTCTTTCTGTCCTTCGGCTCATCACAGAAGACTATGCAGGCAGAAAACCATATTTTTATATATATATAAGGGAAATACTACTCTCAGATTCGTGAATCTGCCATTCTTCAGGGGAAGGAGTGGCCCTCGTTACATTTATACTTTATTGATTTATACTTTATTATACTTTATTGCTTTCTCCCCTATGTATCCTGTATCCTATTGATTGATAACCTTTAGCCTGGTGCCTAAGCACTCTAGCATTTTCTCACCTTTGGGGGCATGTAAAGGGAGTGGGGGGCACGTGGGTTGCATCGCTCGAAAGCCAGCAGTGGATGACTCTGAGAAAGTTCCCTTATCAGCCACTTCTCAGAGTGGCTGGTACAAATAACACCTTCAAACCTGCGGATTGGCTGAATCCACACAGGACTGTTGGGAGGGGATCCTAATTCTTTTTATTCTAACTGTATGGCCTGAGGGCTCTCAGAGCCTGCTTTGATCTTGCCCCTTTATCCCTTCTATTCAATAAAAGGCTCCTTTTGAAATGCTAAGTTTCGAGAGCCTTTACTTTCTTGAATGAGGAGGAGAGACTGGGCCTTACATTGTGATGTTTAATTCACGAGTGGCATGGTAGGGACCTGCTACTGAGTTCAGAATAAACCACTCAGTCACCAAGCATCACGACATGCACTAAGTCTCAAGGTTGATAGACAAAAGCTTTTTAAGCACCTCTCAACTGGAAACCCAGAAAGATACCAGGAACAGCATCAACTATTGTATATTTTAACATGAATTTTTTTAATTTTAAGAGAAATTTCAGAGTGCATATCAGATTAACAGAATTGGAAGGGAACTTGTAGGTCATATAGTCCAACCCCCACCCCCACCCCCAAGCAGGAGACCCTACACCATTTCTGACAAAGGGCAATCCAATCTTTTCTTGAAAGCCTCCAGTGATGAAGCTCCCACAACTTCTAAAGGCAACTTCTGTTCCATGGGTTGATTGTTGTTCTCACTGTCAGGAAATTCCTCCTTATTTTCAGGTTGAATCTCTCCTTGGTCAGTTTCCACCCATTATTCCTTGTCTGATCTTCAGGTGCTTTGGAGAATAGCTTGACCCCTTCCTCTCTGGGGCAGCCCCTCAAATATTGGAGGATTGCTATCCTGTCTCCCCTGGTCCTTCTCTTCACTAGACTAGCCATGCCCAGTTCCCGCAACTGTTCATCGTATGTTTTAACCTCCAGTCACCTCATCATCCTGGTTGCTCTTCTCTACACTCTTTCTAGAGTCTCAACATCTTTTTTTATAGTGTGATGACCAAAACTGGATGCAGTACTCTAGGTTTGGTTTCCTCAAACATCCTCAAATTCTTCCAAAGTTAAAATATTTGCCTCCCATTCTGCATTAGTGGGTATCTTCTCTCTTAATTATAATCTTAAGCTCTTTCTGGTTGCCTCTAGTGTCCAGCTTTCAAAGTCTCCTCTTATCATGTTTTTCTTCCAGTCCACAACACTTTCCCATGGGAAGATTTCTTACACTTAGAATCAAAACCTTCATATATTTTTAATAGGGTTTTAAACAACCCACTGGAAGGATTCTTATAATTAGTTTCAACGTCTTATTTCCAATTCATCTGGCCCCCTTCATCCATTTTAAAACTTTCCAAAATTAATGTTCTAATTATCCTTTTGCTGTTTGTTTCAGAATACTTTTAAAAAATCCTTTACATTTGCATGAAATTTAGTTTGCTAAGGACTGAAAGAGAATCATCCATGAGATTGACATTTTGAAGGTTCTTAATTCCAAAAAAGGAGTTAACAAGCCTTTACTCAGTTTAAAGGCTTGGTCAAAGCTAACTTTGACTTGGCTGGCAATGGTCTAAAACATAGGAGATTTATCTATTTGAAGCATTTATGGGCTAGCTATTGTCCTTCCCTTTATCTGGGGAGGAATTTCGAGGCACCAAGCCATTCATCAGGTCCTCATTTAACAGAATAACAGAGTTGGAAGGGACCTTGGAGGTCTTCTAGTCCAACCCCCTGCTTAGGCAGGAAACCCTACACAACTTCAGACAAATGGTTATCCAACATCTTAAAAACTTCCAGTGTTGTAGCATTCACACTTCTGGAGGCAAATTGTTCTACTGATTCATTGTTCTAACTGTCAGGAAATTTATCCTTAGTTCTAAGTTGCTTTTCTCCTGGATTAGTTTCCACCCATTGCTTCTTGTCCTGCCCTCAGGTGCCTTGGAGAATAGCTTGACTCTCTCTTCTTTGGGGCAGCCCCTGAGATATCAGAACACTGTTATCATGTCTTCTCTAGTCCTTCTTTTCATTAAACTAGACATACCCAGTTTCTGTTTTAGCCTCCTAATCATCTTCGTTGCTCTTCTCTGCACTCTTCCCAGAATCCCAACACCTTTTTTTAATATCATGGCAACTAAAATTAGATGCAGTATTCCAGGTGAGCTCTTACAAAAGCATTATAAAGTGGTATTAACACTTTACACTTCTGCTACAGTCTCCAGTTTTGCAAAAAAACCAAAGCTACCCTCACCGTTTGCCGTTGCTTCCCTGGAAGTGAACCGTGCCAATATTCGGCTAGACCCATCCATGTTGTGTCCCCAGTTTCCAGAGAAGTGTGCGCTGACTCGCAATCTCTTTTGCCTCAGAGAGCAGGGCTCTCAGCGCAGGAAGCTCATTTGCAAATTTGTTCCACCTCCAAAGGCCGAGGCGGATGGCTCACCTTCAAATCCAAACTGACAGGAGCAAAAATATGAACTGATGAATTGGTGATGCCACCCGGAGCCGCAAGGATGAGCCTCGATTACGGTTACAAATATTTTAGTTATTACAGTGCATTAGCCATGCAGAGGCAGGAGTGCCTCTCCCAAACACTAATTAATGATTTTAAAATGACGGAGGGTTTTTTTTTCCTTTAAAAAAAAAAGGTTGAATAGCAAACGACAATGTTTTGGGTGGTGCATTTGGTAGATTATTTTTTTGTTTGCTCCTCACACCTTTTGCAACTCGGTACTTTGCAGTACATTTGGGTCTCGTTCAAGGAGAGGTGGCAGGGGTGGGTTCTGCCCAGCTTTACTGCCGGTTAGCTAACTCGAGCTGGATGCATATGCACAGTTCCATTAAAATTCTTCTGCACATGTGCATAACTAAAAAATAGAATGGCGGCAACGGCAATGAGGGAACCGGTTCAGGTGCCTGGCAGGGCTGGGTCACTGCTGGTTCCAGCGACACAGGCTACCATACCACTACCGGTTCAGCCTAACTGGATCAGGGATATTAGAACTCATGGTCTGTGGGCCGGATGCATCATGTGCTGGCCCCGTCCCCACCCGGTTTAGCGAAGGGGAAAACGTCCTGATACGTCATGTGACGGCGCCGTGACACCGCGAGTTTGACACCCCGGATTTAGATAAAAGAATTCTACAGATAACATGGAGCAAGGGAGTTACCGTATTTTTCGGAGTATAAGACGCACTGAAGCAGAAAATCCATGCGCTTTCGTCTTCTCCTTGGGCCTTTTATGGATGCTGTCCAGGGTCCTGAAATTTCATCCGAGCATGCTTCGCTGTTGACTTCTTTTTGCCTTGCCTTCTTTGACTTTTAGAAAAGATGTGGTGGCTCAGTGTCTAAGACGCAGCGCTTGACAGTCAGAAAGGTTGGCAGTTTGGCGGTTTGATTCCCTAGTGCCGTATAATGGAGTGAGCTCCTGTTACTTGTCCCAGCTTCTGCCAACCATCAGTTTGAAAGCAGGTTAAAATACAAGTAGAAAAATAGGGACCACCTTTGGTGGGAAGGTAACGGCGTTCCGTGCACCTTCGGCGTTGAGTCATGCCGGCCACATGACCACGGAGACGTCTTCGGACAGCGCTGGCTCTTCGGCTTTGAAACTGAGATGAGCACCACTCCCTAGAGTTGGGAACGACTAGCACCTATGTGGGAGGGGACCCCTTATCTCTCTGAACTTTGGTAGATTAGGATGAAGGAAGCATGCATAGAAGCAAAAAACAAGATGGCAGAGCCTATGACGCTGATAGAAGTGGTTTAAGGGCGTGGCCAGCTACTACTACCTACTCAGCCGTACCGGTCCCAACCAGTAGGAACCCACCTCTGGCACGGAGACTCCTGGGAGGGGCAGGGCAGTGTGGGAGGGGCTGTGTGGGGTGGGCAGGGCCAATCAGGAGTGGGATTTGGGGGTTCGATGAAGCACGCAGAATCTTCGCTAGAACCCGTGCGAGCCTCCAGCAGCCAAGTAATTCATGGCCTCAGAGCAAAATTGCACTTCATCAGCTGAAAGACATGAGGTAATCTGAAAAACAAAGAAAGAGTCTTTATGCCCTTCAGAATTTCTAGAGTGGGTTTAGATTAACCATTAACCTTCCTCAGCCTGGCAACTTCCAGATGTCCAAGTTTTAATATGTAGGATTCTCCTCAGCCCCACAGTTGGAAGGCCCCTCCAGATAAATACAGAAAAAAATTTCTCCATCTAATACTGTTTTTGCATCAGCTGTTATTCTGGAGACGCAAGTCAACTCTCATTGTTTCTCAGCAGATGTGGCTGTTGGAAAATTACTATCACCTGGGGAAAACGGAAAGCGACCTCTTTCCTATAAACTAATATTTTTTTTTTAAAAAAAAAAACTGGTGTCAGAAGTCGTTAGCTGTCAGGAAAAAAAAAACAGGAATGTGAGCTCTTGGCTGCAAACCAAATATGAATATCAATGAGCTCGACATCCTGAATATGAATCAATTCTGTGTCATGTTCTAACCACATCTCTGCTGTAACCTGTAGAACAAGGCTTGTTTAATGTAAACAGGAATCAGATTTTAAAGGCCACCTCTGGGGATTCATTTGACAGGCTGCATTTCTCCAGCAAGAGATGTCACTTGTGCCAACAATTGTCACCCAGCTTCCAAATTGAGAAGCAGAAGGCAAAAAAGACCATTAAGCAGCCGAAGAGGGTGGGAGGGAAAGGATCCTTGAATCAAACTGTTGGAAGAAATGTCCTTCTGGGTTCAGTTCCAAGTGGGGAAAAAGACACTGGAAACTTGGAGGTTGCTTGGAAAGATGGTTTAATGGTGGACAGGATCCCATGGCTTGAGCTCCTGAACAGAAAAGGGGGATCAATGCTTCCAGATGTCGGGTGAAGAAGAAAAAGAGAGAAAGAAGGGGCTTGCTGGGATTTCCTGGGTTTTTTAATACTCTCTGTTCGGCCCCACCTCTCTGTTTCCTGTTCCTGTGTTCCTTTCGGGAGAGGGGGCGGTATATAAACGCTAATAATAAATAAAATAAATAAATAAATAAATTGGTTGCCATACTCCCAGGGCCGGTGGCGGTGGTGGTGGTTTTAGCTAACTTTGTAGGTTGTGCGTCTTTTGAGTCCCAAGCTTGGTTGATTTCCCAGATGCCATGCGGCGAGTTTCTGTGGATGGCTAATCCTACCTTTGTTATGTAGAGTAGAGTAGCTCTGGGCCCCTAATGGTCCATTGAAAAAAGGTGGGGGGGGGGCTATTAAGAGTGAGTCTGTTTCCTGCCTAGAAATATATTTCTCCATTTCTGATCCAGGGAAATATAATATAATAATATTGAAAACAATATTTCCCAGGATACTTCATTTTTTTTCTAGGAGAGGGGTGGGTTTTAACTTCCTACAAAAACCGTGTTGGTTATGGAAAATAAAAATGGTGCCTTCAATGTGGCAGAGGGAAATTTATATTTGGTGGCTTCTTCCTAGTATATAATCAAGATTCTTTCTTAGCTATGTTGGATTATAAGTCTGAATGCCTTAAGCCCAGAGTGAACTTGGTGCAAACATTCTTCCTTCCAGGATGAAAAACAGTTGCAGGAATTGGGTATGCCTAGTCTAGTGAAGAAAGGGACATGGTGGCTCAGCGGCTAAGACACTGAGCTTGTCGATCAGAAAGGTCGGCAGCTTGGCAGTTTCTGTCTGTACAACTCACTTACCAACTGTCTTGCTTAGCACCAGAAAAATTTGGACTCAGTTGTGGCCATAGGTTGAGGACAACTTCTACTTGGTTATGTATAATAGTTTAGGGTATCCGATAGGCCTTAAATCAAGACATATCTGCCTGCCCCTCTGATCCTGTTTTCCCCAAAATGAGACCCAACTGGAAAATAAGCCCTAACATGATTTTTCAGGATGCTCATAATATAAGCCCTACCCCAAAAAGTAAGACCCAGTTAAGATGGTCATATAAGGGATGCGGTAGCTCAGTGGCTAAGATGCTGAGCTTGTCGATCAGAAGGCCGGCGGTTCGGCAGTTTGAATCCCTAGTGCTGCATAACAGAGTGAGCTCCCGTTACTTGTCCCAGCTTCTGCCAACCTAGCAGTGTGAAAGCACGTAAAAAATGCAAGTAGAAAAATAGGAACCACCTTTGGTGGGAAGGGAACAGAGTTCCGTGCGCCTTCGGCATTGAGTTATGTCGGCCACATGACCACAGAGACGTCTTCAGACAGCGCTGCTCTTCGGCTTTGAAACGGAGATGAGGACTGCCCCCTAGAGCTGGGAACGACTAGCACTTATGTGCGAGAGGAACCTTTACTGTTTACCATTAGTTTAGTGAAAAGAAGGACTAGGGATGATAGCAGTCTTCCAATATTTATGGGGCCGCCACAAAGAAGAGGGGGAGAAGAGACCTATTTTCCAAAGCATCAGAAGGCAGGACAAGAAGCAATGGATGGAAACTATATGTCAAGGAGGGACGCAACCTGGAATTAAGGAGAAACCTCCTAACAGTTTGAGGACAATTAACCAGTGGAACAGAAGTTGCCTTCAGAAGTTACGTGTGCTCCATCACTGGGGGGTTTTAAGAAGAAATTGGGCAACCTTTTGTCTGGAATGGTGTAGGGTCTCCTGCTTTTTGCAGGGGGGGGTGGATTAGAAGACCTCCAAGGTCCCTTCCAACTCTGTTATTCTGAACCTATAGTCAGGACAGGATGTACTGGGTCAATTAGCTTAGAGGTTGTGCTGAAGCGTTGTCAATTTGCTTGATATCACCTGCGGCACGTAACATTTTCTCCTCTTCTACCCCAAAACCCATAAAAGCTCATCCGAGCCCAGATAGTCTATTTTTATTAAGGCTGATGACAGCTACAAATAAATTAACTGTCCAGAGAGTGAATTGTGCATATATTAGCCGGCTTCGGCATGGATTCTAAATCTCTTTAAATCGGAAGCATCTGAAAACCCCTCTCAAAGTGATTGGGAAGATGAAAGATATACGACATCTGCTTGTGTTAGAGCTACTACTTCATTCTTCCTTGCTGCTGAAAGGACACATCATTTTCTTAAAAGCTTCTCCGATGCAAATGTTTGTCTTCGCCACCATCATCAAAACCAAACCTTCACCAAGCACAGAGCTTTTGTTTTCCTACAAGAGAGGCAGCAGTGGTGCTTGATGCTCTCGCAGCTTGATGGTGTTCTTGCAAATGTTCCATTGCCAAATTTGGTGGTATCACCAGTGCTAGAAAGGAAGAAGAGGAGGATGGGGTCCTTGCTGCTCTCTTGGTTTTTTTCCTTGCAGACATTTCATTACCCAACTAGGGAACATAATCAGTGCTAGAAGAGATTGGGGTTGGAGTAGTAGTAGTAGGAGGAATATGGGGTCCTTGGTGCCCTCTTGGTTTTTTTTTTCATGCAGACATTTCAGTACCCAACTAGGAAGCATAATCAGTGCTAGAAGAGAGTGGGGTTGGAGTAGTAGTAGTAGTAGTAGTAGTAGTAGTAGTAGTAGTAGTAGTAGTAGTAGTAGTAGTAGTATGGGGTCCTTGGTGCCCTCTTGGTTTTTTTTTTTCATGCAGACATTTCAGTACCCAACTAGGAAACATAATCAGTGCTAGAAGAGAGTGGGGTTGTAGTAGTAGTAGTAGTAGTAGTAGTAGTAGTAGTAGTAGTAGTAGTAGTAGTAGTAGTAGTAGTAGTAGTAGTATGGGGTCCTTGGTGCTCTCTTGGTTTTTTTTTTCATGCAGACATTTCAGTACCCAACTAGGAAACATAATCAGTGCTAGAAGAGAGTGGGGTTGTAGTAGTAGTAGTAGTAGTAGTAGTAGTAGTAGTAGTAGTAGTAGTAGGGGTCCTTGGTGCCTCTTGTTTTTTTTTCATGCAGACATTTCAGTACCCAACTAGGAACATAATCAGTGCTAGAAGAGAGTGGGGTTGGAGTAGCTAGTAGTGTAGTTATGTTTTTTGTTCTCATGCAGACATTTCAGTACCCAACTAGGGAACATAATCAGTGCTAGAAGAGAGTGGGGTTGTAGTAGTAGTAGTAGTAGTAGTAGTAGTAGTAGTAGTAGTAGTAGTAGTAGTAGTATGGGGTCCTTGGTGCTCTCTTGGTTTTTTTTTTCATGCAGACATTTCAGTACCCAACTAGGGAACATAATCAGTGCTAGAAGAGAGTGGGGTTGTAGTAGTAGTAGTAGTAGTAGTAGTAGTAGTAGTAGTAGTAGTAGTAGTAGTAGTAGTAGTAGTAGTAGTAGTAGTATGGGGTCCTTGGTGCTCTCTTGTTTTTTTTTTTCTTGCAGACATTTCAGTACCCAACTAGGGAACATAATCAGTGCTAGACCAGATGTCTGGTAGGCGGGAGGTCTGGAAACCAGCCCTAGTCAACAAACGAGCCCCACCCACCACCCAGGTCATTACAACACAAAAGAATAATGGACACACAGCCAGCACCTCAGCCACACAGGATGATACGAAACAGCCGACCAATCTACAAACATCAACTCCATCTACCAATCAGGATGCAACTACACAGCCAATCAACCCACTTATAACAACAAAGCCAGCACTCCACACGCCCCCCCCTCCACCAAGATTTATAGAAAGACGGCAGCTCCGACCACGAAGCACAAAGCAGAAAACACCAGCCTGAAGATGGCGAGTGGGACCAAAACATACAACAAGACCAGCATAACACACACACACACACACACACGTCAGGCAAATACTAGGCAAACTATCAATCTTCAACTGTACACAGAGAACTACAATGGAGATACATACACAGGAGAGAGAGAGAGAGGCACCCTCACATGGACTCCCTTATATATACAGCTTCTTAAAGTGGCAATACCTCTGCTGACTCATCCTCATTTCATCATCTTAAGTTACAGCCTTACACTGGCGAGTCAGCTTTAAATCATCATTACCCTGACGATATGTAGCTCAGGCTCAAAGTGACAGGTTCTTGTGTTTTTCAGAGCTTGGTGTTTTTCCTATGGACGTTTCATTGCCAGCCTGGGTAACAACATCAGTTCTTGTTTTCGATTGTCCATTTTCGCTTTCCAGTTGTCTTCTTCATCATCAATGCCATTCTGAACCTCTGGTAACTATAGAAACAAGATCTCTGAGCTGCCTTCAAAAAAAAATAATACTAATGAAAAACGGAGCCCTTGAATTCCTATTACAGGAGATGAGCTTCCTAAACAGCATCTCTGGCATTTCTGAATATTGCCTTCCCTCTTCCTGTCTTGTTGATTGAATCAGATCCACTCTGGATCAAATCACCAACCTCCTGGGGTGTTGCTAAGATCAGTTCGGTTAGAAAGAACCCTTCATTAATTTCAACACAGCCTGGAAGAATCCACCTGGCCTTCCCTGAACCTTCCTGCTATTTTTCCCTTCGTGTGTGACAGCAGAAACCATGCCAATTAAAATAAATCCTAGGCATCCAGTGAGACAAGATTAAAAAGTCTTGGCTTTGTGACATCTTCCATAAGGATGATTTTCCCCTCCTCTCTCCCCCCTTCTCTCTCTCTCCTTCTCTGTCTTTCTCTCTGTCTCTCTCTCTTTTTCTCTCTCTCTGTCCCTCTCTCCTCTGTCTCTCTGTCTCCTCTCTCTGTATCTCACTCTCTCTCTCTCTCCTTCTATCTCTCTGTCTCTCTCACTCTCTTTTTCTTTTTTTCTCTCTGTCTCTCTCTCTCTCTCTCTGTCTGTCTCTCTCTCTCCTTCTATCTCTCTCTCCTTCTCTCTCTCTGTCTCTCTGTCTCTTTCTCTCCCTCTCTCCCTCTCTGTCTCTTTCTCTCCTTCTGTCTCTCTCTCCCCTCTCTCTCTTCTTCTCTCTCCCACCCTCTCTCTCTGTCTCTCTTTCTCTCTCTCTTCCCCCTCCCTCTCCTTCTCTCCCTCTGTCCCCCCTCCATCCCTCCCTCTGTCTCTGCTTCTCTGTCTCTTTTGCTCTCTCTCTCCTTCTCTCTCTCATCTCTCTCTCTTCCCCTCTCTGTCTCTCTCTCTTTCTTTCTCTCTTCCCTCTCTCTCTCCTTCTCTCTCTCTCTGTCCCTCGCTCTCTCTCTCTTTCTCTTTCTCTCTCTCTCCTTCTCTCTCTCTCTCTCTTTCTCTCAGATACTTCATCATCAAGGCAGGCTGTTGAAAGATGATAGCAACTTGCCTTAAATCATGTGATAGCAAAGGAATTTATGATCCTGCCAGCCCACACCCCTCTAAGGCATCGTTCCTGCTTCCTGCAGAGCATGCATTGACACAACAGAAGGAATCACAATGTGTATGGTCTACAGTAGCATCTTGGCTGCAGGAGCAAAATATCGGAGGATATATTTACGGGAAACTTATAGGGCAGGTTAAAAAAATATAGTAACTGGGTAGATCAGGAGACGCCAAACTTGGGAACGTTAAGACTTGTGGACCCCCCGCTCCCAGAATTCCCCAGCCAGCCAATTGAAGGCTCCATAATGTATGATGTTCTAAAGCAGGGGTCCTCAAAATATTTCCCGTGGGCCGGATATGGCCCACCAAAGCTATTAATCCAGCCCCGTGGGACCATGAGGTTGCCCCGCCACATGAC
The DNA here is from genome assembly GCA_029891615.1 of Natrix natrix natrix. Taxonomy (NCBI): domain Eukaryota; kingdom Metazoa; phylum Chordata; class Lepidosauria; order Squamata; family Natricidae; genus Natrix; species Natrix natrix. Next base: position 906,365 of record JAKRSK010008287.1, read on the forward strand.
CCCACCATCCCCCACTTGCCTTATGGAGGCCAGGGAGGCCAAAAACGGGATGTGCAGAGGCCTCTGGAGGCCAAAACCAGGCTCGTTTTTTGCCTCCCCATCTTCCAGGGATAGAGAGAGGGAGAGGGGTACACACACACACATTGCCAGGGTTCCAAATAGCATCCAAAAGTAAATCAGAGTCCGAGGCAAAGTATTGCTCAAAGTTCCAATTGATTAAGAGAGCCATGTTGGCACATCTGGGAAAACCCGAATCTGAAAAGTTTCCCGGTTTTCCCACCCAGTTGAAAGTTCATGATCTTGCCCCCAACACCCACAAGTCCATCCCATGGTCCAATCTCCCTCTGCCATGCTGGCAGCTTCTACCCCTCCAGTACCGGTCAGGTGCAGAGACAAAGGATGACCTTGGTTTTGTAGAAAGGAATTTTATTTTGACAACAACACATTCTACAATTCTGCTCCTTACTATTCCCCCTCCCAATTCCCCACTAATGAAAAAGCATAGTAGAATAGAATATTAGTGTGGCAGGCCAAAGATCCCAAAAGGGACCGGTTGCAGGACGGACACACACACACACACACACACACACACACACACACACACACACATACACAAACAGAAGTCCCCCATGCACACCAAAGGCAGCCACATCCCTTCACTAACCTACTTTCCACCCTCAGGAGCATCACAAGTTAAAGTTTAATTTGCGTGTATCGTTTGGACTTCTAAATTGGCCGTGCCCACCCAGTCACATGACCCCTTAGCAATGTCCACCCAGCTTGTCCGCCCCCACCCCTAACAGTCTGAGGGACCGTGAATTGCCTCCTGCTTAAAAAAGTTTGAGGACCCCTGATCTAAAGCGTCAACCCTGAAACTGGCCTGATTGAGGCCATTTTGTGACTTCAGTGCTGACACACTGGAGTGAGAGATAGGGAGAGGAGAATCGATAGCTGGGGTAGTATAGTCAAAGCAAAGTACTTTCTCTTGGGAATCAAGGACATTCCTGCAGGTGTTCGGAAGGAGGGCACCGATGTCACCTAGCAACCGGACTGTATCCCGATTGGACCATATAACTGGTTGTTCTGGGAAAGTGACAAATACAATAATACAATACATTACAATACAATACAATAGTAGAGTTGGAAGGGACCTTGGAGGTCTTCTAGTCCAACCCCCTGCCTAGGCAGGAAACCCTATACCATTTCAGACAAATAGCTATCCAACATCTTCTTAAAGACTTCCAGTGTTGGGGCATTCACAACCTCTGGAGGCAAGCTGTTCCACTGATTAATTGTTCTCACTGTCAGGAAATTTCTCCTCAGTTCTAAGTTGCTTCTCTCCTTGATTAGTTTCCACCCATTGCTTCTTGTCCAGCCCTCGGGTGCCTTGGAGAATAGCTTCACTCCCTCTTCTTTGTGGCAACCCCTGAGATATTGGAAGACTGCTATCATGTCTCCCCTAGTCCTTCTTTCTCTTAAGCTAAACATACCCAGTTCCTGCAACCGTTCTTCATATGTTTTAGTCTCCAGTCCCCTAATCATCTTGGTTGCTCTTCTCTGCACTCTTTCTAGAGTCTCCACATCTTTTTTACATCGTGGCGACCAGAACTGAATGCAGGATTCCAAGTGTGGCTTTCAATTAGATGAAAACCGTGGGAATACTCAGAGTCGGTTGTCATCAGCCTGTGCCAATATGACAAAGCCAATAAACATATTCTTTGAGGAATCTACCTGCCTCAAAGGGAGGCTTTTTTTCCCTATGGGTATGTGGCTTGCAACCCCGACATTAAGATTTGCACATAGCAGCAACTGATTAGCAAGGACTTGCTCAGGATGGGGCTGTGAGGAATTCATCTCGCCAAAGCTGTCTCAGAAGTCGGGGTTGAACTATTGATGTAGGAGTACGTGCAATAGTTAAAATAGCCAACTTTCAGTTTCTCCAGACACTCAATCAAAATTTACATGTTTTTTTTTTTTCTCTCTCTCTCCAGGGCAACCAATTTCTAAACATTGTTGGAGATTCAGAACTGTATCAGGCTAGTCCTAAGGGAACAACTGATTTTAAAATGAAATAACTGCACTGCTCCTCAAGCAATCAATAATTCAACTGTTCTGTAGGCTTAATAACTCTTGCTGGGACTGATCACCGTCCATATATTTTTTTTAAATTCATTTTTTTTTAAAAAAAATGAATTTTATTTTTAAAGCTCAGAGGAGCTCGTTCACTCACTCACTCACTCCATCCATCCATTGCCAACAGTTGACTGAAAACTATTTTCATCATTTTAGTTTGCTCTAGTTCTATACACAAATTTATTCCATCAAACAGATTTTTATCCTTCTCCAAAAGTTTGGGAGTATAAAATTTAGGCAATTCCATAGAGTGTCCTCCCCCCTCCCTCCCCCCCCTGGGTCTCTGTCTCCCCCTCTGTGTGTGTGTTTGTGTGTGTGTTTGTGTGTGTGTATCTGTCTGTCTGTCTATCTCTGTCTTTCTCTGTCTTTCTCTGTCCCTGCCTCTCTGTGTCTCCCTCTGTCTCCCTCTGTCTCTCTCTCTCCGTCTCTCTCTCTCTCTCTCTCTCTCTCTCTCTCTCTCTCTCTCTCTCTCTCTCTCTCTCTCTCTGTGTGTCTCTCTCTCTCTGTCTCTTTCTCTCTGTCTCTGTCTCTCTCTTATCTCTCTGTCTCTTTCTTTCTGCCTGTCTCTGTGTGTCTCTCTGTCTCTCTCTCTTTCTCTCTGTCTCTCTCTCTCTCTCTCTCTCTCTCTGTCTCTGTCTGTCTGTCTCTCTGTTTCTGTCTCTCTGTTGCTTTTTGTCAGTCAGTCTGTCTGTCTCTGTCTCTCTTCCCCCCCTTCTTCCCAACCACATTTGTGCTGTGCAAAGAAGATGGCCTTATTGACCTACAACAACACACCGGACCAGTTGGGCTGAAAGCTGTCCCAAGTCAAGAGGAGTTTCCTAGCAAGCACGTTCTTAAAATGACTTTGACAAATGAGATCTTAGCAGGAGTGGTTTGAGCAGGCTGGCTGTTCCGTGACAAGCTCAAATTTTTCCAGGGAGGGAGGGGGGGGACTGTGGAAAGCCTCGTCAGCTTGATTAATCAGAGATCTAGGGCTCCCGCTGGGCCATTACTTCCTCCCCTGTTCTAATGTGGTTACGAAAGTCTCTTGCCTGCCCTTGGAACATCTTGTGTCTCCTTACACTGAGGGCGTATTTGTGTCTGTGTGTTGGTGGGTGGAAGTAAGGGGGAGAAGGGAGAATCCTTGACGGCTTTTATAGAACTTCTTTTGTGTTTGAAATAGGCCAAGAGGGTGACTCATCTCATCCCAGGATCAAGAAGCAGACAGGGGATGGTTGTCAGGCAGGAAGACTCAAGAGCAGCTCTGGTTAAACTGATATATTTCTCATGCTGAAACTGGTGCTAAATCAGAATCAACAGTATTCTAGAGGGGCTGGACTGAGACCGTTTGTGGGGATGTAAAGATTGTAAGCTAATGACTCTCTTGACTCCATCCATCCCCAGGCTCCACCTGTCCTCCTACGGTGGTTTTCTGTGTGAGGATTGGCTGTTGTGGTGATGGTAATGTCAAATGCTCTAGAAATCAGGAGATTGGGGCAGCTTTAGAAATGCAACTTTGGTAATCCATTACTGTCTGGCTCTGAACAAAGGTAGGATTAGCCTTCAGCCACAATAAGAATTGCTCTGGCTCATTGCATCAGCCAAACTTCAACCAAACATAGCTCAGAGAAACTCCTAGGATTTGTACATGGCCCTCTGGGAGTCTGACACCCAATAAAGTACATGTCCTTGCACAGGAACAGGAAGCTCAAGTTCAAAGCCCAAGAGAAGGTATAAATACCCCTCACTATCAACTACATCGTGGTCAGCTGCACCAGGACCATGTGCTTGACGGTTCTGCTTCATCATTAAGCCATCTTTCCAATCACCCTCCATGTTTCCAGTGTCTTTCTCCCCGCTTGGACCTGAACCAGATGGATAATTCTTCCAACGCTTCTGACCAAACTCTCTCCACTTGGTTATCTCTTTGTCTTCTGGAATGAAGCTCCTCCCTCCTGGGAATCCAGATTCCATTCCACCACACCGCCTGAAGGCAGGTCGGCAAAAAACTCATCCTCTTGATTTATTTGCAGCAGAAATGGAGAGCAGACCTTTCCCTCCCTTGTACAATCCTTACCAAACTTTGTGGGACTCAAGACATTTTCTTTCCAGTCAATCTATAGTTGTCTCTTGCCTTCTGCCCTGGCAATCTGAACAAGTCAATTGTTTCAGACAATCCACTCATTAAATCATGGCATTCCAGGCGCTTCGAGTTTCTTTCTCTTCTTCATCTCCCCACGGTGAGTCAATTCTTCCTTTTTCTGGCTATTAGACTGGACAAAAGGTTCAGATACCTGATAACGTTCTACAGAAGCCAGGCAAAAATGCACCCACCTGTGTAGCCACTCCAAAGGTTTCGAGTGTTTTGGAAAGAAAACGTCTGTCAGGTCGTGGCTTGGAGGCAGGGACGTGCCGTCAGGGGAGGCAGAGCCTCAACGCTCTCATCATGAAAAAAAAAGGGAAAAGGCGCTGAGGAGCCTTGGGGAATGGGACTGCGCGAGCCGCGGTCCCCTTCATGTTGACTCAGGAAGGCGGGGAATGGGACCACGTGTGCAGGACAGAGGGAGGTACAGGAGGCTCCTCTAGCCTCAGCCTCCCTCCTGCATACATGGTCCCATTCCCCGCCTTCTGTCAGGTTCTGACGCTCATGGTTCCAGGGCGAATGCGCATGCGCGAGCGGCTCCCTTCCTCGCCCTGAGCAACGGCAGGTTTACGGGAAGTTGCTTGCGAAAGCAGAAAGTGTGACGGACTTTTCGGACCGTCGGCTACCGTTTCCCTGCCAGCTCTCTCGCGAAAGGACCCTGGAAACTGAGTCGTGGCCGGCGCCTTGTTAAGAATTCCCCGCCTTCCTGATGACGTCACCAGCCTCACCAGCCATAAACCTCACCGCACATCACTGCTTGGAGGGTCATGTCAACAAGCAACCATCCATTACAGGGATGGCCAACCTTTTGGACACCGAGTGCCCAAACAGGAACATGCATGCATCTGCGTGAATCTGCGCATGCCAGACTGCCAGAGCACTGGAAACCCAAAGACCAGCTGGCCGGTATGCTCATGCCTGGTTTTGGGCCATTTTCAGACTTGTTTTTAGACACGTCACACACGCCAAATCTAAAAACATTTGGTGCTCTGACCTAGGCTTCCTTTAAAAGCATGAGTCTGGGTCGTGGCAAAACCTCTTTTATTTATACAACTGTGGATTCCTTTCATTCGCAGTCAGCAAGGCTTAGCAAACAGTCTTTCAGAGGAATATTTATCCACACGAACCTTATCGCGCTTGGAGAGCTACCAGATAACTAGTTTCCCAATGCAGGGCAAGGCAAAACTTGGCACAGAGTCTCTTAAAGTCACAAACAGAACTTTTCACTCTTGAACCGACCGAAGGAACGAATTGTTTCCTGCAAAAGCCCCCTCCTCGTTCCCTGCTCTTTTGTTTCCTATGGGATGGGCCAATCACCTCCATGGTGTGGCTTTACTCCTAAATCGACCCTGCTTTCTTAGTTGTTCTTGTCTTCTGGCAGCTCTGCTCATGCGCACACTGGGAAAAGGCTCCAGCTGTTCCTCTGCCTCACTGCTGCCTAGCTTCCCCTCTGCCTCCAACGCAGAGCCCTCATCTAAGCTTCCCTCAGCCCCCCAGGACTGGCCCATGTTCCTCCCCAACCTCCTCACTCTCCGACTCTGCTGCCAGCTCTGCTGGCCACCGGTGGGCCACAACCGTTGATCTATGGAAAAATTCTGTATGATTATTTAGATGGTACCTAAAGGGGCAGTATTTTATTACTTTTTGAACTCCTAAAAAGATGAACATTCTCCATTTGTTCCAATGGCTGAATTAAAGCGGTAAGCAACTGACTGTTTTTCCTATCGCCAGCATTCCGTGAACTTCTTACCTTCCAGGAAATCCATTCCCTTCCTAGAAGAAGAAAGTCGTGAGTCCTTGGATCACCAATAACCCTGATGCCTTCAACCACTAATTTTACAGTTCAAGCTGCTGTCACAACCCACGGAGCTCCATAAGCGTTTAGCGCTGATCGAGTGCTTGCAATCGGCCAGGAACGAAATGCTTTGGGTGAGCATAAGCTAGAGCAATTATAGAGTTCAGCAGAGAAAGAAAAAATGCAGTCCTTAATTAGCTTTACAATGTGAAGAAAATGAATTACAAACTAACTGTGTAATTCATGACTTGCATCCCGTTAATTTGATGCGATGATGCATGAAATTCATCTCCCCTTCTTGTTTGTTGTTCAACACAATATTTACCTCAACGCAACTCAAACCTAGACGGGAAGTCATCAAACTGCAATTATAACCCAAATGGAACTGAAAGTTGCGTGGAATAAAAGCAATAGCACTTAGATTTCTATACCGCTTCATAATGTTTTTACAGCCCTCTCTAAGTGGTTTACAGAGTCAGCCTCTCGCCCCCAACAATCTGGGTCCTCATTTTACCCACGTCAGAAGGATGGAAAGATGAGTCAAACTTGAGCCAGTCATGATTGAACTCCTGGCAGCCAGCAGAGTTAGCCTGTAATACTCCATTCTAACCACTGGGAAGGAAGGAAGGAAGGAAGGAAGGAAGGAAGGAAGGAAGGAAGGAAGGAAGGAAGGAAGGAAGGAAGGAGAAAAGGAAGAGCAGTAGCAATAGCCTGTAGATTTATGTACTGCTTCACAATGCTTTTACAGCCCTCTCTAAGCGTTTTACAGATTCAGCCTCTTGCCCCCAACAATCTGGGTCCTCATTTTACCCACCTCGGAAGGATGGAAGGCTGAGTCAACCTTGGGACCGTTAGGATCGAACTGCTGGCAGGGGACAGAGGAAAGAAGGGAGGGAGGGAGGAAGAAGGGAAGAGAAAAAGAATAGGAATAGCACTTAGACCTATTTACTGCTTCACAGTGCTTTACAGCCCTCTCTAAGCGGTTTGCAGAGTCAGCCTCTTGCCCCCAACAATCTGGGTCCTCATTTGACCCACCTCGGAAGGACAGAAGGCTGAGTCAACCTTGAGCTTGGTGAGATTCGAACTGCCAAATTGCAGGTAGCCGGCAGTCAACAGAAGCAACTGCACTCTGACCCCTGTGCCACCATGGCTCATCCTGATGCTTTCACCAGGTTTTGGATGGAAAAGGTGCGGAACAACCAGAATATTTTGCTTAAAAATTCCATTTACTGCAATCAAAGACCACTACTGGTAATGAACAAATACAATTTAAGAGAGAGTTAAATGTTAAAGGATGGAGAGAGGTCAGTAGATTCGGGGCAAGCTCCAACCTTCCTGTCATCACTACACACCAGATATATTGTCACTGCTGCCAACCACCAGATGAACCAGGTATCTCTCTAGGCCATGGATAAGCCACATCTGATACTATTCCAGAAATGGTTGACTTCTTAGGTTCCATCTAGTCTAAGATCAATGGTGAAGAATAGAAGATTCCAAACTTGCTTGGAGAGTCAACTTTGCTTCACTGGAAGAATAAAGAACTTGGGTTTCAGATGTCTCCTTACAGCTCCCTGCAATCCAGCAAGGCTATTTAGTTAGGGGTGCAGGGAATTATAGCTCAGCAAACTGTAGAAGCTCCTAGATTCTCAAGCATTCCCAGGAACTGATGTGGTTCTACACACATTGATTGACTTCTCTCTTTTTTTTTCCACACCAGAAGGGGCTACAAACTTCTCCAATTTAGGCATAGACTTTGCTCTGATTAGCGAAGACAACAATATGGCTGCAGTCCATATTGAGGGCTTCCATTTTATATTACGGTACTATATATGCTTCTCAAGCGATCGGTCCAAAATAAAATCTGCTTTGATCTGTGCCTGAATCCTGATGGCTTCATGTTTACAGTAAGCATCTCTCTCTTTCTCTCTCTTTTTCTCTCTTTCTCTCTCTCTGTCTCTGTCTCTCTTTCTCTCCATCTCTCTCTGTCTCTGTCTCTTTCTCTCCATCTCTGTGTGTGTGTGTCTGTCTCTCTCTGTCTCTTTCTCTCTGTCAGTCTGTCTCTGACTCCCTCCCTCTCTCTCTCTCTGTCTCTCTCTGTGTCTCTCTCTCTCTCTCTCTCTCTCTCTCTCTCTCTCTCTCTCTCTCTCTCTCTCTCTCTCTCTCTCTTTCTCTCTGTCAGACTGTCTCTGACTCTTTCCCTCTCTCTCTGTCTCTCTGTATGTCTGTCTTCTCTCTCTCTCTCTCTGTGTGTGTGTCTTTCTTTCTCTCTTTCTCTCTGCCTCTCTGTCTCTTTCTCTCTGTCTCTCTGTCTATGTCTCTGTCTCTCTCTGTGTGTGTCAGCCTCTCTCTCTCTCTCTCTCTCTCTCTCTCTCTCTCTGTCACTCTCTATATGTATCTCTCTCTCTCTCTCTCTCTCTCTGTCACTCTCTACGTGTATCTCTCTCTCTCTCTCTCTCTCTCTCTCTCTCTCTCTCTCTCTCTCTGTGTCTCTTTCTCTCTGTCTCTGTCTCTCTGTCTCTGTCTCTCTCTCTCTCTCTCTCTGTCTCTGTCTATCTGTCTGTCTGTCAGTCTCTCTCTCTGCCTCTCTCTGTCTCTCTGTCTCTCTCTCTCTCTCTGCGTGTGTCTGTCTCTGTCTCTCTAATAAGAAGTTATGTTTGAATGGGTACAAGATCCTCCCTTGAAGTTAATTTAGGCTTACTAGATTTGGCCTGCAGGAATTCAGCTGACCATCAACTGGAGATGAAGAACACTCTACCTCTTTGCTACCAACTGTGCCCCATCTTGAACCTTCCTGTCCATACTTGGTAGTCTTCCTTAATTATAAGCCCATTTCAGGCTGCTTCTATGGAATTAGAAAGACATAGTACTGATTTCAGTGGTAATTAATGTTGGAAACAGTCATGCCTCTACATTTAATTCTGGGATTTAAAAAAAACAAACATTATATTTTAGAAGTGCTTTGTTTGTTCCGAGCTGCTGTGCTTTCTGACGGAGATGTTTTCTGATGATGTGGACGCCTCGGTGTTATCACCACTATTCGTTAATGATTCAGTAAATTAATTTAATTAAATGCTTCAGCTTCCTAAAGCCCACGTTTCTAATATGAACGGTAAACAAACAGGAGAGGGGGATATGAATTTTTATTTATTTATTTATTATTAGCACTTATATACCGCCCCCTCTCCCGAAAGGGAAATGAAATGCACGCTCCCTCCATTGCCATGCGTCTCCGTGGTTATTTTTGAAAAGATTTGGGAGCAAAGTTAATCAGTTCTCCCTCTCTCCCTCCCTCCCTCCCTCTCTCTGTCTTTTGTGAATTGTGGGTGCAGAGAAAAATTCCCCACTTGAATCCATATATTTTCCCTGGCAATCATAGCGGCGTGTTTAGTTGCAAATTTAGGCAATCTATCTCAAGGCGATCTTTGAGAAAGAAGCAAAAAAAATAATAATAATCCCAAATGGAGATTACTTAGACTGCAACTTACTTTCCTGATCCCACAGGAAAGTAAGACTCCTGAATCCATTGAGTTGAATCAAAAGAACCTTTACTGGGAGAAAGTGGTTGCAGTAACGTCAGGTGGACGCTGAAAATCCCACAGACAGCATAAAGCAATTCCTTCATTTCCTCACACCCAACCCCAGTGGTGAGATTCAATTTTTTTTTTACTACCGGTTCTGTGGGTGTGGTTTTGTGGGCGTGGTGTGGCCTTGTGGGCGTGGCAGGGAAAGGATACTGCAAAATCCCCATTTTTTTCCCACCCCATTAACCTGCTTTCTAGCTCCGTTCTGTTTAGGGCAACCAAAGAAGATCAGCTGGGAGGCAGCGGGAGCGGGGCCAGCCTATTTGCCGGTTCTCCAAACTACTCACAATTTCCACTACTGGTTATCCAGAAGGCTAAGTGCTTATTTGGGGGGTCCAAAGAAACTAAGACCCTGTCGGTATACAATATCCATGCTGGTTCTTTCAACATGGTAGAGAGGAGGGATTGTAAGTAGGTACACACATAGGCCGGGGAGAGAACAGTTTCAGTTCAGAGCAGCAGAGTAGTTTAGAGCTCAGACTCAGAGCTGCAGAGCTAAGCCACACCCAGGCTCCAAACTGTTTCAGCTCCCATTGGCTGACCTTGTTACTAAGCCCCATTCCAGTTCATGAATATATCTACACTGACAGAAGCTTCTAGTTCTTAAAGACTATGGAACAGCTAAAGGAGATAGATGAAGACTGAAGAAAAAGTGATCTTTTTCACAGGTCTTTTGGTCTACTTGAGACGGCTTATATACCAGGCACGACAGTCCCAAATCTCTCTGCTTTTTAAATGTCGAAAGAAATCTCCCTGAATCCTTAATCTCTTTTCTTTGGAAATATTTCTTCGTCATCACGATGAACTACTCAGAGTGAATAAACCAAGTGATTAAACATCCCGACTAGAGTCGGATGTAATTAGCTATGTAAAATAGAGCTAATAAAGATGTTAATGGATTTTCTTCCTTGGGGTTTGGAAAGGAGGAATGGGTTTTATACTTACATCAAGAAATGCAGAGCGCTAGTGGGCCTTTTCCCCTCTGGACCTCATGTTTTGGCTCTATAATTAATTGCATAAAAGTTTTGCAATTTGGCAGAGGGATTAACTTTTAGCTGGGCTTGATGGTGGCTTCTACATTCTTAGTGATAATCATTTTCTCGCTCTCTCTGTGGTCTCTCGTTGCAATGTTCCTTGCCAAGAGAAGAATTCTGGTGTTTTTTCCCAGCATGACTCAGCTTCTCTAGAATTAAGAAGATCATAACTTAATTTTCATCTTCTCCTCTTCTTCTTCTCCTCTTCCTCCTCCTCCTCCTCCACTATTATGAAAACACTTTCTCCTTTTCTTCCTTCTTGCAAGCTAAACCAGAAGACCTAGGAAACATGGAATCTTATGTCGATTCTAGCCAATCCGCGGCGAGCATGAAAACTGATGTAGATTTCTGACATACGTCCATACGTAACAATAAGTTTACATTAGCAGGATCTTATATCTGAAAGTGTATATCTCTCTCAGCTACATCTCCATCTCCTCCTCTTCCTCACAAATCTCCTCCTTTCTAATACTGATGATGTTACCTAGTTTGGTAATGAAATATCTGTAAGAAAGCCACCAAGCTCAGAGAGCATCAAGTACCCATCCTTCTTCTCCTCCTCCTCCTTCTCCTCCTCCTCTTCCTCCCCTCTCCTCCTCCACTATTATGAAAACACTTTCTCCTTCTCCTCCTTCTTGCAAGCTAAAGCAGAAGACCAAGGAACATGGCCAAATGAGCCAATTCTACTTTATTATAAATAGACATTAACAGGATCTTATAAGTCTGAAAGTATCTCTCTCCCTCTGATCCCTTTACTCCTCCTCCTCCTCCTCCTCTTTTCTTCTTTCCTCCTCCTCCTCCTCCTCCTCCTCTCCTCCTCCTCCTCCTCCTCCTCCTCCTCCTCCTCCTCCTCCTCCTCCTCCTCCTCCCCCCTCAGTGTTTCTAATGTTGTCTCCATATTAAGACATGCAAACTTCAACTCACAGAATCCTTCTCAATTGGCACCATAAGTAGACTTGAGAAGGGAGTAGTTTACTCTGCGCGAGGAAAGAACAATTTTGATTTTGTGATAGAGAAAAAGACGGTTAAGGTCCGTGCATTACTCTTAAAAGAAGAAACAAATGCCCTTTAAGAAAAGCCAAACAAAGCCAACTTTCACAGCTAAGAATGACTTATCTTCAGAAAACTCTCGGGTTGCCGGATGGGCGCAAAGCAATTTGGTGATTTAATTACAAATGAGAATGGCTTTTGAATGGGAGCTCAGACGCCGGAGAGAATACTGATTAGTTTGCACACATGCGTAACTGAAAGCCAAAGTTCCCAGTATCTTCACGTGAGCTAGTTCCAGGATCCTAAATCTCCTGGAGTCCGCAACAATATGTTATTTTTTTCATAAATGTTTTTCTTTATTCTACATCACAATTTCAATTCTGCAGCAATGGTATACAGGTTGTAAGTCCTTTAAAAATATATACGTGGTGTTATACACCCTAATTGTAACCGTTATTCTTTTAATCATATAGTATAATCTCCTTTTAAATACATGATATTGCATGACATAGTTATATCCATTATTTCCATAGTTGTGCCATTCTCACTCTACACATTTTAATCTATCGTCACGTGTCGCCCGATAATACTATTGCTTACAATATATATCCCTATGTATATCTTTATACCTGCATTTGTTACTAATTTGTTAATCTTCTTTCATTGTTAATTTTCTAATCTCTGCACCTATTATCTAGCCATTTATACCATAAGTCTCATAATGAGTAATATTCTGTTTCACCTTTATCTTTAAGTTCCATCGTTAACTTGTCCATTTTGGCACACTCTAATATTTTCTTTATTATCATTTCATCTGTAGGTGTACTTTTTCCAATTTTGTGCATAGCGTTAAGTAATTAACCTCCCCGTTAGAAGAGCAAGTATGCAGAGAAGCTTAATGAGAGTGATATGGAATAACATGCACAAACCAGCATACAGAGACACTGAATGGTATAAAATATAGTAGTTTACTATGTAGAACTATAGAGGTATTCAGAGTCCGGTTAACAGTCCAAGTCATACACGGTTCAGTAATTCAGTTATCAAAATAGTCAGTCTAACACACAAAGTATAGCTAAACAGTAGCAAACCACAATACCTAAAAATACACCGATCAACGTCTAACAAAAACAGAGAGCTAACAGCCATTCTGGCTCCCTCTTATGGCTGCTTGAGGTAATAAACCAATTACATCTCTTAAGCATTTAAAGTAACAGTAAAGTAATCATAGCTTATATACATTGCCAAGCCATGCCTAGGGTTACATCCCTAACACATACGTAATTCTAGCTGCTGCTATTACGTGTAACATTAAATATATAATTCTTTTATTGTTTTTCCCTAGTAGTATACCTAATAAGAATAATTTTGGTGCTAGATCTATTTGTTGTGCTATCATCTCTTCTAACCACCCTTTCAATCTTTGACCAATATTTTTTTGCTGATGGACAGCTCCACCACATATGATAATAGGTTCCTTTTTGCCCGTTTACATTTCCAGCACTCTGGTGACATGTTTGTGAACATTTTTGCCATTCTTGCTATAGAACATTTTGGACAGATGTCCTTTATATGCTGTTGACATTGTTAATTTATAATTTCTTTCCCACAATTTTTGCCAGTTCTCTAATTCTATAGCGTACCCAATTTCTTTTGCCCATACTCATCATAGTTTCCTTTACAAATTCTTATTCCATTTTAAAATTCAATAAAGGTAAAGGTTCCCCTTGCACCTATAGTCGTTCCCGATTCTAGGGGGCGGTGCTCATCTCCGTTTCAAAGCCGAAGAGCCAGTGCTGTCCGAAGATGTCTCCGTGGTCATGTGGCCGGCATGACTAAATGCCGAAGGTGCACGGAACGCTGTTCTCTTCCCACCAAAGTGGTCCCTATTTTTCTACTTGCATTTTTATGTGCTTCCGAACTGCTAGGTTGACAGAAGCTGGGATAAGTAACAGGAGCTCACTCCGTTATGTAGCACTAGGGATTCTAACCGCCGAACTGCCGACTTTTCTGATCGACAAGCGTCTTAGCCATTGAGCCACCCCATCCCATTCTAAAATTCAATAGATAATTACAAAAAACTATTTATCTGTTTTTCATCTATCCCTAATAGTATCTTGTCCAGTATGTTCTTCGTGAGAAGCTCATTTTGTCCCCCTTAATAATTTTTACTTGAAGTGCAGCAAAGAAGTTGCAGAGAGAGCAGAGTCCTTGTACATCCTGATCTTTTATTCCTCCCTGAACAAGGCTGGGGATTAAACCTAAGCCCTCCTGAATGTCAAGTATGTTTTTGAACTAACCTTTCAACCTTCCGTTGCACTGCACCAGCTCACAAGTCAGTTCAGACATGCCTGGCCAATGTGGAATGCATTCACCGTCTTTTTTTTTTTTAACAGAGGGTGGATTTTGTGTGTGTGTGTTGGAAAAGAGCGTTGTGACATTCTGAAAAGTTAACTTGTGGAAAAGTATATCCTTCTTCTTCTCCCCCCCCCCAATTTTTATTTTATTTTAGTACAAATAATCCATTTTCCATTAAAGAGTGTGTAATCTGGGTACAAACGTTTTCGCAGCAACAGTTAAAATTTACAATCATATTCATGATTTAATCTAGCCTTAGCGTAATATACTTCACTAAAATCTTAGTCTTCTCTTCCTTTATTTTCAGACCTGCCACTTCACCATGTTCTCCTATTCTTAATACAATACAATAGCAGAGTCAGAAGGGACCTTGGAGGTCTTCTAGTCCAACCCCCTGCCTAGACAGGAAACCCTACACAACTTCAGACAAATAGCTATCTAACATCTTCTTAAAGACTTCCAGTGCTGGGGCATTCACAACTTCTGGAGGCAACTTCTGTTCCCCTGATTAATTGTTTCTAACTGTCAGGAAATTTCTCCTCAGTTCTAAGTTGCTTCTCTCCTTGTTTAGTTTCCACCCATTGCTTCTTGTTCTACCCTCAGGTGCCTTGGAGAATAGTTTGACTCCCTCTTCTTTGTAGCAGCCCCTGAGATGTTGGAACACTGCTATCATATCACTCCTAATCCCTCTTTTAATCAAACTAGACATACCCAGTTCCTGCAACCGTTCTTCATATGTTTTAGTCTCCAGTCCCCTAATCATCTTTGTTGCTCTTCTCTGCACTCTTTCTAGAGTCTCCACATCTTTTCTACATCGTGGTGCCCAAAACCGGATGCCGTATTCCAAGTGTGGCCTTACCAAGGCATTATAAAGTGGTATTAACACTTCACGTGATCTTGATTCTATCCCTCTGTTGATGTAGCCTGCGTCTTTTAGTCTGAAAAATACGGTACTATCATTTCACGTCCTTCCCCACAAGCCCAAAGTAAGATGGGCTTGTACAGATATACTACTATTCAATGTAATTTATCAATGGTTATTGAAAGTGGGATGGGGGAGTGGGTGGAAGCTGCCCTTGAAGGAATCAATGGAAAAGCCATTGCATTTGTGATTTAGGGCTTTGATGCCACCACAAAGTAGCCGGCTAAAATGATTACCGAGAGCAAATAAGAAATATGCAGTGATTAAAGGCAGGTGCAGCTGTCTCCGTTGGGCATTGTGGTTGTTTTCGCTGTTTGTCATTATTGATGTTGACAACGGGAATGGGCTGACTTAGCCGAGCCATTTCTTTTGGAAGCCAAAAGCATTTTCAAGAGATCCTCTTGTATAATTCAGCTGCCAAAATCATGCCAAAACATGTGGACGCATTTTGGAGTGGATGTACACTCTTGAACTAGCTGTGGGGAACTTTGGCTGATTTATTCTGAGTGCCGAGGAGCGACGTAAGAGGCGATGGAGATCATTCTAACATCTAATATGATACGACTGTAATATTACGGTATCATTATCCTTCCCTACCACCCCCTCTTATTGGTATCATATAATGATGGTAATTGCTCTGTTACTTAGCTTGTAAGTACATTGAGAGCTTCTGCATGGGAGACCAATTCCTTGTATGTCTAGTCACAGTTGGATGAATAAAAAGTTCTGTTCTCTTCTGTTCCATTCTTATTCTATTCTATTCTATTCTATTCTATTCTATTCTATTCTATTTATTCTGTTCTGTTCTGTTCTGTTCTGTTCTATTCTATTCTGTTCTGTTCTATTCTATATTTTATTCTATTCTATTCTTCTCTTCTCTTATTCTATTCTATTCTATTAATTTCATTCCCCATTCTAATTCCTAATTCCTAATTTATTTTATCCCATCCTGATTTCTATCCTATCCTATCCCAAATTATATTCCTATTCCTTATTTCTATTGTACTCTACTCTACTCTACTCTACTCTACTCTACTCTACTCTACTCTACTCTACTCTACTCTACTCTACCCTACCTACCCTACCCTACCCTACCCTACCCTACTCTATTAATTCCATTCCCTATTCTAATTCCTAATTTATCCCACCCTATCCCAATTTCTACCCTACCCTACCCTACCCTACCCTACCCTATCCTATCCTGATTCCTCTGCTCTACTCTCCTATCCTATCCTCTTATCCTATCCTGAATTCTATCCTATTCTATCCTATCCTATCGTATCCTATCCTATCCTATCCTATCCTATCCTATCCTATCCTATCCTATCCTATCCTATCCTATTCTATTCTATTAATTTCATTCCCTATTCTAATTCCTAATTTATTTTATCCCATCCTGATTTCTATCCTATCCTATCCCGAATTATATTCCGTTCTGTTCTGATTCCTATTTCTAGTCCTTATTTCTATTGTACTCTACTCTACTCTACTCTACTCTACTCTACTCTACTCTACTCTACTCTACTCTACTCTACTCTACTCTATTCTACTCTACTCTACTCTACTTTACCCTACCCTACCCTACCCTACCCTACTCTATTAATTCCATTCCCTATTCTAATTCCTAGTTTATCCTACCCTATCCCAATTTCTACTCTACCCTACTCTACCCTACTCTACCCTACCCTATCCTATCCTATCCTATCCTATCCTATCCTATCCTATCCTGATTCCTCTGCTCTACTCTCCTATACTACCCTATCCTCTTATCTTATCCTATCCTGAATTCTATTCTATTCTATTCTATTCTATTCTATTCTATTCTATTATTTTCAGATATTCCATTCCATTCCATTTTCTCACCCTCTGGTGGGTAAAGAACAGATTAAAGCTTTTCTCTCCCTGCTAGTCTTCTAATTGCTTATCCTGCGATGCTTTAACGAGGTTAGGACGTCGGCCTTTCCACATTCTCCTTTATTAATGCTGCTGTCATTTGATATCCATTTTCATCACGCTTCATAACCCCACTTTCATATCCTTCAATATTTTTTTTCCTAAGCACAAAGCCAAAAAGATTGATTCAGAAAAAAAAGGAGAAGGATGAACGCTCAGTGGCTCTCGGGATGGCTTCAAAGACATTGATGAACGGGCTGAAGAGAGGATCACCCGTCCAAGATTTAAATTAACCCAAGCGGTGATCTACTGGCCCTTCTTGGAGGACGTAAAATCTGTTAATTGTGATTCACAACTGGCAACGCTCACAACCTTCAACAGGTCCATTCAGCCCTGTTTGTAAATAGTCAAAAGGGAATATTCTTTCACCTTTTCAATGGAGGACAACTGAAATATCTTCATTCAGTGAGTTGGCTAAACCCCAAAAAATGCTGTTTAGCCCACCTGGCAAGGTTATTTATGCCCTAACTAGAATTATTAAGCAGCACGGTTTTGTGTTTTAATTAAAAAATATGCTTAGAAGTTCTGTCCCTCCCTCCCTCCCTCCCCCTCTCTCTTGCTCTTCCTCCTCCAAGAGAAGAGCGGCTTTATTTAAAATACGAGTTAAAAATCAATCCGGGATGTGTTCACTTAGCTTTAAATCTCCACTATAGTGCCATCCGAAAGGATTTCATTGCCTGGAAGACGCAAAGGGCTGTTAATGTAACTCTTTGTTATCTGCCTTTTTTTTCTCCCCAGCACGGAAAAACTACAGTTCAGCCACAGAGCAGCTGCAGTGAATGCAAAAATCCCAGGGAAAAAATCATCTTCTTCTTCTTCTTCTTCTTCTTCTTCTTCTTCTTCTTCTTCTTCTTCTTCTTCTTCTTCTTCTTCTTCTTCTTCTTCTTCTTCTTCTTCTTCTTCTTCTTCTTCTTCTTCTTCTTCTTCTTCTTCTTCTTCTCCTTCTTCTCCTCCTCCTTCTTCTCCTCCTTCTTCTTCTCCTCCTCCTCCTCCTCCTCCTCCTCCTCCTCCTCCTCCTCCTCCTCCTCCTCCTCCTCCTCCTCCTCCTCCTCCTCCATCATCATAATCATCACCACCACCACTGCCGTTGCAGTACCGTGCTGACCAAGATATTCCACGAAAAGGAACAGGTTAAGTTTCATTAGAAAGTCCACCGATTATCAAGGTAAATGTCCTGTTCTTAAAATATCAAACCTTTTCCCCCGACCCAGCTTGCTCGTCTATTTTCTTCTCACAAAAGGTTGCAATTAACTCCTGCAATTTTTGGTCAGGATATTCCCTAGCAAGAGAAGAAAACACAATTTGGGAGCAATCTATTTCTCTATTAGAGCCATTAATTCTTTTTCTTTTTTGGAAAATGTAAAGTTCAGGGACTTTAGCAGAGCACAGACAATGCCCTCTCATGCAGTTATGGGGCCTGTTGTTCATTCACATGCTCAATTTGGACACTGTCCAAGTCTTCAAAAAAGAAAAAAAATGCAAATATGAATGGGGATGAAACAGCCAGTTTCACATCTAGATTGGGTTTCTGCAGTAGAATGACCACTAAACAAATGATTGTTATGTTTTGGACTACCTGTAATGTATTCAGTTTCACAGCTACTGCAATTGTTGGCTGAGCAGGGACAAAAATAGCCAGAGAAATGACTGAAGCCTGGCAAACTGGGCTTTTGTCATTCAACAGGAATGCTGAATGACACAACCGGAATGTTGAATGACACGACAGAAGTACCACCACCTTATTACAACAGCACAAGGAAACAACAACCAACAACTTAATAGCCAGCCATCAACACTCTAATTAATAACCAAAAAGCTATCCACCATGAGGCGCCCTATAAATACAACGTTTAGTATAACCCCAGTGCACATATTCTGGAGAGAGAGAGAAATTCCCTGATGATGGGCTCCAGCATGAGCCTGAAAGCTTGAGAGAATACATGTTTTATCCCAGTGACTGATTCAGATTGGATCATGCAACTACTTGAAATTGTTTGTAGAGATTCTCAGACCTCCAGGTTCACGGTTGTCTCAAAGGTGCTTTTTTTCCAGAGGCAATTGGACTTCCTTGTTTTTTTTCTTTTGAAGACGTTTTGCTTCTCATCCAAGAAGCTTCTTCAGCTCTGACAGGATGTTGGGGAATGGAAGGATTTATATTCTTTGCAGACAGCTGGTCATTTGCATCTTTTTAGAGGGTCGTTGAGGCCACTTGGAGGTTTATCAGTGTCCTCGGGGCCACCTGAGTGGTGCAAATAGTTCCTGTAGTCTGCAATTTTTCTGTCTGGCAATCCGTTCCTTCTCCCACACCATTTGAAGGGAGTTCATCCCAAATTGTATGGCTAAAAGTCTATAGACATCCAAGAAGCTTCTTCAGCTCTGACTGGATGGTGGGGGAATGGAAGGATTTATACTCCTTGCAGACAGCTGGTCATTTGCATCCTTTTAGAGGGTCATTGAGGCCACTTGGAGGTTTATCAGTGTCTTCAGGGCCACCTGAGTGGTGCAAATGGTTCCTGTAGTCTGCAATTTCTCTCTCTGTATATCCATTCCTCCATCCACACCATTCCAAGGGTCTTCATCCCAAATTGTACAGCTAAAAGTCTGTAGAGATTCTCAAGACATCCTCAATGACCAGGTCATGGACAACCATGGACCAAAGCACCTTTGGCACAACCATGACCTGAATGACTGAGAATATAAATCCTTCCATTCTCCACCATCCCGTCAGAGCTGAGGAAGCATCTCGGATGACAAATTGAAACCTTTTCAAAAAGAAAAAAGAAAGTCCAGTTGCCTCCTGAAAAAAAAAAACACCTGTGGGTGTGTTCATCCCCAATTATGTAGCTAAAAGTCTGTAGAGATTCTCAGTCATCCAGGCCTTGTCCCAAAGGTGCCTTTTTTTCAGGAGGTCTTCAAAGAAAAACAAGAAAGTCCAGTTACCTCATGAAAAAAGCACCTTTGGGATTACCTGTAATGTATTGGGCAGTGTTGGAAGGCAATGCTTATGAAGGATAGTAACATCAGAGCCTCTGAAGCAGTGGTGAAATCTAATCCCCCCCCAGTTCTGTGGGCGTGGCTTGGTGGGGTGTGTGTCATGTGACTGGGTGGGCATGGCCAGCTTTCCCCCCCCCCACTTTCAGCTATTTTTTTTTAGCTTTTTAAAGCATTTTTTTCCTGCCAGTTTGTCTGAAACAGCAGGGGAAAAAATGGTTTAAAAAGCTTGGGAAAAACCACTTCCGAGGATCGCGCAGCTCAGCTATGATCGTCGGAAGCTATTTTTTTAGATTTTTAAAGCATTTTTTTTTCCTGAGCTGGCAGGGAAACTTTTTTCACTACCGGTTCGCAGAACCAAGGAAAATCGTCCCTACCAGTTCAACCAAACAGGGCCAAACTGGGCTGAACTGGGCTGAGCCGGGCCAAACTGGGCTGAACCGGGTGGAACTGGGCTGAAGCAGGCAGAACCGGGAAGAACCAGCCAGAACCGGGCTGAGCCGGGTTGAACTGGGTGGAACAGGGCCAAACCGGACTGAACTGGTCCGAACCGGTCCGAACTGGGAGGATTTCACCCCTGCTCTGAAACGCTTTGCATATGTGTAGAAGATCCTATTTTCAACTGAAACCACCCAACCATTGTGCTGCTTATCCTTTCATCATTTTTCTTTGAAGGGAAACTTTGCCTGAATTTTCAAATGATGTTTTTTAAAAAAGGAAAAGAAAAATCTTTGAGCTCCTCATGGTTGCCTCATTGAAAGACCCGAAGGACTTACAAAGAAGAAGAGTCAACAAGTCACTTGATGGCACCTAATCAGTCAGAATGTTTGAGGAGCTCTGGATGACTTTGTGGATTCATCCATGTTATTTGCTTGAAAGAAACATGGAACTTCTGGAATGGATTTTCAACTTGTAGACTCATCCCAAATATTAACTAGGTTTTATTCTCCTTAGCTTTCTGAGATCTTCTGTCAAGTGTTCCCATTGAGCTCAGTCGGTGGAGCAGAATGGTCCTTCAAAAATCAAGCCCGTTTAGGTATCTCTATTGAATGTGGTATGTCTTTTAGGTAAAGGTTCCCCTCGCACATCTGTGCTAGTCGTTCCTGACTCTAGGGGGACAGTGCTCATCTCCGTTTCAAAGCCGAAGAGCCAGCGCTGTCCGAAGACGTCTCCGTGGTCATGTGGCCGGCATGACTCAATGCGGAAGGCGCATGGAATGCTGTTACCTTCCCACCAAAGGTGGTTCCTATTTTTCTACTTGCATTTTTACATCCTTTCGAACTGCTAGGTTGTCAAAAGCTGAGATAAATCACGGGAGCTCACTCCGTTACGTGGCGCTAGGGATTCAAACCCTCGAACTGGCAACCTTTCTGATCGACAAGCTCAGTGTCTTAGCCACTGAGCCACTAACCCACCTGTGTAGCATTCACCTAGTGTTTTTTTCTCTCCCACTATTCCTTTGTCTGTATTTTAACATTCGCAAGGCAGTAAAGAGAGAAATCTATTTTCCTGACTGCAATTTCATTGATAAACTGTATTTATAGAGTGACTGATATATGAACGTCAGAGCAGTTTCGGAAGCAGTAGGGGAAAATAAAATAAAATAGAAATTCTACTACCGCCTGGTTCCCTCCTGCACTCTCTTTGCTTCCTATTTTGCAACGTCTTTGGTAATCTCGGAAAGATAGATGTTTATTTGCTGGTGTTCCTGAATAGGACTGATAATGCAATGGGGGAAAGAAAGATGATTATGGGAGCAAAAAAAGAGACGTATGCTGTATTTTTAGATTTATCAACCCTGCTGGATCCAACATGAAATTTAATGTTGGAAAATGAATAACAGAGCTTAGAAACCTTGGAACTATGGGGGAGAAATGGGGTGGGGGTGGGGGGAGAAGCAGCATCTAAAGAGAGAAAGGGACCGGACGAAGTTGGATACGTGTGGTTGTCATGAATTTTAATGCAAAGCATTGTTGTCCCTACGATGTCACCGAAGAAGGAAGTTTTGCATTTGAATGTAACTTTTATTGGACCAGAAAGAAATTTCTGATTTTATTAGTTTTGTAACTGGTTACCCTTTTATTCACTTCCTTCTCCCCCACTTCTCTCTCACACAAACACCTTTCTCATTCCCTCCCTCCCTCCCTTCTTTCTCCTTCCCTTTCCCCATTTCCTCTCTCTCTCCCTCCCCTTTCTCCCTCCCTCCCTTCCTTTATCTCTCCCTCCCCTTTCTCCCATCTCTCCTTCCTTCTTTCCTTCCTTCCTTCCCCTTTCCCCTCCCTTTCTTTCTCCCTCACTCCTTCCTTCTTCCCCCTTCCCATTTTCCTCTCTCTCTCCCTCACCTTTCTCCCTCCCTCCCTTTATTCCTCCCTCCCCTCTCATATCTCCTTCCTTCCCCATCCCTCTCTCCCTCCCCCCTCTCTCCTTTACCCTTCTCTTCCCTCCCCTCCCTTTTCCTCTCTCTCAATCTCTCTCTCACACAAACCTTTTTCATTCCATCCCTCCCTCCTTTCCGCTTCCCCCTTTCCTCATCCTCTCACCTTTTTCCCTCCTTCCCTCCCTCCCTCCCTCCCTTCTTTCCTCCCTCCCCCTCCTTTCCCCTTCCCTTTCTCCTTTCTCCTTCCCTTCCCTGCCAAGTGACCCCGTATTTCAGGGCCAAAGCAAAAGCGACAAGAATTACTTGCTTTTTTGCAAAACAGGAGCAAAGATTTTTTACCACTAAACAGTCCCCATGGGAGATCTAAAAAGCCCGGAAAAATTTAAACGCAAAGAAAAAGGAGATAGAAAATGGGTCAAGGGAACCAGATGGGACAAATAAGGAAAACCCTTTTGAGTTCAGTTCTGGTTCTGGTTCAGTTCTCATTTCTCATTCAGTTCTGGTCGCCACGATGTAAAAAAGATGTGGAGACTCTAGAAAGAGTGCAGAGAAGAGCAACAAAGATGATTAGGAGACTGGAGACTAAAACATATGAAGAACGGCTGCAGGAACTGGGCATGGCTAGTTTAATAGAAAGAAGGACTAGGGGAGACATGATAGCAGTGTTCCAATATCTCAGGGGTTGCCACAAAGAAGAGGGAGTCATATATTCCAAGGCACCTGAGGGTAGAACAAGAAGCAATGGGTGGAAACTAATCAAGGAGAGAAGCAACTTAGAACTGAGGAGAAATTTCCTGACAGTTAGAACAATTAATCAGTGGAACAGAAGTTGCCTCCAGAAGTTGTGAATGCCCCAACACTGGAAGTCTTTAAGAAGATGTTGGATAGCCATTTGCCTGAAATGGTATAGGGTTTTCTGCCTAGGCAGGGGGTTGGACTAGAAGACCTCCAAGGTCCCTTCCCACTCTGCTATTGTGTACATTGCATATTGTTGCATTGTTGATTGATGCATATCTTGCTATTGCTATTGTATTGCTTATTGTATTGCTGATTGCATGATTGTATTGTATTGTATTGATTTGCACAACAGCACTTCAATCCTTCTCCTCTTTCCTCTGTAAGGCGCAACTGCTTCCCAACCGCTTCTCCTCCTTGAGTGTGGGGGGGGGGACCTTCGGCTAGATTAATTACTACCCAAAAGATCTGCGTTTCGAGCTGCTTTTATTGATTTCTCCTTAGCACTAAGGAACTCCAATCACCCTTTGAAGCTGGGGCATGTTTGGATGAGGGACCCCAATTTTTCTTGCCTTGGTTTTAATTAGAGAAGCAATTGCATTTTGGGCTGTCGGACCTCAAGGCGTCTGCGTTGTCTTTTTTTGTTTTTTTTGAGAAGAAAACGGTTTATGAAAAGCTCATTAAAAATGTCGATTGCTCCTTTTTCAAACCAGCATTCGGGCTTTGAAAAGGAAGGGGAGTTGTGGGGAAAAAAATAGGATAGGGATTTCTTTACTGGAAAAGACCGCTCAATCTTCACTTCTATTTTCCTCTGGCACTGTTATTATCTTATAAATCACAGCTTAAGTAATTGCGGAGTAGGGAGAACTTTTGAGACTCAAGGACACGTCTGGCCATTCTCCTTGGGAAGAAGGTATCCAAGGAGTAGTGGATTATAGCAATAGCACTTATATACCACTTTACAGAGCTTTATAGCCCTCTCTAAGCGGTTTACAGAGTCAGCCTCTTGTGCCCCCAACAATCTGGGTCCTCATTTTACCCACCTCTGAATGATGGAAGGCTGAGTCCACCTTGAGCCCGTAGGAATTGAACTGCTGGCTGTGGGAAGAGTCAGTTTGCAATACTGCATTCTAACCACTACGCCATCATGAATGGATGGATGCGTGGGTGGAAGGAAGGAAGGAAGGAAGGAAGGAAGGAAGGAAGGAAGGAAGGAAGGAAGGAAGGAAGGAAGGAAGGTGTCAGGCCTGCAGTTATGGACTTTGATTTAATTTTGCATGATATTTGGAACGCTGATAGAAGGAAGGAGAAAAGGAATCGCAATAGCAATAGCACTTAGACTTATATATTGCTTCTTAGTGCTTTACAGCCCTCTCTAAGCGGTTTACAGAGTCAGCCTCTTGCTCCCAACAATCTGGGTCCTCCTTTTACCCATGTCAGAAGGATGAGTCAAACTTGACCTGGTCAGGATTGAACTCCTGGCAGTGGGCAGAGTTATGGAAGGAAGGAGGGAGGAAGGCGGGGTGGAATTGCATTAATAAATGGATAGCCTAGGCCAGTGATGGCAAACCTATGGCACATGTGCCAGAGGTGGCACGCAGAGCCCTCTCTGTGGGCACATGCGCTGGCCACCTGGCCTTCTGGTCTTTACGTACACCGGAGTGCCAGAAATTTGAAGACCAGTTGGCCAGCACTCCGGCATGTGTGAAGACCAGCTGGCTGGCACATATGCTTTTGCTGGAAACCCGAAGAGCAGATGGCCGGCGCATGCATGCAAACCAACCAGCTGGTCTTTGGGTTTTTGGCATTCTGGCACGCATGAGTTCCATTTTGGGCATTCGGTGCCCAAAAGGTTCGCCATCACTGGCCTAGGCCCTAGGCTCTCTTGGTGGGAAGAGCATCTGAAATCCCCCAATTCTCTTTCCCGCCAATCAGAGTCATTCATAATATTTGCCTCACCTGCGAAAATCAATGAAGATTCCCCAGGAATGATGACTTGGAATCTTTCTTCTTCTTCTTCTTCTTCTTCTTCTTCTTCTTCTTCTTCTTCTTCTTCTTCTTCTTCTTCTTCTTCTTCTTCTTCTTCTTCTTCTTCTTCTTCTTCTTCTTCTTCTTCTTCTTCTTCTTCTTCTTCTTCTTCTTCTTTCTGTCTCTCTCTCTCCCTCAATCCTTCTTATCTCCTCCGCTCAAGGCAGGGAATAAATGTCTGGTATCACTCTGCTATCAACTTTTTTCAGTGGGGCGCGTGCGATGCCTTTGAAATCCCTCTGTAGTGGCATCAGGCAGAAGCCGCGTCGAAATGGAGAAACGCCAAGCAAGACCTCAATCATCTCAAGGCGGAAAATAAAGATGGTATCAGGCGGGCAAAGCCTCGGCGCTTGGCAGCCTTATCAAATCCCCTTCCTTGGGAAGGCCGTTTCTCCTGGGCGAGACGTCTGTCTGTTTCAAGTCAGGATTACTTTTCCTTTTGACATGATGCCTTGTAGGGGGTGGCTAATCCCCCAGCCTCCCTCCCCTTAATTAAGCTGTGAATTATGTTTCCCTGGATCTGGAGAGAGGGGCAGGGGTGAAGGAGGGAAGAAGAGGGAAAGGCTGTTGCCTTCCTTCCTTCCTTCCTTCCTTCCTTCCTTCCTTCCTTCCTTCCTTCCTTCCTTCTTTCCTTCCTTCTTTCCTTCTTTCCCTTCCCTTCCTCTCCCCTCCATTCCTCTTCCCTCCCTGCCTTCCCTCCAACTCCTTTCCTTCCTTCTTCTCTCTCCCTCTTTCTTTCTCTTTCTTTCTCTCTTTCTCTCTTCCTCCTTCTTTCCATCCTTTTCTTCATCTCTCCCTACCTTTTTTCGCTTTTTTCCTCTCTCCTCCCATCCCTTCCTTTCCCCTTCTTCTGATTCTTTCCTTTCCTTCCTTCCTTTCTTCCCTCCATTCCCCTCCCCTCCTCTCTCCTTTCCTTCTTTCTTTTTCTTTCTCTCTCTCTCTTTCTGCTTCTTTCCTTCATTTTCTTTATCCCTCCCTACTTCTTTTCTCTTCATTCCTCTCCCCTCCCATCCCCTCCTTTCCCATTCTCCTGATTCTTTCCTTCCTTCCTCCCTCCCTCCCTCCTTCCCTTCTTTCCTCTCCTCCCCCCTCCTTTCCTTCCTTCCTTCCTTCCCTCCCTCCTTTCTCTCTCTCTCTTTTTCTTTCTCTCTTTCTCCTCCCTCCCTCCCACAGTATCTGCCTGTTCTTCAATTCTTGGTAAATCTTCTTAGTATAAATTAAACAGGGACTCTGAATCCAGGTGTCACTTCAAATCAACGTTTGCAAAACCGCTGGGCCATAAGGGAGTAGAAAACGAGGCGCTGCGGAAAGCCGCTAACACCATTTTCTGTGTTCCTGTTATTCTGCAAACAGATTATGTCAGGTTTCTGCCTGTGGGCTGCCCAAACCCTCCTCAGATTCTGTCACATTCCAGCAAGGGTTTATTGTCCTTCCCAAGCCATGTGATAGCAATACTTCCCAAAATTCACAATTTCCCACCTCCAGCTGTGACTTAGTACCAGCTTTGGCTGTAATCTTTCATTAGGCATTTCCCACAGTGACTTAGGTCCATGGCAGAGCATCACTCTGGGCTCTAGTAAACATAAAGTTTCCCCTTGCACATACAGGTGAAACTCAAAAAATCAGAATATCGTGCAAAAATTCCTTTATTTCAGTCATGCAACTTAAAAGGTGAAGCTAATATATGAGATAAGACTCATTACATGCAAAGCAAGATAGTTCAAGCCGTGATCTGTCATAATTGCGATGATTATGGCGTACAGCTCATGAAAACCCCAAATCCACCATCTCAGAAAATTAGAATATTACATGCAATCAATAAAACAAGGATTGTACATAGAACAATATCGGACTTCTGAAAAGTATAAGCATGCATATGTACTCAGTACTTGGTTTGGGCCCCTTTTGCAGCAATTACTGCCTCAATGCGGCGTGGCATGGAAGCTATCAGCCTGTGGCACTGCTGAGGTGTTATGGAAGACCAGGATGCTTCAATAGTGGCATTTAGCTCTTCTGCATTGTTCGGTCTCATGTCTTCTTGGTAATGCCCCATAGATTCTCTATGGGGTTCGGGTCAGGCGAGTTTGGTGGCCAATCAAACACAGTAATCCCACGGTCATTGAACCAGGTTTTGGTGCTTTTGGCATGTGGGCAGCTGGAAAATGAAGTCAGCATCCCCATAAAGCTCGTCCGCGGAAGGAAGCATGAAGTGTTCCACAATCTCCTGGTAGATGGCTGTGTTGACCCTGGTCTTAATGAAGCATAGTGGACCAACAGCAGCAGATGACATGGCTCCCCAAATCAACACAGACTGTGGAAACTTCACACTGGACTTCAAGTACCTTGCAGTGTGTGCCTCTCCGTTCTTCCTCCGTACTCTGGGTCCTTGGTTTCCAAATGAGATGCAAAAGTTGCTCTCATCAGAAAAGAGGACTTTGGACCACTGAGCAACAGACCAGGTCTGTTTTTCTTTAGCCCAGGTAAGACGCTTCTGACGTTGTTTGTTGTTCAGGAGCGGCTTGACAAGAGGAATACGGCATTTGAAGCCCATGTCCAGGATCCGTCTGTGTGTGGTGGCTCTTGATGCACTGACTCCAGCCTCAGTCCACTCCTTGTGAAAGTCCCCAACACTTTTGAATGGCCTTTTCCTGACAATCCTCTCCAGGCTGCGGTCATCCCTGCTGCTTGTGCACCTTTTTCTTCCACACTTTTCCCTTCCACATAACTTTCTATTAATGTGCTTTGATATAGCACTTTGGGAACATCCAACGTCTTTTGCAATTACCTTTTGAGGCTTTCCCTCCTTGTGGAGGGTGTCAAGGATGGTTTTCTGCTCAACTGTCAGGTCAGCAGTCTTTCCCATGATTGTGATTCCTACTGAACCAGACTGAGAGACCATTGAAAGGCCCAGGAACCCTTTTGCATGTGTTATGGCTTAATTAGCTGATTAGAGTGGGACACTTTGAGCCTAGAATATTGCACCTTTTCACAATATTCTATTTTCTGAGATTGTGGATTGGGGTTTTCATGAGCTGTAAGCCATAATCATCACAATTATGACAAATCACGTCTTGAACTATCTTGCTTTGCATGTAATGAGTCTTCTCTCATATATTAGTTTCACCTTTTAAGTTGCATTATACTGAAATAAATGAACTTTTGCACGATATTCTAATTTTTTGAGTTTCCACCTGTACATGCTAGTTGTTCCTGACTCTAGGGGGTGCTGGTCATCTCTATTTAAAGCCAAAGAGCCAGCACTGTCCGAAGACATCTCCATGGTCATATGGCCGGCATGACTTAATGCCGAAGGCGCACGGGACGCTGTTCCCTTCCCACCAAAAGTGGTTCCTATTTTTCTACTTGCATTTTTTACCTGCTTTCGAACTGCTAGGTTGGCAGAAGCTGGGACGAGTCATGGGAGCTCACTCCATTATGCAGCGCTAGGGATTCGAACCGCCAAACTGCCAACCTTTCTGATCGACAAGCTCAGCATCTTAGCCACCGCGTCCCTACTTTAAAAATAAAAAAGACTTTAAAAATAGTGCCTTTTTGAGTCCTCGAAGTCTATCCGTCAGTGAAGCAAAGTGCTAAAAACAAAATAATAGCCCAGCAAACATCCTCCCATTCTCGTCTTCATTTTCAAACCGTATTCATTTTTATATAAACATTTATGCATTATGATCCAGTTTTATTGTAGTATTCCCTAGCCTCGAGGCTAGAGTAAAAGTTCTGATTTGATTATCTGTTCGTTGCAAAAAAAGAAAAGAAAAAAAGAAACGATTCCTTCCATAAAGAATTCCATAAATATTTATGTGCCTTATTACTTGGGTAGGGTGAGGAGGGAGGCGGAATTCACCTTGGTTTTTATCCTATCAAGATTCAGTGAAATATTTGTGGCGGGTGAAAACGTTTGATCCAGAGACATCCATGGAAGCTGCATGGAACCGATTTGAAACTGGATCCCCCACCAAACACATGAACCAATATGATAGGTTGGCTCATGTCAGAACATCAAGTGTTTCATCAGTTGTGTCTCAGACTATCTGATCTTTTCATGCATGACCATCCCTCCAGCATCTGAGATCTTCTGTGTCATGATCAATGCTGCCCAGCGTAGTCAAGGAAGCAAAAATCACAGATTTTCCATCCATTCTTCCTTGCCTGGCTTTCAGGGGCTTTGGAAAATAGCATGGCCCCCTCCTCTCTGTGGCAGCCCCTCAAATATCAGAAGTCTATCAGGTCTCCTCTTGGTCCTTCTCTTCATTAGATTAGAGATGCCCAGTTCCTGTGACCGTTCATCGTATGTTTTAGCCTCCTTTCCCCTCATCATCCTGGTTACAGATTAACAGAGTTGGAAGGGACCTTGTAGGTCATCTAGTCCAACCCCCCCCCCACCCAAGCAGGAGATCCTACTCCATTTCTGACAGATGACAATCCAGTCTCTTCTTGAAAGCCTCCAGCAATGAAGCTCCCACAGCTTCCAAAGGCAACTTCTGTTCCATGGGTTGATTGTTCTCCCTGTCAGGAAATTTCTCCTTATTTCCAGGTTGAATCTCTCCTTGGTCAGTTTCCATCCATTCTTCCTTGTCTGGCCTTCGGGTGCCTTGGAAAATATCTTGATCCCCTCCTCTCTGTTGCAGACCCTCAAATATTGGAAAACTGCTATCCTGTCTCCCCTGGTCCTTCTCTTCACTAGACTAGCCATGCCCAGTTCCTGCAACCGTTCACTGTATGTTTTAGCCCCCAGTCCCCTAATCATCTTGGTTGCTCTTCTCTGCCCTCTTTCTAGAGTCTCAACATCTGTTTTATAGTGTGGGAACCAAAGCTGGATGCAGTATTCTAGGTGTGGTCTTACTAGGGCTTTATAGAGTGGTATTAGTACCTCCCTTGATCTTGATTGTATCCATCTGTTAATGTAATTTAGGATTTCATTGGCTTTTTTGGCTTCTGCTGCACACGGCTGGCTCCTATTTAGCTGGTTGTCCACTAAGACTCCAAGATCCCTCTCACAGTCACTGCTATTAAGCCTGGTTTCACCCAGTCTATATGTGGACTTTTGGCTTTTCTTACCTAAGTGTAGGACTTTACTTTTCTCTACATTGAATTTCCTTTTGTTAGAGAGGGCCCAAGGTTCGAATCTGTCAAGATCCTTCTGGATCTTGAGCCTGTCATCTAGGGTGTTGGCTATTCTTGCTGGCTTAGTATCTGCAAATTTAGTAAGCTCCCCTTCTATTCCGTCATCTAAGTCGTTTAGGAAGATATCTTTCAAGTCTGAAGGTACGTTGCCATTTTTAACCACCTGAACCATTAAAACAGGTCCTCCCTCTAACTGTTAAGTCACCGAGGGCTCCTGCCTCTCTTATCTAATTGTTTCCTGGGCAGGATCTTTTCCCTTCCTCCCCTAAGGTCATCTATC
Organism: Natrix natrix natrix; assembly: GCA_029891615.1. Classification (NCBI taxonomy): domain Eukaryota; kingdom Metazoa; phylum Chordata; class Lepidosauria; order Squamata; family Natricidae; genus Natrix; species Natrix natrix. The sequence continues at coordinate 936,806 of JAKRSK010008287.1, forward strand.
ATCCTTCTGCATGCAAAGCAATGCTTGATCAAAGTAAGGCAACTTCAAGATGAGAGAGACTTAAATATAATATGCTCCTTTTAATAGGTTGACCTTCATGGTAGAGATGCTATCAAAGTGCAGATCTGTGGTCCATATTCATACGTGATGTATTAGCCTGTTTCCCTAAGACGATTCTTCTGTTTTCCCTGATTTTTGGGGAGGTTAAATTTAGTCCTGCGTTTTCTGCCACAAGTAAATTTGAGCATTTATCATTTTGTGCTGAATTGCCAAGTGGAATTCTAAAGGACACGATCGCCCACCTATCATCAATTAAACATTTTCTTTTCAAGAAAGGAGATGAACATGCATTTAAAACCCTAAATGAAGAAGAACGAGGTGGCGGGGAAAAAAAAACCCCAACATCTTAGCAAAAGTAATGAAAGAATTCAACAAACCTGGGCAATTGTTTTGTTTTAAAAAAATGTTTTTCTTTCTTTTTGAGGCATTAGGCCAATTTGGCATCTCATGAATTTTCCTAGTGAGAAAATGCCAGGGTAGAAGCATGAAAACTAGCATTATTATGTGACGACAGTTACCGTAATCGTAATTTATTTCACTGTCAGAAAAACAGAGAGGCTTGGGATAAAACATGTGTCAGGGTTAGAAGTAAGACGCCCAACGAAAGAAGACTCTGAGGCTTGAAGTTCCTCCAAGTTCCATTTTAACAGATTAACAGAGTTGGAAGGGGACCTTATAGGTCATCTAGTCCAGCCCCCCTCTCAACCAGGAGATCCTACACCATTTCTGACAAATGGCACTCCAATCTCTTCTTAAAAGTCACCAGCGATGAAGCTCTCACAACTTCCGAAGGCAACTTCTGTTCCTATGGTTGATTGTTCTCACTGTCAGAAAATTCTTCCCTTTTTTTCCAGATTGAATCTCTCCTTGATTAGTTTCCATCCATTATTCCTTGTCTGGCCTTCGGGTGATTTGGAAAATAGGTTGCCCCCCTTTCACTCTGTGGCAGCCCCTGAAATATTGGAACCCTGCTATCATGTCTCCCCAGGGGATTAGAGATGTCATATTGGCACATCTGGGAAAACCCGAATCTGAAAGCTTCAGGTTTTCCCCACACAAACAAAAGTCCAAGTCCCTGCCCAGCACCCACATGTCTGTCCCATGGTCCAATCAGGCACCATCCAAAACTGGAGATGCCTCCCAGTCACATCCCTCCAAGTGCAGGGCAAGATGTCCTTGACTCTCTGAGAAAGGATTGTTATTTTGACTATATGCCTCCCATACTCCATTAGATATTGTAGCTTTATTGATTAGCCTATAGCAGTGATGGCAAACCTTTTGTGGCTTGCGTGCCAAAAGCGGGGGGGGGGGGGAGAGCAGCGCAGGAGGACCGTGCGCAGGTGTGCCACACCCATAATGCTTTGAGCATGATCCCAGAGCGCATGCGTGCACAACCAGCGCTCCCCCCGTTTTTGGGATGCTTTTTTCGCCCTCCCTGGGCTCCAGAGGCTTTATAGGAGCCTGGGGAGGGCAAAAACAGCCTCTCTCCCCCCCGGAGGCTCTCCGGAGGCTTTGGGAGGCTTCCCTGAAGGCTCCGGAGGACAAAAAAAGACCCTATGAACAAACTTCCAGTTTGTCCGTAGAGCTGTTTTTTGTCCTCCGGAGCCTTCAGGGGCCTTCAGGAGGCTTCCCTGAAGGCTCTGGAGCGCTAAAACAGGCCCTACATGCAAACGGGAAGTACGTTCCCAAACTTCCGGTTTGCCCATAGGGCTGGTTTTTCTCGCTCCGGAGGCTTCAAGGAAGTCTCCGGAGGGTGAAAAATGGCCTCAAAAGAAGGCCGAAGTCAGCTGGCCAGTGAGTGCATTTGCGCTGGCCAGCATAAAGGGCAACGCCTCGCATGCCTGGACAAATGGATCCGCGTGCCACAGGTGCCATAGGTTTGTCATCATGGGCCTATAGGCCATATCAAAGCACAAGGTTCAAACACATATCACCAATAAAACCCTATACAAATAGCTTAAAATAAGAGTAGCGTTAGGGTTAGGCTTAGTATTCGATTTATATTTATATTGATTGTTTCCTGATTGCTTATTTGTACCCTATGACTATCATTAAGTGTTGTACCTTATGATTCTTGACGAATGTCTCTTGCCTTTTTATGTGCACTGAGAGCATCTGCACCAAAGACAAATTCCAATCACACTTGGTCAATAAAGAATTCTATTCTATTCTGTTCTGTTCTGTTTTCTTATTCATTCTATTCTATTCTATTCTATTCTATTCTATTCTATTCTATTCTATTCTATTCTATTCTATTCTATTCTACCAAAGACAAATTCCTTGTGTGTCCAATCATACTTGGCCAATAAATAATTCTATTCTATTCTATTCTATTCTATTCTATTCTATTCTATTCTATTCTATTCTATTCTGTTCTTTTTTCTTATTTATTCTATTCTATTCTATTCTACTCTACTCCTATTCTACTCCTATTCTATTCTATTCTATTCTATTCTATTCTATTCTATTCTATTCTATTCTATTCTATTCCATTCCATTCCATTCCATTCCATTCCATTCCATTCTATTCTACCAAAGACAAATCCCTTGTGTGTCCAATCACACTTGGTCAATAAACTATTCTATTCTATTCTATTCTATTCTATTCTATTCTATTCTATTCTATTCTATTCTACTCTACTCTACTCTACTCTACTCTACTCTACTCTACTCTACTCTACATATTTATATATTAAATTATGTTGCATCTTACCCTATAACTATTGTATTTTACCCTACCCCCAAACTCCATTTAATATACCATCCTGTTTTCCCACAGCATTAAATGTGGCAGGCCTGATGGCCCATTGCAGAAATGGCTCCCAGGCCTGACAACATGCTTGCCATAAATGGCATTTTCATGCATTATCCTGGCTTGGTCCAATAAGTTAACCTGACTTTTTTTTTTTGTTGGTTGCTAGCTGATGAATTTACCTGTTCACCTCGATCATCAATCACCAGCAATACTTTTAAAGGGCAGGCAAACCAATGATAGGAACAATCCGTATCAGATGTTTCCTTCAGAAGGAAAATAAAGATTATGACCCTGCCACCTTCTTAGGAGAAATTCTGCCAGCCGCAAATGTTAGAGTTTCGTGAATATATATGGTGTACCTTTTTTTTTATTAAAGTAAGTTGAAATAAATATTCATGCACCACCTGCTAATATTTCAGGTCTCTTTATTCAATGTTTGTTTCCCCTCAAATGGCAGCTTGCATCCATAAATTGCCCAGAATTTTAAAGGTGGAACTGTGCAAAAGATTATCCTTTCTTCTATTTAAACCAAGGATGTCAAACTCAAGGCCCGGGGGCCGAATCCGGCCCGCGGGTCACCTAGATCTTTCCTTTGTCTCTCTCTGCATTGGTCAAAAAGTGAAGCCAGGCTCTTCACATTTCACAGGCACTGCAAATCCCTTTGCTCAACTTAAATTATTAAAACAAATTATTAAATTAAATGTATTATGATTAAACTCCAATTATTTTAATTGCAGTGATGCAGAGGACCACTAGAGGGCAGGACAGGCTTTAAATTTCCCCCCCAGCCTCTTTGCTGACATCTGGTGGTGGTTTAGAAATTTGCATTTGATTATTATTAGCCCTTCTTTGGCAGGAGTGTAGTTTTCTTAAATGGAATATATTTCCTTGAGAAGCAGTATAGCAATTTATCAGCTCCAGCTATTCTAAAAGCTTTAGGGACAGGTTGGGTGATGCATGTTGACGTTGGTTCTTAAGTAATCTCATTCTTGTTCTTAATTAAGGTACCCCAGTGTAACCAGGCAGTGAGCTGTTGCAAAATTTACCATAAGTAAATTTACTTGAGAATGATACTCTTTACCTTTGGGGTATTTCATATTTTTGCAGATTGTGACTTCTGGAGATATCTTTTTTCCACGCACAAGCTATAAAACCTGAAACTGGATAGCCAAGAGGGACCATTCTGTTTTGGATACTGCTAGCTAATAATCTTCTACCCATCTCACATACGATAAGTAACTGCTCGGATGGTACATCATTCGTCGGCTACCCCCGTTGCTTTGCGAATAATTCTGTTCCCACCCACTCACCCAACTCCTTGGTGGGAAGAGACGTTAATCACTGATGAATGCCATGGTGATAGTAACGTACAAAGAGTTGAGGAGACTAACTGTATCTCCTGTTTTTATGTTATTTTTTAGTTGTCTTTTGGAGTTAGGGAAGGCAACTGCTTGCCGTTAAGCCAACCCACCATTTCTGGTCTGCAAGAATCAGAGTGAACACTAGAGGGCAGCCAAGGGGTTAGACTTTTCTGTTGGTGGCCCTCTAGTGGTCATCTAGTTCAGGGGTCCCCAACCTTTCGGATCTCAAGGACCACTAAATTCATAATTTTAAATCCTGCGGATCACTAATATGATCTGCCTAATGACCGGCTGGGTGGGCATGGCAAAATAGTCATGTGACTGGGTGGGCATGGCCAACTCAATGTCACCCATGTCGGGGGGGGGGCTTGCCAGCCTCTACTCGCCCCTCCCCTCCCAGCCACTCCTTACCTCCCTGCCCAGGCGGCTTAGGGACCCAACAGGAAGCCGTTGCTGGAGCTAAGCAGCCACCAGGAGAAAGAGTTGGCAAAAGAGCTCAGTTCAAATTGGATCTGGCCGAGAAGGAGGCTCAGCAGAAGCACCTCACTGAGGACGAGGAGCATAGGCTTTCCAAGCAGAGGGAAGACCTGCGGGAGTGCAAGACCAGGTACCGGTGCCTGGAGGCTCAGTGGGCTGAGATGGTCAGCCAGTTCCAGGCCATGATGCAGTCCCACTGGAACGAGGCCCTCCGGCTCTTTGCCACCAGCGGTGCTTCCCTCCAGCCTTTGTCCAAAGCCCCCCACCAGGAGGTTGAAGCAGACCCTAAGTCAGAATTTCTTCCCCCCTCTGACCCGCACAAAAAGACCTTGAAGGAGGAGAATCACTTAACAACCATGTTACTAAGGTAGCAATGGTAGCAATTCACTTAACACCTGTGGCAAGGAATGTCGTACAATGGGGTGAAGCTCACTTAACAAATATCTCCCTTAAACACAGAAATTATGGACTCCATTGTGGTCGTAAGTAGAGGATGACCTGTCTACTGCAAATTTGAGATTTGAATCTTGTTCTCTCTGCCTGTTCTGCCTGAGGCTTCCCAAGAGCCTGAAGCAAACTCCTTGTCCCGACAAAAACCTCTTTTATTAATTTACTATGAATTCTGCTCATTCAGTAACAAAGTCTTTCGAGGAAGGATTTACAGTCACAGACCTTCTCTGGCCTGGAGAGCTGCCAGGCTGATATCTGCAAAACCTGGCAAGGAGCCTCCGAGAGTCACGAACCAATTAAGCGAACTGATGGTCTCTCCTGCAAACTCCACTCCCCTTTCGCTCCTCTTTTATTTCCTCTGGGAGGGGCCATTCATTGTCCGCCTGTGGCCTGACTCCCAAGTCGACCCCTGTTCTTTAGCTGTTCCCTTCGTCTGGCCATTCTGCGCATGCGCACACTGGGAACAGGCTCCAGCTGTTCTTCTGCCCCACTGATGTCTGACTCCGAAGGCAGCTGATAACTGGCAGACGGCTCTGGCCCCCTCTCTGCCTCCGATGCAGAGCCCTCATCAGAGCCTTCCCCAGACTCCAGGACTCGTCCATGTTCCTCCCTCACTGTCCGAATCTGCTACCAGCTCCTCATTGTCTTCTTACCCCCCCCCCCCCTGCCACTCTGGATGCGGCCCCTGACAAATGAGTAAATGTTGCCATGGTCGAAAACCCCTGTAAAGCAATCATTACTAAACAGATGCGTGAATGTCAAAGGATCTGTTCTTCATTATATAAAAAATAATGCATGCTGAGACAGAAAAAAAAAATCAATTTCTTGTCTATAATACAAGGGCTGAAATGTGCATTTGACTATTAGCTGGAGAAGTGTTGAACTTCTGACTAAATAGCTATGGATTTTATAGTCATTTTTATTCAATTCAATAAGGACGCGTTAATTGAAATAGATGGCAGTGTTTCCTGCCCCCTCCACCCCACACCCCCCCCCGATATATTTAATTTGGCCTCCTTTTAAGCCATTGTAAGGAAACTTCCCCTTTCTTCCTTGAGTGAAAATGCTTAAACCTGGAAGACGTCTTTATATAACCGAGATTTTGCAATTAAGCACGCACCATGCCTAGGTGAGGAAGATCACAACTGTTTAGGCAATACGACACCAGCCTTTTCAAATTTCTGTAATTGAGCCATTGCAAATAAAATGCAATAGGGAGCAATAGAAAGCCACTTGCGTGTAAGTTCTGGTTTTTTATTTGTTTCTGTATGTTATTAATTCATCCCCTAAAACTTTATGGGATAGCACACAAGGTTAGATCGAAATCTTTGTGTGTGTGTGTGTGTGTGTGTGTGATATTTTTCTCAACTGTGGTGCATATGCAAAAGGCGGTTTTAAATATTGTTTACCTTTCTATTCCATTTTGTCACCCGCTGTTATTTTTAGAGGGTGCATTTACCTTTCAACAGCAGCATCAGCTATTGCAGTTAATTGAAAAGCAATCGATATGAATGTTATCTTTTTTTTTTTACACAAGATTATCTTTAATGCTTACAGCAGGGTGAATTTTTGCACAGAACTTAACTCAGGTATAGGAGCAACTGGGGACAGGTCGCCAATGAAACGTTTGCAAGAAATCAAGTTAGCCCTGAAGATGCTACCTAGCTGGGTTATGAGACGTCTGCAACAAATCAATTTAGCCCTGAAGATGCTACCTAGCTGGGTTATGAGACGTCTGCAACAAATCAAGTTAGCCCTGAAGATGTTACCTAGCTGGGTTATGAGATGTCTGCAAAGAAACAACCAAACAGGGAGCTCCAAGGACCCTATGATCTCCTCCGTCTCCTCCTCCTCTTCTTCTTCCTACGTCTCCCTCCCTCCCTCTTATATCTGGAAACCCACACTTCCTTCTAGCACTGATGATGTTCCCTAGTTGGGTCATGAAATGTCTGCAAGGAAACAACCAAACTTGGGAAGCTCCAAGGACCCCACAGTTCTCCTCCTCCTCCTCCTCCTCCTCCTCCTCCTCCTCCTCCTCCTCCTCCTCCTCCTCCTCCTCCTCTCCTCCTCCTCCTCTGTCTTTCTCCCTCCCTCTTATCTCTGCAAACCCTATTTCCTTCTGGCACTGATGAAGTTACAGTACCCAGTTGGGTAAGGCAAGAAAACCACCAAGCTCAGGATGCCACACTTCAATCCTGAGTTGCAAATATCCTCTTTCTATTGATGACACAAGAAGACAATTTCAATAGGGTCGCACGGCCATTTTTACGTACAAGCAGAATGATTATTTGATCCCCGTGGTCCCGTTTTCCTTCCGAGGCAGCTTCTTCCCTCTTTTACAGAAAGAGAAACGAAGATTGCCTAAGCATCTTGTTACGCTGAAGATGCTAAGCCAGAAGTCAGCAATCTGCAGCTCCGGAGCCGCATGTGGCTCTTTCATACCTCTGCTGCAGCTCCCTGTCACCGGTTGGATCCACAATGGATAGGGCTTTCAGTTAGGACAGATAGAGGAAAAAGGACGCCGTGCTAGGAGGAGACTCTATGGTGGGGGAACCGGACTTCCGGTCAGGAGAGGAAAAAGGACGCCGTGCTAGGAGGAGATTCTATGGTGGCGGGGGAGGAGAAACCAGACTTCCGGTCAGGAGAGGAGAAAGGACGCCGTGCTAGGAGGAGACTCTATGGTGGGGGAACTGGACTTCCGGTCGGCTCCAGAATTGAGCGGGGGCCTTCCAGTTAGGACCTTTGCGTCTCTTTGAGTGTTTAAGGTTGCCGACCCTTGGTCTAAGCCAAAACGACAGCCGCGTGTCCTTCCATTTCCGTAGCAAGCCTCGCGGAATAAACTAAGCAGCAACCAATATGGTTTTCCCTCCTTAATGAACTGGCGTGTTTTTTCCCCCCCTGCTTGTTTTTGCCACGCTTATGTCTAATTAAAGCACACGCGGGTAACTTTCCAGGGGGGCTTAATTAATTGAAATCTACCGAGAAGTAAAACAATCGCAGGCAATTAAAAAATCATTGCGCGTCTTCCGTTCCTTTCTCTTCCTCCTGGCTTTTCCCAAGACTTTGGAGCTGATCCGTTTACTCTGGAGCATTTGGTAAACTCAGAGTCCTTTTGCTGCAAAGGAAGATGGAGTTGTAACAACAGACATTAAACAGAACGAAAGAAAGAAAGAAAAGAAATGTGCTCCGAGAGTCCAGCTCCTTCGAAAACGACGCCCAACGATTTACCCATTTCTTGCTATGACAGGTGGGTCTCCACTTACGACAGTTTGGTTAGTGACCAGTGAAAGTTACAATGGCACAGGAAAAAAGTGGCCTTCGCCATCAGTTCGCAAATGTGAGCGCGCCAATTAACCAGTAGAACAACGTGCCATCAAGCTGTGAGAGCTTCATCGCTGGAGGTTTTTCAGAAGATACCGGACAATAGCTTGCCTGGAATGCTATAGGGTCCATATAGGGTCTGAAATGGTATAGGTGTTCTGATCTGGGCTTCCCCAGCAGCACAAAGCCAAGTCCTCGTCCCGATAAACCTCCTTTATTTCATTGACGGTGAATTCCTCTCCAGCAAAGTCTTTCCTCTCCCACAGACTTTCAAGAGAGTTCACGATTAGCGACCTTTATCAGGCTTGGAGAGCTGCCAGGCCGAGATCTTTCAGACGCCGCAAGACTTGGCAAGAAGGCAGGAATGATCTAATTGTCTCCTGCAAACTCCACTCCTCTTTTATTTCCTCTGGGAGGGGCCATTCATCGTCCACCTGTGGCCTTACTCCCAAGTCGACCCTTGTTCTTTAGCTGTTCCCGTCGTCTGGCAACTCTGTGCATCCGCACACTGGGAATAGGCTCCAGCTGTTCTTCTGCCTCACTGATATCTGATTCTGAAGGCAGCTGATAACTGGCATACGGCTCTGGCCCCCTCTCTGCCTCCGACACAGAGCCCTCATCAGAGCCTTCCCCAGACTCCAGGACTGGCCCATGTTCTTCCACAACCTCCTCACTGTCCGAATATGCTGCCAGCTCCACTGGCGGGCCACAACAATAGGGTCTTTGGACTAGAAGACCTCCAAGGTCCCTTCCAGCTTCATTCTGATTCAACCTAAACTCAGATTTATATGAAACCCCATCACATTTTGTCATCATTCTGCTCTTTTCTTCTTTGGGAGCTTAGATCATCAATCCCACAATGTCCTTTGCTCACAGCTTGACAATAACCGGAGGCGGGTGGATGGAAAGCAAGGGAGGGAGAACGGTATTCAAGCATCCGTCAGCTTCCATGAGACATTGCTGGCATCCCAAGGACACACCTGAGCAGATGTCCTGGCGTGGCCAGAGAAGTTCGAATAACAAAATGAACAAGATGTGGTTGGTGGATGTTTTGGAGGGCGGGTGGCCCATAGGGAAAAGGAGGAATTAAATATGCTTTTGCATGGGAAACCTAGTGTTGTGGCCCACCAGTGGCCAGCAAAGTGGCCAGCAAAGTGGCCAGCAAAGTTGGCACCACATTCAGACAGAGAGGAGGGTTGGGGAGGAACATAGGCCAGTCCTGGAGCCTGGGGAAGGCTCTGATGAGGGCTCTGTGTCCGAGGCAGAGATGGGACCAGAGCCGTATGCCAGTTATCAGCTGCCTTCAGAGTCGGACATCAGTGGGGCAGAAGAACAGCTGGAGCCTGTTCGCAGTGTGCGCATGCGCAGAGTTGCCGGGTGACGGGAACAGCTAAAGAACAGAGGTCGACTTGGTAGTAAGGCCATAGGTGGACGATGAATGGCCCCTCCCAGAGGAAATAAAAGAGGAGCAAAGGGGGAGTAGAGTTTGCAGGAGGCAATTAGTTCACTTCATTGGTTCGTGACTTTCTGAGACTCCTTGCCAAGTTCTGCAGATATCGGCCTGGCAGCTCTCCAAGCCAGATAAGGTCTGTGACCATAAATCCTCCCTCAAAAAACTTTGCTGGATGTGAATGAGCAGAACTCACAGTCAATTAATAAAAGGGTTGTTTTTGTCGGGACAAGGAGTTTGCTTCATGCTCTGGTGAAGCCTCGGTCAGAACACTCAGAGCTGGTTTTGCTTCTTCTTGCCACTATGGATTTATTCAGTAAAGTTTTACACTCTTGGAAAAAATAATGTCCCAGGACTTCCTTTTTCTGGTTTCACCAACTGGACAATTGACGGACCTTTCAAATTTGCTTAGCCTTTTAAAAAAACCCCTCAAATGAAGTTCCTGGAAACCTTTGGAGCTTGTTCGAGAAACCAAACTCAGACATTTGACTGTGCATCGCCCAAACCCTACTCTAATGCCGCGGTCCCAAAATAGCTATTTCAGAAGAAGGCTCCAGCTCATCTTGGACTCCTTGGAATGATCCTCTCCTCGAGGATCTGCCAATTCAACCTCTTCCCTCTTCTTCTGTCGTTAGGGAGACAGCCATCCATCATGGTGTCCACAGCAGTGAAACCTTCTGGGGAAAAGTGTGCTTGGGTTAGGAGAAGACAACCAGCTATTAGTCCTCATTTGGGTGCTTAATTGACAGTGGAGGAAATGCAGAACAATGGGCCCATTGTTTTGTTATGGGCCATAAACTGTTTCATGAGTGAGTCATTCTGAGTAATTTGATGAGATCTTCATATCTCTCTCTCTCTCTTTCTCTCTCCCTCTCTCCCTCCCTCCCTGCTCTCTCTCCATCGCAAATAATTGGATGAAAATTATTTTCATCATTGTAGTTTGCTCTAGTTGTATACACAACATCAAACAGGTTTTCATCCTTCTCCCAAAGTTTGGAAGTATCAAAATTCGGCAATCCCAAGGATTGTCCGTCCTTCCTTCCTTCCTTCCTTCCTTCCTTCCTTCCTTCCTTCCTTCCTTCCTTCCTTCCTTCCTTCCTTCCCTCCTTCCCTCCCTCCCTCCCTCCCTCCCTTCTCTCTCTCTCTCATAAGCAAAATGCACAAGGAGGTTTTGCTGTAATAATAATAATAATAATAATAATTTAATTTGTTAGCCGCTCCCTCTCCGCAAGGGACTCGGGGCGGCGTACAATAAAAACATGCATACATACATATAAACATATAGATACACACATATACATACATATACATACACATATACATACATGGAGGAGGTAATAAGTAAATATACATCACATTAATAATAATAAAAATTAAAAATTAGCCATTAAAAATATCCCATAATAATAATACAATTTAAAAAGGACTGTCAGGAGGAATAGGATAAACTACGGTAGAGCCAGGCCAGATAATTGAAAGAGGTGGGTCTTGAGCTTTACACGGAAGGAGCAGAGATCGGAAGTAATCCTGATGTCAAGGGGGAGGTCATTCCACAGGGCTGGGCCCATCACAGAGAAGGCCCTGCTCCTGGGTGTCGCCCCCTTTTCTGTAGAGAAAAGCAGAGGCTGAAGATACCAAAAAGAGGGTCTACTCATGGATCTTTGCATCAGATGAAGTCTCCTTTGGTCATTGCACTAGCCATCTTCAGAAGAGGCAGGACAGAAGAGGAAATAATGCAAGTTGACAAAGTAAAATTACCAATATTGGAATCGGGCAAGTTGCAATATTAGCTGTGATGCTCATATATTTAAATATTAACAAAATGTGAGGCGGTGTACTCACTTCTGTGATATACTGGAAATATGGCTTCCTTGTCCACCAATGTTTGGGTGTTCCTGTCTGCAAATTCTGGCCTTTTTTTTTTGGTAGAAAACTCTTCAATAACACCTAGCCTACTATCCATAACGGTGTAAGAGACACTAATTAATATTAATGCATCTGAGTAACTAATCTACCGTTCACTTGAGGGACTCATTCCTTCCCTCCTTCCCTCAGGGGGAATGTATTTATTGCCTTTAACAAGGACTTTGCCCCGGGAAAATGGGTCTAGGTGGGATAATCTCAAAACAGCAAATAAAACACAGGGGGAGTTAATTAACATCCAACCCTTAACGTCATGATTAATTATGGATTGGACACTGAGTGAAATAGCAGGTTAAGATTTAATCACAGATAATTTTCTTTTTCCAGTCTCTCATATTCCCCCCCGCCCCTCTGGTTCTTAATTATTTTTGGACTTGCACCATTAAATGTTTACTAGTTATTTAATCGGGGATCGTCAACGCGGACGGTGCCTCCGTCGGTGTTTATGGAGGGGAACACTTATAAATCATCTCTTGTACCCATCCGTTTCAGATTTGCTTTTTCACATCTCCTCCAGCCGCGATCCCATTCCAGCTTCGGCCGGTCGGCTGGTAGTTTTCAACGGGCTGGTGAAGTTTGTTTTACAACCAAAAAGCGAAACCACAACCGCATTCACAAATACAAACACTGGACAAAAATGCACACTTGGTTGCAGGGGTGAAAGGCTCTGAACGTCAGGCTTCCTAAAAATGCCCTAATCGAGTCATGAGTATCAAGCCAAGTTTCAATACAAAATTAGTCGTTTATTAGGAGCACCATTAGGGAAGGCCTTTTTGCAGTCAGATCTGAGCTTTGCTTGAGTTATAGCTGAACCTTACCCCTGTTCCTTCCCTCCCCTCAGTCTGTGTCATAAATCACATTCCCCAATGAGGTGCACCCCTCCCGAGCCTGCTGCAGTAATCTGAGATCCGACTCTAGCCGAAAGTATGCGTGGAATGCTCTCCTTCCCTCTTCCCTCACCATGACAACTTTAGGAGTTGACACTGAAGTCTGTGACTGGTTTGCTTTCGTTTGCATGCACACCACGGGTGTTAAGAAACCTTTTCTAAGTCTGCAAAGGTAAGTAGAACAGCGGGGGGGAGGGGGAGGGAACGGCTTTTCTGCTTGATCTAGATTCGCTAGAAAGCAAGGTTTATAAATCACACACCACAGCTGATTGTCGCACGGCTGATTGTTGGAATTTTAAAAAAACTATTTTTAAAGCATTTTTTTACTACCAGTCCGATCCAGTAGTAAAAAAATGCTTTAAAAAAGTTTTTAGAAAGTTCCAATAATCAGCCATGTGACAATCAGCTGTGCCGTGTGATTTCTAGGGAATATAAACCGTGCAGCACAGCTGATTGTTGCAGAGCTGTTTCGATGTGTGCCTCTTGGCTATGTCATCTTTGTAGTGAAATTGCATTTCAATCAGCCCCTTTTAAAAAAAAATATGGAGGGAAGGAGTGCTGAACGCCAAGGAAAAACGAAGACGGACACGCCGAGCTCCTGCCGATAGAATCAAGGAATGGGCAGAAATGATCCTGCCTGGTGTGAAAAACCCCATCGGAGGCTCCTGTGTCTTGCTCAAGCCCCCTTTACCTGGCCCTCCCCTGGAGAACGGGCTCCCTGTGACCTTCCACAAGGAGACGGTACTTTATCCCAAATATAGCATCGTCTGGACACTCTGTTTCGGAAGAGTCATTCCCACATGGTCCTTAATGGAGGTTTTCCCCTCTCTTGGCCTGATTTATAAGCTTCTTCGCCTGTGATGGATTCGATTTGCAGCCGCCAGCTGCTCGGCGGAGGAGGGTAAGAGCCTTATAAATCTCTCCCTTGACCGATGGGTTTCAAAAGGGCCCCCCCCCGCTTCCTTCACGGATAATCTTGTTTCCCATTAGACTGGTCCCAGGCCCATTTGTTACTCCTGAGACTCCAGCAACAGGCAGGTCAGGAGTGGTAGCTCCAACCCCCCCCCCCCCCCGCCGGAGACTGTGAGCAAGAGGGAAACAAGACCTCGTGATGCTAAGAGGTATCCCTCCCCTTACACTCCCCTAAAACCTTTTCTTGGTTGAGCTAAACATATCTGGTTGCTTTAGCATTCCTTTCTCTTTCCCTTTCTCTTCCTCCTTTTCCCTTCCTTTTCTTTTTCTTCTTCTCCTCTCCCCTCCTCTTCTCTTTCCCTTTCTCTTCCTCCTTTGCTTTCCTATCCTCTCCTTTCCTTTCCCTCCTTTCCTTTCCCTCCTTTCCTTTCCTTTCTTCCCCTCTCCCCTCCTCTTCTCTTTCCTTTCCCTTTCCTTTCCTTTCCACTTTCTTCTTCCCCTTCCCTTCCTCCTTTCCTCCTTTCCTTTCCTTTCCTCTTTTCGCTTTCCTTCTATCTTCCTTTCCTTTTCCCTTCCCCACCTCCTTTCCTTCCTCTCCTCTTTCCTTTCCCTTCTCTTCCCTTCCTTTCCTCCTTTCCTTTCCTTCCCTTCCCTTCCTTTTCTTTTCCTTCTTCTCCCCTCCCCTCCTCTTCTCTTTCCCTTTCTCTTCCTCCTTTCCTTTCCTTTCCTCTCCTTTCCTTTCCCTCCTTTCCTTCCCTTCCTTTCCTTTCTTCCCCTCTCCCCTCCTCTTCTCTTTCCTTTCCCTTTCCTTTCCTTTCCACTTTCTTCTTCCCCTTCCCTTCCTCCTTCCCTCCTTTCCTTTCCTTTCCTCTTTTCGCTTTCCTTCTATCTTCCTTTTCTTTTCCCTTCCCCACCTCCTTTCCTTTCCGTTCCTCTCCTCTTTCCTTTCCCTTCTCTTCCCTTCCTTTCCTCCTTTCCTTTCCTCTTTTTGCTTTCCTTCTATCTTCCTTTCTTTTCTTCTTCCCTTCCCTACCTCCTTTCCCCCTTTCCTTTCCTCTCTCCTTTCCTTTCCCTTTCCCTTCCTCTTCCCTTCCTTTCCTCCTTTGCTTTCCTCTCCTCTCCACTTTTCTTCCCCTTCTTCATTTCCCTTTTCCCTTTCCTCTGCTCTCCTCTCCCCTCTCCTTCCTTCTCTTCCTGCCCCCTCCCATCTTTCTCCTTCTCTTTTTTTAACAGATTAACAGAGTTGGAAGGTACTTTATAGGTCATCTAGTCCAACCCCCTGCTCAAGCAGGAGACACTACACCATTTCTGACATATGGCAGTCAGTCTCTTCTTGAAAGCTTCCTGGGATGAAGCTCCCACAACTTCTGAAGGTAACTTGTGTTCCATCAGTTGATTGTTCTCACTGTCAGAAAGTTGCTCCTTGTTTCCAGATTGAATCTCTCCTTGATCACTTTCCATCCATTACTCCTTGTCTGACCTTCAGGTGCTTTGGAAAACAGCTTGACCCCCTCCTCTCTGGGGCAGCCCCTCCAATATTGGAAGACAGCTATCATGTCTCCCCTGGTCCTTCTCTTCCCTAGACTAGCCATTCCCAGTTCCTGCAACCGTTCATCGTAGGTTTTAGCCTCCCGTCCCCTCATCATCCTGGTTGCTCTTCTCTGCACTCTTTCTAGAGTCTCCACATCTTCTTATAGCGTGGTGACCAAAACTAGATGCAGGATTCTAAGTGTGTCCTTACTAAGGTTTTATAGAGGGGTATTAGTACCTTCCTTGATCTTGATTGTATCCCTCTGTTAATGCAACGTAGGATTGCATGTTTTTTTTTACTTCCTCCTCCTCCTCCTCCTCCTTTATTGTGGACAAGGATGGGGCTACCCTTACTACTTTCCCAGCTTGCATCTAAACTGTATGGGAGTTAGAGATCCTGTGTTCCAGTTTAATCTAAAGAGCAAAGAAGCTGAGCGTTCCTCTGCCATGATCATCTCTACTGGCCTCTGTTGAGGTCGAATCATGCCAGATTCGGCCTCCAAGGTGCACATCAGTTATCAGACTGGTTTATTTATTAAACCCATTTATACAGTTGCCATCTAACTCCTAGGACTTTGGGTGGGAAGGAAAAAAAAACAGAGAAAGCCACCTACAATGATCAAAATCAATTAATTAATCTCACAAAAACCTCAATGCCAACATATTGCGCAGAGTCACACCAGAGGGTGACATTGGCTTAATGGCTAATTCTAATGGTATTGCCACTCTGCCATCCCCATTAGCTGCTGGCGCACATTTCTTTCTCTCTGTTATCGTATCATTGAGACCGATTTGCGTCTCTTGTTGGTCAGTGGGCATTCTGCAAACCAAACCGAAGTGGGAAGATTATTTTTTCCACGGAAGAGAATATCTGCAGCTCAGGCTTCAACGGTAAGGACCCTGGTGCTATGTGAGTGTGGTGGTTTTCTTGCAGACGTTTCATGACCCAACTAGGGAACATCATCAGGGCTAGAAGGGAGTGGGGTTTGTAGGGAGGAGGAGGGGGAGGAAGAGAACTGTAGGTCCTTGAACTCTATGAGTGAGGTGGCTTTCTTGCAGACATTTCATTGCCCAACTAGGTAATTTCATCAGTGTTAGAAGGGAGTGGGGTTTGTAGGAAGGAGGAGGAGGAGGAGAACTGAGGCTGCTCTTTGAGCTTCGTTGTTTTCTTGCAGACATTTCATTACCCAACTAGGTAATTTCATCAGTGTTAGAAGGGAGTGGGGTTTGTAGGAAGGAGGAGGCGGAGGAGGAGGGGAACTGTGGGGTCCCGGCTGCTCTTTGAGCTTAGTTGTTTTTTTGCAGACATTTCATTGCCCAACTAGGTAATTTCATCAGTGTTAGAAGGGAGTGGGATTCTCAGAGAGGAGGAGGGGGGGAACTGAGGGGTCCCGGCTGCTCTTTGAGCTTCGTTGTTTTCTTGCAGACATTTCATTACCCAACTAGCTAATGTCATCAGTGCACTGGTTTAATTCCTTGTCCAATCTGTGCAGTTTTCATCTTTCCATCACGTTCTGCCATCACTCACTAGAGTGACTATTACATTTCCAGTTAGCAGGGCAGGTGAGAATGAAAAAAAAAATGGAGATCACGCAATTTTCTGGCTTTCACCGGGACGCAATCTTTCTTAGTCCCTCTGTTCTCGAGTGACAGTCCAACATTTCTGACACTGTCTTTCAACATCCTGCAAAAGAGGAGTTGAAGGACACACAAGCCGTCTTTGCGATTTCCAGATTTCTCTTGAATCTCAGAGTCAAACTTTGTTGATGTCACCTACCTTTCAAAGGGAGACGAGCTCAAAGGAAGGTCTAAATATTTCAAAGATTTGGAAGCCTCCTAAACAAAACAAATAACTTTGTTATCTGTATAAACCCAGATTTATAATTTAATCCGAAAAATATGACATTGATGGCCTTTGAGCTTTTATCATCCCCAAACAGAGATCCATCGTTCTAACTTCTACGGCTTAGAATCTTTAGAATCCAGCTCCATTTACCAATATAAAGGTAAAGGTTCCCCTCACACATCTGTGCTAGTTGTTCCCGACTCTAGGGGGCGGTGCTCATCTCCGTTTCAAAGCCGAAGAGCCAGCGCTGTCCAAAGACATCTCCGTGGTCATGTGGCCAGCATGACTAAACGCCGAAGGTGCATGGAACGCTGTTCCCTTCCCACCAAAGGTGGTCCCTATTTTTCTACTTGCATTTGTACCTGCTGTCGAAATGCTAGGTTGGCAGAACCTGGGCCAAGTTACGGGAGCTCACTCCATTATGCTGCACTAGGGATTCGAACCGCTGAACTGCTGACCTTTCCGATCAACAAGCTCAGTGTCTTAGACTTACTAATATAAATAACTTCAAACACCTATCTGGACTCTAAAAGTATCCCATATATGTTAACAAGTTGTCTTCCCAGCTTAAAGTTTGTGTGTTTTTAGTGGGCTTTTTAAAAAGTAACCTATATTTTACTTGGAGTTGGCCTTTAGTTGGGAGTTGACATTTAGGCTTTGCGAAATAAAATCTTCTACAAATCTAATTTGCACATTTTCAAAAGCAAACTCACTGGACGTTTTGGGAAATCAGTTGGGTCATGAAATGTCTGCAAGAAAACAATTAAGCATCAAGGACTGATCCTCCTCCTCCTCCTCTTCCTCCTCTTCCTCAAAACCCCACTCCCTTCTAGCACTGATGATGTTACCTTGTTAGGTCATGAAACATCTGCAAGAAAACCACCATGCTCAGAGACCACTAAAGACCACCTCCTCCTCCTCTTCCTTCTCCTCCTCCTCTTTCTCCTCCTCCTCTTCCTTCTCCTCCTCCTCTTCCTCCTCCTCCTCTTCCTTCTCCTCCTCCTCTTCCTCCTCCTCCTCCTCCTCCTCCTCTTTCTCCTCCTCCTCTTCCTCCTCTCCTCCTCCTCCTCCTCCTCCTCCTCCTCCTCCTCCTCCTCCTCCTCCTCCTCCTCCTCCTCCTCCTCCTCCTCCTCCTCCTCCTCCTCTCCTAAAAAAACCCAGACCCTTCTAGCACTGAAGATTGTTCCCTAGTTAGGTCACGAAAATTCTTTGAGCGGCCTTTTAATGTCCTCATCAACTTGGGAACATCCCTGTATTTCAGTGGCAGGTGGCAACCACATTCCTCATGTTCAATGTCAAGCCTATTGCAAACAAACAAACCAACAAGCTCACGCTTTTATCTCCCACCAGGTAGGTAATTCACCCTCACAGGATGAATAAACAGGCGAGCTTTCATTGCTTCTTCTGCCCGTGTCAACCCCAGCCCTTCGATTTCCTTAGGAATGTCATCAAAACACCCAACCCTGCAATCAAAGCCCATCAAAGAGTTCTTTTTCAAAAGTCAGCATGAAACAGTGGATGAATAGCAATTACCCAGCAACAAGCAAGGCCAAATTCTCTCTCTCCCATTGGACCATCATGCTACAAGGAGGCAAAGCAATGACCGAGGAAGCATGTGAGTTCAATTTCTCCACTCTGTTTGATCAACAGATCAAAATCCCAAAAGAAGACTTGAGCCTAGCTACTCTGGGGATGATGTTACATTGCCTTTGGGGGTCCCATGTCACTGTCACTTATGATTTGTGCAGTCCTTGGGGCTCTCTGAGCTTGGTGGTTTGCTTGTAGATGTTTTATTACCTGACCAGGTATGGTAACAACATCAGTATTAGTGAGTGTGGGGTTTGCTCCCGGTTTAAATTGTTTTGACTGAGGCTTCCCAAGATCATGAAGCAAACTCCTTGACCCGAGAAAAACCTCTTTTATTAATTTGCTGTGAATTCTGCTCATTCGCATCCAGCAAAGTCTTTTGAGGGAGGATTTAGTCACAGACCTTATCTGGCTTGGAGAGCAGCCAGGCCCATCTCTGCAAAACTTTTGCAAGGAGTCTCAGAGAGTCACGAACCAATGAAGTGAACTAATTGCCTCCTGCAAACTCCACTCCCCTTTTGCTCCTCTTTTATTTCCTCTGGGAGGGACCATTCATCGTCCACCTGTGGCCTTACTCCCAAGTCGACCCCTGTTCTTTAGCTGTTCCCTTCATCTGGCAACTCTGCGCATGCGCACACTGGGAACAGGCTCCAGCTGTTCTTCTGCCTCACTGCTGTTTGACTCCGAAGGCAGCTGATAACTGGCATAGGGCTCTGGCCCCATCTCTGCCTCTGACGCAAAGCCCTCATCAGAGCCTTCCCCAGACTCCAGGACTGGGCCATGTTCCTCCCCAACCCCCTCAGTGTCCGCATCTGCTGCCAGTGGGCCACAGTAGGTTGTCCAATCAGTTTTAGTGGGGATGTGGTTTTCTTCTTGGTTGTTTCTTCATTAAGGTATTGCTTGATTGTTTGTCTGGTATTAATCCCCGCTTATCTTAATGTTGGCTACTGGAGAGGATGCATTTCGGTCTTTTTATCGCCTTTTTTGAATAGTTTGTAAATGTGATTTAATTCTATGTGTTCTAGGAAACTTGGCACTCAGATAAATCATCCCTTAATAGACCCAATCAAGCAAACAAACAGAATATAGTACCCTAATTGAGGAAACACCAAGAAGAAAACCACATTAACCCCACAGGATACTGTATATAAATAGAGAGCAAACCTCACTCCTTTCTGACACTGATGATGTTACGTAGTCAGGTAATGAAACATCTGCAAGAAAACAAGGAAGCTCAGAGAGCTTCAAGGGGTCCACAGCAGTGGTGGGTTGCAGGCGGTATGCCCGCCTGAGCTCCTTACCTGTGCTTTAAGCCTTTGGCACTTCTGCACACACACATGGCACATACAGTACCTGCGTGATACTCCACTGAGCAGCTGGAGTGTTGCGGAGGCTTGCGGAAGTGTCGCAGGCAAGTATGATGCCTGCGCGCACCACGTGTGTCTATTGCAATAGGAAATTGCTTGCTTTCCCTCTTCTTGCAGCTGCTGGTATTAAGCTGTATCCAGCTCATTTCAAAGCTTTGATATGATTTCATAGAATTTATACCGTTTTAGTTGTTTTAAATATTCTCACCAATGCTGCTGTGTTGCTATTTTCTCTCCCTCATGTGCGGTAGTCACCACCCAAAATCAGACATGGTCGCGGATTTCTTCTCCCGGGGGGTTTTCCCTCGACTGATAGAGAAGAATTCTATTCTATTCTATTCTATTCTATTCTATTCTATTCTATTCTATTCTATTCTATTCTATTCTATTCTACACTCTGACTTCCCAATTCCTCTCTTTGCTGTTCTTCTTACACTCATCTTACAGGAGTTTTCTGAAATCAAGTCAGCTGTTCTAGGAATGCTGTTTCCATATTCCAAACTTCAGAACCAGCTTTTAAAATAATATTTCTGGTGGGTATATTTAATGAGGTTGACAGTACAGCCAGTTGAATAGAATAGAATAGAATAGAATAGAACATAGGAATAGAATAGAACAGAACAGAATAGACTCTAGGAATAGAATAGAATAGAGGAATAGAATAGAATAGAACAGAACAGAATAGAGGAATAGAATAGAGGAATAGAATAGAATAGAGGAACAGAACAGAATAGAATAGAGGAAAAGAATAGAATAGAATAATAGAGTAGAGTAGAATAGAATAGAACAGAACAGAACTGAACAGAGTAGAATATAGGAATAGAATAGAATATAGGAATAGAATAGAATATAGGAATAGAATAGAATAAGAATAAAATGAATGGAATAGAATGAATAGAACAGAATAGGTTTTTTTCTGCAGTCCTAATTATCAGTTGGAGTCTCTACCTGTCCTGTCTGGTTGCTATGCCAAACCAGAATGTTAAACTACTTTTAAGGCAGTTTTGTTGCCTTAGTGAAATCAACTCCCAATCACTCATTCAGTTTTAAAATGACAAGAAGGGAGGAGAACAAATTTATATGGAATATTTTTCTCTTGGCAAGAAATATAAATTCCCTTCTTTGGGCAGATGGGGAGGGGGACTAAACCTAGCCAGACATTTGAGGGATTGGACAGTCTTATCTTTGGTTTGCCATGGGAAACGCCTGGAGCTCTGTTCAGATAGCGAGGTCCCTGTGTTTGCGATGAATTGCTTTCTTCTTTGGATTTCTTTGCAAAGCGGGGCAGGAGCATGGCTGCGGACATTCTGACAATCAACTTTTGTTCTGGAGTTTCTCTTTTTCGTTGATTTGTTCAGTTGGAATAATACTAATGAGGATCTGAGGATATGCATAGTTTAATCAACTCTTAATCCTAAAAGTTTAATCTTTAATCCTAAAGCATCTTCTTCTTCTTCTTCTTCTTCTTCTTCTTCTTCTTCTTCTTCTTCTTCTTCTTCTTCTTCTTCTTCTTCTTCTTCTTCTTCTCTTCTTCTTCTTCTTCTTCTTCTTCTTCTTCTTCTTCTTCTTCTTCTTCTCCTCCTCCTCCTCCTCCTCCTCCTCCTCCTCCTCCTCCTCCTCCTCCTCCTCCTCCTCCTCCTCCTCCTCTTCCTCCTCTTCCTCCTCCGCTTTTTTGTTTGTGTGGCAAAGATTTCTCCAGATTCTTTTGGACTTAAAGGCCCATTCATCTTTGGATAAAGCAAAGCCTATTCCCTTACTAGCACTGATGATATTACCTAGTTTGGTAATGCATTGTCTGCAAGGAAACAGCCAATCACAGAAAGCACCAAGAATCCCACAGTCTTCCACCACCTCTCCTCCTCCTCCTCCTCCTCCTCCTCCTCCTCCTCCTCCTCCTCCTCCTCCTCCTCCTCTTTCTCCTCCCTCTCTCCTCTTTCTCCTCCTCTTTCTCTTCCTCTTTTTCTTGTCCTTTCCTCCTCCTCTCCTCTTTCTCCTCCTCCTCCTCCTCTTTTAATTAAAGGCATTTTTTTCCAGGAAAAAAAATAAGTTAAAATAAGGAAAATGAAGAAAAGTTAATGCAAAAGTGAAAAGGGAGAGAGGGGTGGAATTAAAGGTGATATAACCTTTGCTACCTTCTTGTAAAACACACCAACTTCACCATCCCAAATCTCAGCTTCTTTATGGCTGCGGTAAATATTTGATTTGATCACCCTAAATATGGTCTGCTTCCTGTTCTTCTCCCTCTTCAGTGGAAGCAACTTATTTTTCCATCGCAGTAATGAAAAAAAAATAAAGTAAATGTTGACACAGTACTAACTCCCGGTATTAACCGAAAAACTGACAAGGAACTCGGAAGCATCTCTATCGATGGACACAGATCAAGAGTCGTTTGAGGCTGATGGAGATGAATTTCAAAGCACCCAAAAAGCATCATGTTGCTTTTCCACCCGTGGGCAATGTTGAAAGATGCATTGTGAGTTCAGCTTTATACAAAATAGAACAGAGAACAACAGCGTTACAAGGGAGCTTGGAGGACTTCTAGTCCAACCCCCTGCTCAACCAGGAGACTCTGTGCCATCGTTTCTCCATCTTAGCAACTGGGTGGACCTCAACTCCCAGAATCCCACAGCCAGCAGGATAAGAAGGAACAGGTGGTAGATCATTCAAGAGAGATCCAACCTAGAATTAAAGAGGAATTTCCTGACAATGAGAACAATGCATCAGTGGAACGGCTTCCCTCCAAAAGTTGTGGCTCAGTGGAGGGTTTTAAGAAGAGGTTGGACTACTATTTGACAAGTATAGACTCTTGAAAGAGAAGAGAAGAGCAACATAGATGATTAGGGGGCTGGAGGCTAAAACATATGAAGAACGGTTGCAGGAACTGGGCATGTCTAGTTTAATGAAAAGAAGGACCAGGGGAGACATGATAGCAGTGTTCCAATATCTCAGGGGTTGCCACAAAGAAGAGGGAGCCAAGCTATTCTCCAAAGCACCTGAGGGCAGAACAAGAAGCAATGGATGGAAACTAATCACAGAGAGAAGCAACTTAGAACTAAGGAGAAGTTTCCTGACAGTTAGAACAATTAATCTGTGGAACAACTTGCTTCCAGAAGTTGTGAATGCTCCAACACTGGAAATTTTTAAGAAGATGTTGGATAACCACTTGTCAGGTGTACGGTTTCCTGCCTGAGCAGGGGGTTGGACTAGAAGACCTCCAAGGTCCCTTCCAACTCTGTTATTCTGTTATAGTGTAGGGTCTCCTGCTTAAGCAGGGGGTTGGACTAGAAGGCCTTCCAACTCTTTTATTCTGTATTCTGGTTCTTCATGCTATAAGGCAACATGTTCCTCTTCAGTGCTTTGAGAAGGATGTGTCAGAGTTTGTTGCAGAAAAATCAAATCCAGAAAGCACACACAGATAACTGATTCAGCTGCATTCCTTAACTTCTTTATATACATAATAATAGATGAATCAATGTACAATACCAACCGCAGATTCTTCCAACATGGTAGAAGTTACAAGCAGGAGAGAACAGTTTTATCTCCAAGTTCAGAGCAGACAGAGTAGTTTCAGTTTCGATTCCCAGCACAGACTCAGATCTGTTTAAGCTCCCATTGGCTGGCTTCGTTGCTATGCCTATTCATTGGCTGACCTTGTTACCATGTCTCTCCCATTCATGAATATTCTAACAGGATGGTCTGTCTTAACAAACATTTTGAGACAATGCCGAGAATATTTTGGAAAAAAAACATCTTCTGTCAAACATTGTTTTTCTCAAGCAGAGCAAAGCAAAAAAAAAAGTGAAGTATTTCTCTTTCATCCAGACGCTTTGATGGATATTTTATACGATGGCAACACTTGTTAAAAACTTAACTAGACATTGGAATGCTCCATCACATGCTAACTATATAGATTTTCAGCAAATATCAGTCATTGCTGCTTACGGCTTCGGGCAAAATAGTAAAAAGCAAAACTGACAACCAATAATTCATGTTTAGTATAATGGCCGTATCTCTTTTGATTGAACAGAATGATGGATTGGGTGCGTTTTTTTAATGTTTTTTTTTCCAGTCATTTTTTTTAAAAAAATGGAAATACATTTGTGATGATCTTTTCGATATTATTTTGAGGGAAACAGAAAGATGAATGAAGCCTGTGAAGGGTTAAACTGTCATTTTTAAAAATGGCCTTCAAGTTTCTGGATTTAAATTTCCATAACTCTCCAAACTGTATATCCCAAATATGCAACAAGTAAACTTTTTCCCAATGTGCTGAAGACCTTGTCAGATGTTGCCAAATATGAGGATTACCAGGAAAACAGAAGGATTTATCGATTATCTATCTATCTATCTATCTATCTATCTATCTATCTATCTATCTATCTATCTATCATCTATCTATCATCTATTTAATCCATCTCACTCTGTCTCTCTCTCTCTGTATCTATCTATCTATCTTTCTCTCTCTTTCTTTCCTTTCTTTCTTTCTATCTACCAATCTCTCCCTCTCCACCCATCTACCTACCTATCTACCTACATTATCTATCTATCTATCTATCTATCTATCTATCTATCTATCTATCTATCTATCTATCTATCTATCTATCGCTATCCCATCCATCCATCCATCCATCCATCCATCCATCCACCCACCCACCTACCCACCCACCCACCCACCAATCTAATCTAATTTAATCTATTTTATCCATCCATTTCTCTCTGTCTCCTCTCTCGGTATTTATTGTTAGCTATCTATCATCTCTCTCTCTCTCTCTCTCTCTCTCTCTCTCTCTCTCTCTCTCTTCTCTCTCTCTCTCTCTCTCTTTCTCTCTCTCTCTCTCTCTCTCTCTCTCTCTCTCTCTGTGTGTGTGTGTGTGTGTCTGTCTGTCTCTGTCTCTCTCTGTCTCTCTCTTTCTATCTACCAGTCTCTCTCTCTCTCCCCCTGCCTAACTACCTAATCTATATCTATCTATCTATCTATCTATCTATCTATCTATCTATCTATCTATCTATCTATCTATCTATCTATCATCTATCTATCACTATCTAATCCATCCATCCATCCATCCCTTTCTGTCTGTGTCTGTCTGTCTGTCTGTCTCTGTCTCTGTCTGTCTCTGTCTCTCTCTTTCTATCTACCAGTCTCTCTCTCTCTCTCCCCCTGCCTAACTACCTACCTACCTAATCTATCTATATCTATCTATTTATCTATTTATCTATCTATCTATCTATCTATCTATCTATCTATCTATCTATCTATCTATCATCTATCTCTATCTAATCCATCCATCCATCTCTTTCTGTCTGTGTCTGTCTGTCTGTCTGTCTGTCTGTCTGTCTGTCTCTCGGTGTGTGTGTGCGTGTCGGTCCATCTGTCCATCTGTCCATCTGTCTTTCTGTCTTTCTATATTTCTGTCTTTCTGTCTTTCTATCTCTGGCATGTGGGCATTTTGCATTTCAAGTTTATTCCACAACTTTTATGAAGAACAGCATACATTCAGTGAAATTCCCATTAAAAGGAAACCAATCAAATGAAGTTCTCACTCATCCACGCTTACACAAAGCCGTTAACATCACCTTTGATTGTCCTTGTGGCAAGGGGGTTACAAGGCAGAGTTTCATTATTTTCCAAGCCTTTTAACATCAGACCTTCTGATTTCAAAGAATGCAACGGGAGCACGAAGTGAGTCTTTACCTTGAGTTATTTCCATCTGTACACTTTGGGGAGCCTCTCGAGTGTCATGTTTATTTCATATCCTTCCACCGATTGTGGGCGATAATCTAAGGCAGCGCAGGGGGGTTGTGCGTGGGCGTGCCACACCCATAATGCAATGCGAGAACCCCAGTGCACATGCGCGCATGACAGGCGCTCCCCCCATTTTTTGCATGCTTTTTTCACCCTCCCCAAGCACCAGAGGCTTTATAGGAGCCCGGGGAGGGTGAAAACGCCCCCCCCCCTCTGGAGGCCCCCCCGGGGGCTTCAGGAGCTTTCCTGAAGCCTCCGGAGCACAAAAAAAACAGCGCTACAGGCAATCCGGAAGTTCAGGAATGGCCTTCCAGTTTTTCCGTAGGACCGTTTTTAGTCTTCCGGAGCCTTCAGGGACCTTCAGGCTTCCCTGAAGCCTCCGGTCCTACGAGCAAACTGGAAATGATTTCGGGTTTGCTTGTAGGGGTCGTTTTCGTCCTCCGGAGCCTTCGGGAAGCCTCCGGAAGGCCCCTGAAGTCTCCGGAGGGCTTAAACCAGCCCTATGAGTAAACCGGAAGTCCATACCTAAAGTTCCAATTTGCCCGTATGGCCGTTTTTTTGCACTCCGGAGTCTTCAGGGAAGCTCCTGAAGCCTCCAGAGTCAGCTGGCCAAGCCAGGGCAACACCTCACGTGCCATAGGTTTGCCATCCCGGGTCTAAGGTCACAGGAGAAATAGAAACGGGGGTTGCCTAGAAATGCAACTGCAAATATCCTCATTTCACCAACCTTGGAAGGATGGAAGGCTGAGTCAACCTTGAGCCTGGTGAGAAGGAAGGAAGGAAGGAAGGAAGGAAGGAAGGAAGGAAGGAAGGAAGGAAGGAAGGAAGGGCAATAGCAACAGCACTTAGACTTATATACCGCTTCACAGTGCTTTTACAGCCGTCTCTAAGCAGTTTACAGAATCAGTCTCTTGCCCCCAAAAATCTGGCTCCTCATTTTACCGACCTTAGAAGGTTGAAAGGCTGAGTCAACCTCGAGCCTGTGAGAATCAAACTGCCGAATTCCTGGCAGCCAGTAGTCAGCAGAAGAGAAATGTTGACTATTGGCCACGTTAGCTAACAAGTGTTGGCGATATGTATGCAAACATCTGGAAAAAAACAGCTTTTTCTATGATTTGGAAAATATCAAGGGGTTTCAGGAGCTTTCAGGAGCTTTCAGGAGATTGTCAGTCATCCATGTCATGGTTGTCCCAAAGATGCTTTTTTCAAGAGGCAACTGGACTTTCTGGTTTTTTTCTTTGAAGACATTTTACTTCTCACCCAAGAAGCTGCTTCATTTCTGAAGTTCTTCCATTCTTCATTTATGAAGTTCTTCAGTTCTTCATTAATGAAGTTCTTCATTGATGAAGTTCTTCAGTCTTCATTAATGAAGTTCTTCATTTCTGAAGTTCTTCAGTTCTTCATTAATGAAGTTCTTCATTTCTGAAGTTTTTCTGTTCTTCATTTCTGAAGTTCTTCTGTTCTTCATTAATGAAGTTCTTCATTTCTGAAGTTCTTCCATTCTTCATTAATGAAGTTCTTCAGTTCTTCATTAATGAAGTTCTTCATTTATGAAGTTCTTCAGTTCTTCATTTATGAAGTTCTTCAGTTCTTCAGTACTGAAGTTCTGAAGAAGCTTCTTGGATGAGACGTGAAACGTCTTCCAGGAAAAACCACAAAGTCCAATTACCTCTTGAAACAGCACCTTTGGGACATCAAGCTGGGTTTCCCAATTCAGCAATGTCCTGCAGTCAAAGATATCTCTTCGTACAAATCCAAAGTAATTCTGCGTCTGTTTATGATTTGCTTACAGTAAGCTTCTGTTCTTACAGATGAGCACGTAATTATTTTGATGTGTGTACATACAAATGCGCAAATATTTGAGCATCTTTAACTTCACTTGGCTCCGGTTTTGTCGAGAGACGAGACGAGAGGTTTTGAAGTCCTCTGGAGAATTAAAGAAATGCCTGCAATTCATTCCAAGAAGAACAAATTTAGATAATGCAACTTGTGCAGCCAACTTTGCCTGCGGCTAAGTTCTCTGGAGAATATTTATCTCCTGAGATAAATAAGATGGACACATTTAAAAAAAAAATGTTCACACTCGATACATTTATGTGCCTGGCATAAATATTTTGCCCGGACTTTTTTTTCGCTGGGTTGTGTGTCAAACAATGGTAATTCTGACGCATCTGAGCAGAAAATTAGATTTCTTCTCATTTTGCAAACTGATCAGATGGGCACCATTCATACAGATTGGATTTTTAAAAATTAATTGTTCAAGAGGAAGAAACAAAAGAGATTCCTGGCAGGCTGTAATCGAGGTGATCAAAATGCTATCAGAACTGATTGCCTTTTAGGTATTTGTTCTGACCTAGGCTTCCCAAGAGCACAAAGCAGATTCCTCGTCCCGATAAAACCCCTTTTATTGAGGTGAAAGTGAATTCCTCTCCAGCAAAGTCCCAGCAAACACTTTTTCAAGAGTTTTCACAACCACAGACCTTTATTGGGCTTGGAGAGCTGCCAGGCCGATATCTTCAAAACGCCATGCTGTAGCAGCAATTCCTTGGCAAAAATTTTAAGGCGCTCCATGGCACAGGACCTAGTTATTTGCGGGATCGTATCCTGCCCCATACATCCCTCTGGCCGATTCGCTCACACAGAGAGGGACTCCTCCGGGTGCCGTCCACTAGGCTGTGCCAGTGGGCGACGCCTAGGGGAAGGGCCTTCTCTGTGATGGGCCCGACCCTCTGGAATGACCTTCCCCCCGACATTAGAATGACTACGGATCTCCGCTCCTTCCGTCAGAAACTTAAAACCCACCTATTCCAGTTAGCCGGCTTGGCCTAATTCCACCTATCCCAACTCAGTTCTATTTCTAAATTTTTAAGATTGGTTTTAAGGTTTGTTTTTTTAATTTTTATAAATTGTACAGGGGTTGTTTAATTTGGTTTTTACTTATGTGTATGATTGTTTGTATGTTTTAAATTTATTCCTATACACCGTCCCGAGTCCCTCTGGGGAGAGGGGGCAGTCTAGAAATTTAATAAATTATTATTAATTATAAATTATTAAAAAGTCAGGAACAGATCTTCACCTGAATGAATTGACCTAATTGCCTCCTGCAAACTCCACTCCCCTTTCGCTCCTCTTTTATTTCCTCTGGGAAATAAACATTCACCGTCCACCTGTGGCTTTACTCCCAAGTCGACCCTTGTTCCTTAGCTTAACTAATTGCCTCCTGCAAACTTCCCTTCATCTGGCAACTCTGCGCATGCGCACACTGGGAACAGGCTCCAGCTGTTCCTCTGCCTCACTGATGTCTGACTCCGAAGGCAGCTGATAACTGGCATATGGCTCTGGCCCCCTCTCTGCCTCTGACACAGAGCCCTCATCAGAGCCTTCCCCAGACTCCATGATTGGCCCATGTTCCTCCCCAACCTCCTTACTGTCCGAATCTTGTGCCAGCTCTGCTGTGCGGGCCACAACAAGATTAAAGACCATCAGTCGGTCTGCCACGTCCAAAGGACTATTCTCATTTGTTCTCCCTATTTGTACAAAACCCACATTCATTTACAGAGATAATATTGGAGCCAGGGAGATTGAAAACAATTATTTATCGATTCGGTTTCCAATAGCTGCTGATCTTAATCAATGACTCTTTACAATTACAATTTTTTTAAAAAAGAAAAGGAGACGACGATGAAAACCATAAGGACGTTTCAGAACTAGGGACACAGGAAAAAAGCATCCCAAATAGATATGTTTGAATTATAATTCAATCACATGATTAAAGATTAAAATAAATACATACAGGTAGAATCCTCGACTTACAACAGTTCATTCCATGACCATTTGAAGTTACAAAAAAGTGGAAAGTGACTTTATGATCAATTTTCACACGATTTTTGCAGCATCCCAAGGGTCATGTGATCAAAATTCAGACGTGTGGCAACTGACTTGCATTTATGATGGTTGCAGTATCCCAGAATTATCTGATCTCCTTTTGCGACTTTCAACAAAGACAATGGGGAAGCCAGATTCACTTAAAAACAGTATTACTAATGGAACTAATGTAACAACTACAGTAGAATAGAATAGAATAGAATAGAATAGAATAGGGATATAGAATAGAACAGAATAGAATAGAATAGAATAGGGATATAGAATAGAACAGAATAGAATAGGGATATAGAATAGAACAGAATAGAATAGGGATATAGAATAGAATGGAATAGAATAGAATAGGGACATAGAATAGAATAGGGATATAGAATAGAATCGGGATATAATATAGAATAGAATAGGGATATAGAATAGAACAGAATAGAATACAATAGGGATATAGAATAGGGCTATAGAATAGAATAGGGCTACAGAATATAATATAATAGGGATATAGAATAGAATAGAACAGAATAGAATATAATAGGGATATAGAATAGAATAGGGATATAGAATGGAATAGAATAGAATAGGGATATAGAATAGAATAGGGATATAGAATAGAATAGAATAGAGGAATACAATAGAATAGAGTAGGGATATAGAGTAGAATAGAACAGAACAGAACAGAATAAGGAATAGAAGCTGGAAGGGACCTTTGAAGGTCTTCTAGTCCAGCCCCATGCTCAAGCAGGAGACTCTATACCATTGATGGTATAGATTAACCTTTTCTGGACTGAGTGCCCAAAGAATACCTGCGCGAGAATGTGTGCCTGCCCATCCGAAACTCCCCAAATGCAATGCGCATGCATCCCCTGCACATGCCCTCCCCATACATGCCCCCTCCCCACGTCCTTATGGTCCAAACTTCACAGCCATCCATTGCAACTGGGAAAAGCACAGCCTTGAGGAGACACCCTTTTGTTGGCAGGGGGACGTCTCTACTTTTTAGGATGCTGTCTAGATTTGCCACAGCAAAAGTATCATGGCAAATGCAGCATGCATCTACAGACAGACACCCGCCAAATGAGATGGCGCCTCAGAACTCTGTTTATCGAAGTTCTAATCATGCTAATCCACGCTTTGTTCCAGAGAGCGATGGCTCGTTTCCGTTCTTCCTTCCTCGTTTCACAGAGTTTGTCTCTTGTTTGTCAAAGAAAGGCTCTCATGCTCAGCTAAGCTGCGCCACCATGCTCTTCTTTGCCGGAGCCATCCGTCTTCATGAACACATAACGCAGGTATCACAAGGCTCAGCAAATTCGATCGGTGCGTTGATTAGATCAGGCCCTTCCGCATTTACACAATTGTCACTGGAGAGGCTCAGGTGTGACATCGATGGTGAGGGAAAGACCCAGAGCTCCGCTTCGAAGCCACCTTTGGGGGGAAAACTTAACCTGTCCTTGGTCAGTTGGTCATAGAAATGAAAAGCAACCAACGGGTCAGTAAACTAGGCGAGGGTGTACTAGAGAACCATGGACCGGATTTCCACTTTTCCTGGAATCTAAAGGAATCTAAAAAAACCCCGGAAATTTAGGTAGAAACTGGATGTTCTGTAAGGAAATAGATTTCCAGTGTTTTCAGTTTAAAGTGCTCACCTAGAAACCAGGAGACTGTGAGTTCTAGTACTGTCTTAGGCAAGAAAGGTGCTCACCTCGAAACTATGAGAACTGTGAGTTCTAGTACTGACTTAGGCACGAAAGATGCTCACCTAGAAACTGGGAGACTGTGAGTTCTAGTACTGTCTTAGGCAAGAAAGGTGCTCACCTAGGAACCAGGAGATTGTGAGTTCTAGTACTGTCTTAGGCAAGAAAGGTGCTCACCTAGGAACCAGGAGACTGTGAGTTCTAGTACTGTCTCAGGCAAGAAAGGTGCTCACCTAGGAACCAGGAGACTGTGAGTTCTAGTACTGTCTTAGGCAAGAAAGGTGCTCACCTAGAAACTATGAAACTGTGAGTTCTAGTACTGTCTTAGGCAAGAAAGGTGCTCACCTAGGAACCAGGAGACTGTGAGTTCTAGTACTGTCTTAGGCAAGAAAGGTGCTCACCTAGGAACCAGGAGACTGTGAGTTCTAGTACTGTCTCAGGCAAGAAAGGTGCTCACCTAGGAACCAGGAGACTGTGAGTTCTAGTACTGTCTTAGGCAAGAAAGGTGCTCACCTAGGAACCAGGAGACTGTAAATTCTAGTACTGTCAAGCACGAAAGGTGCTGACTTAGAAACCAAGAGACTGAGAGTTCTAGTACTGTCTTAGGCAAGAAAGGTGCTCACCTAGGAATCAGGAGACTGTGAGTTCTAGTACTGTCTTAGGCAAGAAAGGTGCTCACCTAGGAACCAGGAAACTGTGAGTTCTAGTTCTGTCTTAGGCACGAAAGGTGCTGACAGAAACCAAGAGACTGTGAGTTCTAGTACTGTCTTAGGCAAGAAAGGTGCTCACCTAGGAACCAGGAGACTGTGAGTTCTAGTACTGTCTTAGGCATGAAAACCAGTCGCAGCATTCCCATGGTCACATGATCACCATTTGTGACCTTCCCAACTACCTTCTGAACAAGCCAAGTCAACAGGGGAAGCGGGTTTCCCTTAACGAATGTGATTCACTTAGCGACGGCAGTGAATTTTTTTAACAGTCATGACCAAAAAGGTCGTAAAACTGGTAAAGCCTGCTTACCAATGGAGCACTTAACCTAATTTATAGGTGGCAGATCTGAGTGGATGGGGGGGGTGGGGGAATGAAAACATTTCAATGAAAGGATCTTCCCATTCCCCACCATTCCGTCAGAACCGAAGAAGCTTCTTGGGTGAGAAGCGAAACGTCTTCAAAGAAAAACCAGAAAGTCCAGTTGTCTCTTGAAAAAAAAAATCACCATGTCCTGGATGGCTGAGAATCTCCATAGGCATCAACCTGGATTTTGTGCCCCTTGCAACTTTTACGTATAAATTATCCAATGTACATTAATATGCCACCTCACTAATGGCGACATTAATATGGTAACTAGATCCATAGGAGATAGATTGGATCCTGATTGACTGCAGCATGACTTGTAAATGTAATTTAGCTTGGCCAAGGATGATTCTCTTTTGGAAATGAATATTTAAAACAAAACATGAGCCAATTTGGGAGAAAGCAAGGGGAGCTTTGATTGAAAACACAGATTGAGTATAACCCAACAATTTGGGGCAGTGGTGAAATTCAGATTTTCTTACTACCCGATGTGAGGGTGGCTTGGTGGGCGTGGCAGGGGAAGGATACTGCAAAATCCCCATTCCCTCCCCACTCTGGGGCCAGCCGGAGGTGGCATTTGCCAGTTCTCCGAACTACTCAAAATTTCCGCTACTGGTTCTCCAGAACCTGTCAGAACCTGCTGAATTTCACCCCTGATTTGGGGGGGGGGAGGAGGAAAGTCAGATGATGTTGAATAGCAATAGCAATTAGACTTATATACCGCTTTACAGTGCTTTACAACCCTCTCTAAGCGGTTTACAGAGTCAGCCTCTTGTCCCCAACAATCTGGGTCCCCATTTTACCCACTTCGGAAGGATGGAAGGCTGAGTCAACCTTGAGACGGTTAGGATCGAACTGCTGGCAGGGGACAGAGGAGGGAGGGAAGGAAGGAAGGAAGGAAGGAAGGAAGGAAGGAAGGAAGGGAGGGAGGGAGGGAGGGAGGGAGGAAAGACGGACCGACGGACAATAGCACTATATTTATTATTATTTATTAAATTTATAGACTGCCCCCTCCCCCCAAAGGGACTCGGGGCGCTGAAGGGACTTGGGGCACTAGTATATAAGTCTTATATACCGCTTCACAGTGCTTTCCAGCCCTCTCTAAGCGGTTTACAGAGTCAGCCTGTTGCCCCCCAACAATCTGGGTCCTCCTTTTACCAACATCGGAAGGATGGATGGAAGGCTGAGTCAACCTTGAGCCAGTGAGGATCGAAATGCTGGCAGTGGGCAGAGTTAAGGAAGGAAGGAAGGAAAGAAGGAAGGAAGGAAGGAAGGGGAAAGGAAGAGTAATAGCAATAGCAACAGCAATAGTGATAGCACCTAGACTTATATACCGCTTTATAGTGCTTTTACAGCCTTCTCTAAGCAGTTTACAGAGTCAGCCTCTTGCCCCCAACAATCTGGGTCCTCCTTTTACCAACCTCGGAAGGATGGATGGAAGGCTGAGTCAACCTTGAGCCAGGTGAGATTCGAACTGCCAAATTGCAGGCAGCCGGCAGTCACCAGAAATAACCAGCAGTTCTGCATTCTAATCTCGGCGCCACTGTGGCTCAGGTGGTAGCGGTCTTCCCATATTTGAGGGGGCTGCCACAAAGAAGAGGAGGGTCAACTTATTCTCCGAAGCACAAGAAGGAAGGGCGGATGGAAACTAAATCAAGGAGAAGAGCAACCTAGAACCGAGGAGGAATTTACTGATAAAGAAATAAAAGTTGCCGATACTAGCTCTATGATTCAAGGGACAAGGGTGGGAAGACATCTCTGATTGAAGTAATGGCTAGGAATCAATAGAATCAAGACAGATAGAATTATCTCTGGTGTCTTAATAGATTCGGGGAAGACGTGCTTTCCAATTTAATGAATACCCATCTGAATTAATTTAGGGACATCCACATTGATTTGATGATTCATCAACCAATCCAATCGAACCAGAAATTCAATCAGACAGTCTTCCAATCAATCAATCAATCAATCAATTAATCAAAGTAGAGTTGGAAGGGACCTTGGAGGTCTTCTAGTCCAACCCCTGGAGACCCTCTACCATTTCAGACAAGTGGCTATCCAGTCTCTTCTTAAAATCCCCCCGTTCCCACCTGTTCCAATTAGCTGGCCTGGCCCAATCGTAGTTTTAATTTTCAATCCTCCTGGCCGGCATTTTAAATTTTAAGGGGTTGTCCTTTTAACCTGTTTTAATTTTTATTATCACTGTACAGACTCTATATTTAATTTGTTTTTAAAAAGGGGTATTTAATATGGTTATTGTATATACGGTTTTTAGCTTTGTCTGTACACCGCCCCGAGTCCCCTTGGGGAGAGGGGGTGGTCTATAAATTCTAATAAAGTAAATTCTAATAAATTCACAACGTCTTTTAATTCAAACTTTCTGAATTCTGAGTTTACCTTCAGGAATGTTTATCTCTCTGATCCTTCTGTTGAAAGGTTACGCTGCAGATTTAGACATGGCCCATCCTTTCTCCTGTTCATTCATTCCCACCCGCCTCTCTCCTTCTCTGTGTCCCTTCTGCTTCTTCACATCCACCTGAATTGTTTACCTTCTGTGTGACAGTTGTAGACGAGTTGGGAGTTTTCCCCCCAGCCTTCAACTTCAGTTTTGATTTGTGGGGGACTAACCCTGTAGTATGAAGTCGACGAAGGGATTGCAATTTGCAGGCTGGTGTCTCCAACATCCATATTTCAAAATCCACCCTTTTGTCCCTGGTAAAGAGTGGTAAAATAACACACACACACAAACACGCACACCCTCCACGGTGACAGCATATATTCTCTGGAAAGATCATTATCTGCCACTTAAGACATGAGGAGTCTGTATTTATTGCCACTATTAGTCTTGGAGGGCTTGTAAGAGGTAAGGACAGCTCGCAAATCCACTCGGCATGTTGTGGAATCAGAATTATGCAGATATCTCCCCCAAAACATCGGGCCGGCTGTCTGAAGCGCTGCGGTGATAACAGCGGCGCAGAAGGGCAGAGCACGAAGTAATTCCTTTGCAAAGCAGATGGATATGTGAGTGAAGACAGCTGTCAAAAAACAAAGCAATGGGAGGCCAAGCCCAGTCGAAATAGTCTGCTTTCTCCTGTTCAGGAAATCTGAGCTTTAGATTGGAGGAGTGGATATTCTCTTCTTTTTTCCTCTTTGTTGGACAACCCAATTCTCCAAGGGACCTTCCTTCCCTCTCTCCCTCCCTCCCTCTTTCTTTCTTTCTTTTCTTCTTTCTTTCTTTCTTTCTTTCTTTCTTTCCTTCCTCCCTTCCTTCCTCCCTTCCTTCTTTCCTTCCTTCTTTCCTTCCTCCTTTCTTTCCTTCCTTCCTTCCTTCCTTCTTCCTTCTTTCCTTCCTTCCTCCCTTCTTCCCTCTCTCCCTTCCTTCTCTCCTTCCTTCCTTTCCTTCCTTCCTTTCCTCCCTCCCTCCCTCCCCCTCCCTTTCCCCTCCTTCCTTTCCCCCCTTCCTGTTCATGACCTACGCTTCCTTAGCAAGCATGAAGTAGAGTCTTGGTCCTCGCAAAACCTCTTTTATTTACACGGCTATGGATTCCTTTCATTCACAGTCCGCAAGGCTTGGCAAACAATCTTTCAGAGGAATATTTATCCACACGAACCTCATCTCGCTCGAAGAGCTGCCAGATAACTAGTTTCCAAACAGAAAGGGCAAGGCAACCCTTGGCACAGAGTCTCAAAGAAGGACTTTCCACTCTTGAAATGGCCAAAGGAACGAACTGTTTCCTGCAAAAGCCCCCTCCCCGTTCGCCCCTCTTTTGTTGCCTATGGGAGGGGCCAATCACCTCCAAGGTGTGGCTTTACTCCCAAGTCAAGCCTGATTTCTGAGTTGTTCTTGTCTTCTGGCAGCTCTGCGCATGCACAAACTGGGAACAGGCTCCAGCTGTTCCTCTGCCTCATTCCAGTTTAACTCCCTCTCTGCCTCCGACGCAGAGCCCTCGTCTGAGCTTTCCTCAGCCCCCAGGACTGGCCCATGTTCCTCCCCAACTTCCTCACTGTCCGACTCTCCTTCCTTCTTTCCTTCCCTCCTTCCTTCCTTCCCTCCCTCCCTTTCTTCTCTTTCTCAGTCTTCCTTGCTCCCTTCCTTCTCTTTTCCTTTTCCTTCCTGGTTCAACGTTATTGAGGGAGTTTCTTCCACTCAGGGGGACCACAACTTTCACACCCCTTCTGGTCCAACACCTTCACCCCACACTGTTCTCCAAAGAGGATTGTTTCCAGAACAGAGGTCATCCACTACTTCCTCCTGAAATAGTAAGGATAACACAATGTCCCACCCAGGAAAAGTCCACCTGAAATGCTCTCTTGCTTACAAAGGCCATTCAAAAGCCATTTTCTCTTCACCGTCAGAATGGAAATGGATCAGGGGAAAAAAAAAAGAGACGCTTCTTCTCTATCCTCTCCCACCCGCCCTTTCAATAGCAACTCTCCTCTCGACATCATTTGCAAGAAATAATTGACTTGGGTTCCCTTCGTTGGTTGTTTCTTTCCTCAAGTGGAAATATAACAACTCGGCATAATTCCGTGTAATTTGTCTTTCTCTCCCTGAGGATCCTTTGGAAACTGACTTGCTTTTCCCAGCGATGGAAATCCAGATAGCAGATTAGTATCTGCGTTTGAAGTGACGACCTGCTTTCGGAAGAGAGTCTGGGTTTTTCTAGCATGTCATTCCCCCCCCCCCCCCCGCCTCCTCTGCAAGGAAACGGGCCAGATATCTGTAGGACATTAACTAACCATTCTGAACAGTCAATTCTCGCTTCATGCTAAGCCCTCCTTCTCGTTCTTCTGTTTCTCTTCTTCTTTTTCCTCCTCCTCCTCCTCCACCTTCCTGTTTCTCCTCCTTCTCTTCCTCGTTTCCTCGTCCTCCTCTTGCATCTCTATTATTATGAAAAAATATCCTCCTCCGTCTGTTTCTCCTCCTCCTCCTCTCTACCTCCTCCTCTTCTCCCCTTCCTCCTCCTCTTACATGTCTATTATTATGAAAAAATATCCTTCTTCTGTTTCTTCTCCTCCTCCTTTCTACCTCCTCCTCTCCTCCTCCTCTTCCTCCTCCTCTTGCATCTCTATTATTATGAAAAAAATATCCTTCTCTTTCTGTTTCTCCTCCCCCTCCTCTCCTCCCCCTCCTCTCTACCTCCTCCTCTCCTCCTCCTCTTCCTCCTCCTCTTGCATGTCTATGATGAAAAAATATCCTTCACCTTCTGTTTCTCCTCCTCCTCCTCTCTACCTCCTCCTCTTCTCCTCTTCCTCTTCCTCCTCTTCCATCTCTATTATTATGAAAAAATATCCTCCTCCTCCTCGCCTTAAGTGACAAATGGGGCCAGGTGAAAAATGGATCAACACACATATGTACATCCATCCATCCCTTCTCCAGTTTTATGAACATTTGATTGGATTTTAACTACAAGATGGGCAATAGACACTGCTTGGTTTACCTGCATTGGACAGAAAATCTCTCCAGAATAATTTTGTATTTTTAACTCCTTTCCCTCCTCCCTCCCTCCCTCTCTTCCTTCCTTTTCCCTCCTTCTCTTTTCCCCTTCCTTTTTTCCTTCCTTCTCTCCCTCCCTTCCTCTCTCCCTGTTCTTCCTGCCTTCCTTCCCTCCTTCTTTCTTCTTTCCTTTCTTCCTCCCTCCCTCTCCTTCCTTTTCCCTCCTTCCCTTTTCCCCTTCCTCCTTTCCTTTCCTCCTTCCTTCCCTTTCTCCCTTCCTTCCTTTCTTCCTCCCTCCCTCTCTCCCTCTTCTTCCTCCCTTCCTTCCTCCCTCCCTCCCTCCCTTCCCCAACTTTGAGTCAGCCTGAGCAATTGCTGCTCCAGTTCCCCCATTGATTTCTGCTCAAAACGAGTTAGCCGAAGGCATCCGGAAGAGGCGCCTTTAAAAGTGCACCCAGCAAGAGCCACTTTTAATCAGGCCAGCATTGAGCTCTCACCTCTCTTGCACCCCCCCTCCTTTAAAAGAAAAGAAAAGAAAAGAAAACACACTCCAAAGGCCAAACACTCAACTTGAACAAGGGCCTTTTAGCTGCAGTTTTTATTTTTGAAAATCTCAGCAGAGATCAAAAGGGGGGGAAAGGGGGGAGGCCAAGGGTCCATTTCTTGATTTTTCTACTTGGCCTCTGCTGATTTATGGAGTTTCTCGGCAAAGTCTTGATTGCGTGGATGGAGGAGGGGAAAAACTCACCCTAGGTGTTGCATAAAAGGGATCAACCGGTTCATTGGATCCTATGCCCCTGCTCCTTTTCACATCCCTTTTCCATGTAAGATCCCACAAGGGAACACAACAGCGCAACAAAACCTCCAAATACATAAAACCATCAAGAAATCCTGCAGCAGAACTTACTTTTTTTTAAAAAAAATCATTTGTATTCAGCATTTTTAAACATTAAAATCACAATGACACTTTTACAGCTTTCCGCTATCAGTATTCTTTTTTCTAATTTCTACTTTTCCATTCTACGGCCTATTGTTTCATCTGTATACCTCCTTGTTTCACGATTATTATTTTTAGACTATATACAACATTTACATCATTATTGATGTCTGAATATATACCATCGCCTTTTGTTATATTTTCTGTACGATCATTATGCATCAATTTTACATTTCTTTTCGAGCCAATTATACCACCTATTCCATATCTTATAATGCTCTGTTTCCTCTCTGTCCTTTATTTCCATTGTTAATTTATCCATCTCCGTGCATTCTAGCAGTCTTAAGAGAGAGAACTAGGAAGCCAACTTCCCTGAAGAGCTAGATCGCTGTGTGCAAGACATCGAGGTTAAACTTTCCTTCTGGTTTTTTCTATCTAGCATGTCAGGGCTGAAATAAAATCCTCCCCAATGCAAGAAACAGGCAAGATATCTGCAGGACGTTAACCACCCATTCTAAGCAGTGCGATCGTCAGTTCATGCTAAGCCGTCCTTCTCCTTCTTCTCCTTCTCCCGTTTCTCTTCCTCTTCCTCCTCCTCTTCCTCCTCACCTCAAATGTCAAATGGAGCTAGGTAAAAAAAAATGCACCAACAGGTTCACCGGATCCTATGGACCTGCTCCGTTTCACACCCCATCTCCAAGTAATGTCTCAATAAGGGAACCCAACAGCACATCAAAACAAATGGCAAAATATACAAAACCATCAAGAAATCCTGCAGCAGAGCCTTAACTTTCCACGGAGAACCAGGAAGCCAACTTCCCTGAAGAGCTGGATCATTGTGTGCAAGGCATCCTTCAAAATCCCCATTCTCTCCCCACTCCAGGGGAAGGATACTGCAAAATCCCTATTCCCTCCCCACTCCAGGGGAAGGATACTGCAAAATCCCTATTCCCTCCCCACTCCAGGGGAAGGATACTGCAAAATCCCTATTCCCTCCCCACTCCAGGGGAAGGATACTGCAAAATCCCTATTCCCTCCCCACTCCAGGGGAAGGATACTGCAAAATCCCCATTCTCTCCTCACTCCAGGGGAAGGATACTGCAAAATCCCCATTCTCTCCCCACTCCAGGGGAAGGATAGTGCAAATCTCCATTCCCTCCCCACTCCAGGGGAAGGATACTGCAAAATCTCCATTCCCTCCCCACTCCAGGGGAAGGATACTGCAAAATCCCCATTCTCTCCTCACTCCAGGGACGGATACTACAAAATCCCCACTCCCTCCCCACTCCAGGGGAAGGATACTGCAAATCTCCATTCCCTCCCCACTCCAGGGGAAGGATACTGCAAAATCCCCATTCTCTCCCCACTCCAGGGGACGGATACTACAAAATCCCCACTCCCTCCCCACTCCAGGGAAAGGATACTACAAAATCCCCATTCCCTCCCCACTCCAGGGGACGGATACTGCAAAATCCCCACTCCCTCCCCACTCCAGGGAAAGGATACTACAAAATCCCCATTCCCTCCCCACTCCAGGGACGGATACTACAAAATCCCCACTCCCTCCCCACTCCAGGGAAAGGATACTACAAAATCCCCATTCCCTCCCCACTCCAGGGGAAGGATGCTGCAAAATCCCCATTACAGCAGAGAATAGATAGGGATGGGACCAGTCAGAGGTGATATTTACCGGTTCTCCGAACTACTCAAAATTTCCGTTCCCGGTTCTTCCAGAACTGGTCAGAACCTGCTGAATACCACCTCTGCCCTGGACTAGATGGTCTCTAAGACCCCAAGCCTGTAAATTTCAAGACACATTTTTTGAGAGCTGGGTTAGGCCTGCAAGCCATCTTTTCTTTTTGGATTTCAGGCCCGTCACATTTTCTACTATGGGAAAATGGGATTATACGGAGTATGGGTGATGTGTGTAGCCATAACAACATTCTTTCTCAGAAAGTCAAGGTCACTTTTGTCCCCGCACCTGGGCAGATGTGGATGGGAGGAATCTGTCTTTGTGGCAGTGAACGATTGGACCAAGTGATGGACTTGGGGCAGGGTCTTAAACCTTTGCTTTGGGTGGGGAAAACATGGAAGCTTTCCGATTCGGGTTTTCCCAGATGTGCCAACATGACCTCTCTAATAAAGTGGAACTTTGAAGAAACTCAAGCCTGGGAGTTTTGTTTCGTTGGGGGTGTTTTTTTTGGAGCCCCTGACATTCCGTCTGCATCCCCAGTTCTATGGGGATTTTCTCCCTGCTTTTTTTCCCCCACAGCCTTTGATGCAAAGCCACGGATATTTCTTTCTGTTCCACCTCTGCATTAACTGAATTCCCCGTGTTTTATATTCTTTAGAAGCAGAAGTGACCTGAATCTCTTAGGTACATTCAGAGACATAAAAGACCATTTCTTAATTAAAGGGGAGAAAAACAGACAGCCCACTTTTCCAATCCTTCTGCCATTTTCTTCCAAGCCACAAATCTTTATAATTTAATTTCTTGCTATGTGAGTATGGTAAATCTTTCTTTAAAAAAAACACAGACACACACAAAGACACAAAATCCTTTTAAGGAGACACAGTTTATCTTGGTACATTTGTCTGTGTGTATGTGTGTGTGTGTGTTTTATCATCAAGGAAGATCATAAAATTAAGGGCAGCTAATTTAATTTGTCAAGTGCCTGGCCCTCCTATGCCATTTGGGGGTATTCGCATAATATTATTGATTACCGGGAAAGGCTGCAGCGTAGGAGATGGATGGGGTGGAGCGTTTGTATTTGTCAGTAAGAGGCGGCACATTACAAACAGTGGGTTGGTGTGTTTTGTGGGGAGGGGGGGAATATCTCCTCCTGCACTTTAAACCAGAGCGAGTCCAGAGATCAGCTTTGAAAGCAACTGCGAAATGTTTGGCTAAAGCTGAACTAAAAGTC
The DNA here is from genome assembly GCA_029891615.1 of Natrix natrix natrix. Lineage (NCBI taxonomy): Eukaryota > Metazoa > Chordata > Lepidosauria > Squamata > Natricidae > Natrix > Natrix natrix. The sequence goes on from JAKRSK010008287.1 coordinate 978,414, forward strand.
TGCAAAATTGACTGAAGTATGAAGGCTTCCTTGAAACCATCGACAGTGACTTCTGCATATGCATTCCTCTCCATCTCATCCATTCTCTCTATCTATCTCTCTACTCTATCTCTCTCTCTACTCTCTCTCTCTCTCATCTCCCTCCTCCTCTCCTCCCTCCCTCCCTCCCTCCCATCCATCCATCCATCTATCTTATCTATCTATCTATCTATCTATCTATCTATCTATCTATCTATCTATCATCTATCTATCTATTCGTCTATCATCTACCATTGTCTATCTATATTTATATCTCTGTCTCTTTGTCTGTCTATCTATCCATTTATCATCTATCTATCCTTCCATCCATTTATTATCTATTTATCTATCCATCCATCCATCCATCCATCCATCCATCCATCCATCCATCCATCTATCTAAAGTATTTATCTATCATATTTCTATCTATTTATCTATCATCTATCATTGTCTATCTATATCTATATCTCTGTCTGTCTATCTATCTACCCATTTATCATCTATTTATCCTTCCATCCATCCATTTATTATCTATCTATCTATCTATCTATCTATCTATCTATCTATCTATCTACCTACCTACCTACCTACCTACCTACCTACCTACCTACCTACCTACCTACCTACCTACCTATCTACAGTATTTATCTATCATCTCTATTTATCTATCATCTATCATTGTCTATCTATATCTATCTATCTATCTATCATCTATCTATATTATATCTGTCTGTCTGTCTGTCTGTCTGTCTCTCATTATCTATCTATCATTATGTCTGGTGCTCTCTCTGTCTCTCTGTCTCTCTCTCTGTCTGTCTCTCTCTCTCTCTCTATACACACACACACACACAGTTAAATCTCAGGATACCTGATTTTATGAACTTTATAGTTGCGAAACAAATCACTGCAACGATTGAGAGAATCACACGGCCATTAAGCGGAGTTTCCTGCATGAGCTTTACTTGTGGGAAGGCCACCATTGGTGGTCATGTCACCCCAGGACACGGCTACGCCATCGTAAATCCAGTCTTTTCATCCTGCTCATCATAAGAACCATTGGCAGGTTTTTTTTTTTCCAAAAATACTTAAATAAGCAATAAAGCTGCTTCTTTCCTCCACCCTCCTCTTTGCTTCTTCCTCGCGTGTCGTGCCCTAAAGACAGAAATGGTGTCATGCTGATTCTTACAAGCTGTTCTTAATATTCTTCTCCCTCCTCCTTCTCTCCTCCTCCAGATTGTCCTTGGCTTAACAGCAGGATTAAAATGCATCTAATCAGTTTAAGAAAAATAAAATGTCATTCATGTCCCCGTGACAGGGCAGCTTTTAAAAGCAAAATAACGAGAGAACACAAGGCACTTCTCAATTAGATCAGCAGTTACCCTACTTCGTGGCCTTTCTAAAACAATGCCAATATAATTCTGTCACCCCAAAAGCTCATAAAATTATTATTCAGCTGGAGGACGATTATTGAAAACATGGCTTTTCATGCCTGCAGTTTTTCAGGGACTTCCACCTTCCCTTGGAAAGAGTGAATGTGTGTAAAAAAAAATACTAAATATACAAGTATATATTCAAGAACGAGATATAAAGGTCGTGGTGGGGAAAACATAGGATAGATTAGCGAAGGTAAGGAATGATATCAAATTATATTTGGGTTGGCGGAAATACCATCCCAAGAAAACATAAACTGAGATTTGAAACGGAAAGAGAAAGGGAGACAGGAGGAGAGGAGGAGAGGAAGAGGAGGGAAGAAAGAAAGAAAGAAAGAGGTAAGGAGAGGAGGGTGGAAGGGAGAGAAAGAGAAGGAGACAGGGTAGGAAGGGGAAGAGAAGAGTAGGAGTAGGGGAGAGGTAAGGGAACAAGAAATGATACTAAATTATATTTGGGTTTGCGGAAATTCCATCCCAAGAAAACATAAAATGATATTTGAAAGAGATGCCTATAACAACAGAAAACGAAAGGGAGAGAGAAGGAGAGGATGAGAGGAAGAGGAGAGAAGGAAGAAAGAGGCTGGAAGGGAATGAAAGAGAAGAAGAGAGGGTAGGAAGGGGAAGAGGAAGAGTAGGAGTAGGGGAGAGGTAAGGGAAGAAGGAAGGGGAAGGAGAGAAGGAATGATAAAATTGAATTTCACCACTGGCTAAGAGGGACGCAGTGACTCAGTGGCTAAGATGCTGAGTTTGTCGATCAGAATGGTTGGCAGTTTAGCGGTTCGAATCCCTAGCTCCGCATAACGGAGTGAGCTCCCTTGTCCCAGCTTCTGCCAACCTAGCAGTTAGAAAGCATGAAAAATGCAAGTAGAAAAATAGGAACCACCTTTGGTGGGAAGGGAACAGCGTTCCGTGCGCCTTCGGCGTTGAGTCATGTCGGCCACATGACCACGGAGACATCTTCTGACAGCGCTGGCTCTTCGGCTTTGAAATAGAGATGAGCACTGCCCCCTAGAGTCGGGAATGACTAGCACATATGTGCGAGGGGAACCTTTACCTTTACTTATCCTCTCCGCTGAGTCATGCAACAGAGAGGATGCTGTTTTCCTCCCCAGCGGAAGGTACGTTTTCTCAAAACTGCGCATGCGAAGGGCGCGATCACCGAACTGATTGTTAAACCGGTAGGATCCCATCACTGCTCCAAGTGTTATTCTGACACATTTCCAGGTGTCCTGAAAAAAGTAAATGAAACCGTTTCTGAAGTGGGTAGATGATCCATTTTACACTCCCTGCTTCCGTGAATAAACTATGCAGGCGTGTTTGAAACATAGCTATACTATTCCTTGAGGAATGAAATCGAGGGCAATCTATGCTACGCCCTATCAACATCGTTCGTCGCGTATATTTGAAAAGTTGGAATTACTTTTCTCTTATTAGCCGGCGTCTAAGTCCCAAGGCAAAGCCAGCTGAGATTTTGCTCGCTGATGATAATCAAAAAGAGAAGGAATCTAACGATTTGTCGCTTTGGAAAGCACGAGCCACTTTCAAGCCATTAAAGGGCACTGGAAGGAAGGAAATACTTATTTTCATTCGGTGGAGCTTGGAGCTGTAGTCTGCTTTAAGTAGGACCCAGATTGTTGGGGGAAATAGGCCGGCTCTGTAAACTGTTTAGAGAGGGCTGTAAAGCACTGTGAAGTGGTATATAAGTCTAAGGAATATTGCTATTCCCCTTCCTTCTTTCCTTCTTTCTTTCCTTCCTTCCTTCCTTCCTTCCTTGCTTGCTTCCTTCCTTCCTTCCTTCCTTCCTTCCTTCCTTCGCACATTGGTTACAGGGAAGCATTGCAGGCTAATTCTGCCCACTGCCAGCAGTTCGATTCTCACTGTTTCAAGGTTGACTCAGCCTTCCTTCCATCTGTGGTGGGTAAAATGAGGACCCAGATTGTTGGGGGGCAAGAGGCTGACTCTGTAAACCGCTTAGAGAGGGCTGGAAAGCACTGTGAAGCTGTACATCAGTCTAAGTGCTACTGCTATTCTTGACCAGGATGTTGTTGTTGTTGTTGCTGTTGTTGTTGTTGTTAGCACAAATCGTCATCACTGTTGAAATGTTCACAGATTCCGCCTAGCCAAACCAGGTCACCCGTATCAAACAAAGCCTTCTGGATGCTTGTAAGATGTGGTAGATAAGGAGAGCAAAGGGGATTGAGGGAACAAATCTAACAAAGAGAAGAACTAGGGGTGACATGATAGCAGTCTTCCAATATCTCAGGGGCTGCCCTAAAGAAGAGGGAGTCAAGCTATTCTCCAAAGCACCTGAGGGCAGGACAAGAAGCAACGGATGGAAACTAATCAAGGAGAGAAGCAAATTAGAACTAAGGAGAAATTTCCTGACAGTGAGAACAATTAATAAGTGGAATGATTTTCCACCAGAAGTTGTGAACACGGAGTGTTTTTAAGAAGATGTTGGATAACCATTTGTCAGAAGTGGTGTAGGGTTTTCTGCCTAAGCAGAGGGGTTAGACTAGAAGACCTCCAAGGTCCCCTTCCAACCGTATCATTTTATGTACTAAGTCCCTGCATAGCGTTCAAATCTAACCCTTTAGCTAGACTAAGGATTTGTAGATGTGTGTCCACATTGTTGCTCCTGGTGTCATCCATTGACCCAAGCTCTGTTGGACCACAGAAAAGTCAATTTAGTGCACAGACATAAGCGAATCACTGCAATTGTTAAGTGAATCACACAATCATTAAAGAAACCATGCTTTCACCGTGGATTTTGTTGGTTGGATGCTAGCTAAGAAGGGAACTAGGATCACCAATGGTGACCACAGGACTTTGGGACATTGCAACCAACGTAAATACATGCCAGTTGCCAAGCCCCTGGATTTTGATCACGTGACTATGGGAATGCCATTATGGTCATCCCTGCCAGTACCCGTCTTCAGTCATTTCTTTCGGTGTTGTTGTATCTTTGAACAGTCGGTTGTAAGTCAAGGATTACCTGCGTGGAGGGATATGCTACCTCTGCATATTGGGGTTCAAACAAAGAAGTTGTGGTAATGAATACGTTCATCAGAAGTAGAATGTGATGAAGGCACCCATGATTTCATGAGATAGCTACCCTCAGTGGCATCTGGGGAGGTTTCAATTTGACTACTAAGTTATAAATTTAACGCAATCAGGTTGTTGTTAGTTGTGAAGTTGTGTCCGACCCATCATGACCCCATGGACAATGTTCTTCCAGGCCTTCCTGTCCTCTACGGTCCTCTGGAGTCCATTTAAGCTCACACTGACTGCTTCAGTGACTCCATCCAGCCACCTCTTTCTCTGTCGTCCCCTTCTTCTTTTGCCCTCCATCGTTCCCAGCATGAGGCTCTTCTCCAGGGAGTCCTTCCTTCTCACTAGGTGGCCCAGGTCTTTGAGTTTCCTCTTCAGGATTTGGCCTTCTAAAGAGCAGTCAGGGTGGATCTCCTCTAGGACTGACCGGTTGGATGGCCTTGCAGTCCAAGGGACTCACAGGAGTCTTCTCCAGCACCAGAGTTCAAAGGCCTCCATTCTTTGGCGCTCAACCTTCCTTATGGTCCAACTTTCACAGCTATGAATCTCCTCTAGGACTGACCAGTTTGATCATCTTGCAGTTCAAGGGACTCATGATATGCCCACCCTCAATATATTCCTCCAGTCCTTTTCTTGGGTAGGGGTGGGTAGGGGTGGGGAGGAGAGTGAAAACTCTCAATAGCCTTTCTTGAGCTCTTAAAGCTCAGCACTTCTTCCAAAATGCAAAATCTCTCTCTCTCTCTCTCTCTCTCTCTCTCTCTCTCTCTCTCTCTCTCTCTCTCTCTCTGTGTGTATGTGTGTGTGTGTGTGTGTGTGTGTTGACATGTGCTTGACAATCCCCCCCCCTTGTAAATGACAAGGAAGGGGAAGCTATGTTTTTATTATTTTTTAAGACAATCCGAGGATTTGATTTTAATGCATACAAATGCCAAGTGGAAAGAGGATTTTCTTGTCGGTAATGAGGAATATTTCCAAAGAGAGGGGGAGAAGGTGGCGGCTGCTGATGGACTGGTAGCGTCTCTTTTGACGTTATTTATGTACGAGCGAAGGATGATTAGAACAATGCTGGGTATGGATTTGATGCCATGGGGTTGGGGGGGGGGGAGGGCAAGCTTCGTAATGCAAATGTCAAGGCGCTTTGGAAACAAAAGGCATAAAGCAGTGCCACCTAGTGTAGCCCTGAGATCGGAGAGTCAAGTTCAGTGCCAGTTTGACTGGTTGTCCTTTTGTCATGTGTCTTCTGTGCCCTTAGCTTGTCATCAGAGGTTGCTAAAATGCTGAAGTTCCTCCCTCCCCTCCCCTTCCTTCCTTCCTTCCTCTCATTCCCACCTCCCTCCTTCCTTCCATCTTCCTTCCCCCCTCCTTTCCTCTCATTCCCACCTTCCTCTTTCATTCCTTTCATTCCCATCTTCTTCCTCCCTGATTTTCCTCCTTCCCTCTCCTTCCTATCTCCCTCCTTCCTCCCTGCCTCTCATTCCCATCTCCTCCCTCTCTTCCTCCTTCTCCTTCCCATGTCATTTCTTCCTTCTGTCCTTCCTCCTCCCTCCCTCCTCCCTCTCCTTCCCATGTCCTCCCTCCCTCCTTTCATTCCCAACTTTCTCCTCCCTTCCATCTTCCTTCCCCCCTCCTTTCCTCTCATTCACACCTCCCTCCTTCCTTCCATCTTCCTTCTCCCTCCTTTCCTCTCATCCCCATCTTCCTCTTTCATTCCTTTCATTCCCATCTTCTTCCTCCCTGATTTTCCTCCTTCCCTCTCCTTCCTATCTCCCTCCTTCCTCCCTGCCTCTCATTCCCATCTCCTCCCTCTCTTCCTCCCTCTTCTTCCCATGTCCTTTCTTCCTTCTGTCCTTCCTCCTCCCTCCCTCCTCCCTCTCCTTCCCATGTCCTCCCTCCCTCCCTCCTCTCATTCCCAACTTTCTCCTCCCTTCACCCCTCCCTCCTTCCTCTCCTTCCCATCTCCTTCCTTCCTTCCTTCCTTCCTTCCTTCCTTTCCGTCCCAAACCAGATGAACTCAATTACATGAAAATCCCAGCCACTTCAGGAATGCCAAGACCATGCTGTTGCATTCTCACTTTTCTGCATTGTTGTGATTTTCACACCATCTTCAGGCTCCTTGCCTGCCTACCACCCACCCCCTCCTCATTTCCCCTTGGCTGCCACGTTACATTCCTTGTTGATGCCGTTTAACAGAGTGTTTTACTTCATCCAACGACACACTTTAATTTGTTTGCACACAGCCGAGAGAACCATTGTCACCGAACAGGGGGATAAGAACCATCCATCTATCCGAAACACGCTGCATGCTTTTGCCACGGAGCAAAGAGCCAGCTTTGGCTGGCGAGAATGTCAAGCGAGAACATCTTCCTGGCAACAAGGCTGCCTTGGAGAAGGAATATTGTCAAGTTGTAGCAGCAAACAAGGAAAGGTCTCCAGATTCTTACAAAGGAGCCAAATGTAGTCTGGGTTTTATATTTTTTTTAAAAAAAAAAACCCTCTCCAAAATTTATGCTCAGACCTTCTTCTGGCACCTTTGCAGCTCAAGAGAAGAGCAGCAGACACAAGACATCTCACCCTGCCAGAGCCAACTTTGCAAAGCCTCTTAGGCACTATTTTCTGTTTTCTTTTTTTGCGTGCAACATAAGAGAAGATAAATCCACTTTCCGGCTCAGCCTGCGGTTCTTGAGAAAGCTGTGCCAAAAGGTCTGTCCATCCTGCAGCCGGCTATTTCAACCCTTCACCCTTCGGAGTGAATTTTTTTTTAAAAAAAGGAATAAAATACGTGCAGGGAAAGCCGCCAGCTTCTAACATCTTAAAAACAGCGCCTGGAGCAGTGGTGGGTTTCAGCCGGTACGTACCGGTAGTAGCCGGGAGCGGTTGACAGCGTACTGGTACGGTGGCTTGTTTGGTCCATCCACCTGCCCGTGTTTTATACTGGTTTTTAAAGCAACCAGCCAATTGCGCACGCACTCACAGTGTGTGCGACTGCGCAAGCTCCTGCAAGCAGCTGGGTGTCGCAGGGGCGGGGGAGTGCCCATGCATGTGCAGCACATGTGCACAAAAGGACGTGTGGTCCCGTCAGCACCGTACCAGTAGTGACGGGGAGAGAAACCCACCACTGGCCTGGAGAGTTTCCCCTCCCCCGCTTCTCTCTGCAAATCGATCCGCCTTACAATTCAGGTAGCAATTTTTTTCCTCCCACCTCAGCCGTGGAATTTAATTTGGTTTAAATTTGAATAGCGAGCATGCTGGGAGCAGACACCGTTCCCGGGGAGGAAATATTCCTTAATAACAAGCCATTTGCAATATTAAGTTCTTTCCGAATGTTCCATTACTCGTCAAATACACACACACACACATACACACACACACACACACACAAACAATGTTACTGGCTCCGCCGAGCCCTTTGGGAAGAGTCCGATGGCTTGCTCTTTTTCCCACCTGTCTGGCAGCGTTACAAATGTGACAGTGGAATGGAGTTTGGGAGATTTCTGGTTCTGGTTTTTTGAAAAGGAAAAGTGTGAAAAGTCCAGAGAAAATAGCTACGTCCAGCAAGGAATAGCTACGGCCAGTGGCTACGACCCATCTTCTACTTTTATACCCTTCTTCTGACAGCCCCTTAGTAAGTGGGGTTTTACTACCTTGTACTCATACTGACCATCATTTAGCACATACTTGTGTGTACATGTGAAATCTCCTGCCATCTGTTACTTTCAGTTCCTTTTTATCCATCATTTCTTAATGCGTCTATTGCAAAATATGGCAAATCTAGACAGCATCCTAAAAGGCAGAGACATCATCCTGCCAGCAAAAGTGTGTCTAGTCAAGGCTATTGAGAGTTTTCACTCTCCTCTCCACCCCCCCCCCCAAGAAAAGGACTGGAGGAATATATTGAGGGTGGGCATATCATGAGTCCCTTGGACTGCAAGATGGTCAAACAGGTCAGTCCTAGAGGAGATGCATGGCTGGGAAGGTTTGACCATAAGGAAGGCTGAGCGCCAAAGAATGGAGGCCTTTGAACTCTGGTGCTGGAGAAGACTCCTGCGAGTCCCTTGGACTGCGAGGCCATCCAACTGGTCAGTCCTAGAGGAGATCAACCCTGACTGCTCTTTAGAAGGCCAGATCCTGAAGAGGAAACTCAAAGACTTTGTCCACCAAATGAGAAGGAAGGACTCCCTGGAGAAGAGCCTCACGCTGGGAACGATGGATGGCAGAGAAGGAGGTGGCTGGATGGAGTCAACATTCCCAAATAGCTTTTGAAACTATCTATTTAGCCAATACATGTTATAAAATTACACTAGCACAGCAGATTACAACTATTGCTTTATTCTTAGGCAATCATTCTACTCGGCACTCTAATATTGCAATTTCTTGACTCAGCCTTCCATCCTTCTGTGGTGGGTAAAATGAGGACCCAGATTGTTGGGGGCAAGAGGTTGACTTTGTAAACCACTTAGAATACAAGACTAAGTGCTATTGCTATTGTTCTTTCTTTTCTTCTTCCTTCCTTCCTTCCTTCCTTCCTTCCTTCCTTCCTTCCTTCCTTCCTTCCTTCCATAACTCTGCCCACCGTCAGGAGTTCAATCCTGACCAAGGTTGACTCAGCCTTCCATCCTTCCGAGGTGGGTCAAATGAGGGCCCAGATTGTTGGGGGCAAGAGGTTGACTCTGTAAACCGCTAAGAGAGGGCTGTAAAAGCTCTATGAAGCAGTATATAAGTCTAAGGGCTATTGCTATCTAATTCATCCAAGCTTTGGTTGAAGGTGCCATTTGGGTGAAGTGGCATATCTAGCTGGCCCCATCCTTCAAAACCCTGGAGAGATGTGGCTGTCCTGCTTTAAAAAAAAAAGGTTTCTGCACATCTCGACTGCGGTGCCTTTTCTGACTTCAATTGCTCTTTCCTAACTTTTTTCCCAAGGTTCCTCACACTACTAACCTTCTGGAAAGCTATTAAGTTCTAAAGTTCCTTTGGGGATATGAGTTCTTGTCTGAGTAAGCTCAATCTTAAGACTCCCTCCAGCGCAACCCAAGCAAGATGCTAATTAAGTTGAATGACTCCTGCTACTTAATTTACACCTTTTGATGTGGTTCCAGGTCCTTTTTACCCCAATAGGTGGGTTTGTTTTACTATTTTAAAAAAAACCCACTCAGCTTAAAAGCACTGTATTTCTCAACCAAATACCAATTCAACCCCGCTCATTGGAAGCCACCATATTTTTAACCATCCGTAAACCTGTGCTTCCTGCAGATGTTGGCTAACCATCTTCACTGAACTCAGATATAGTCCTTTGGCCAACCTGCTCCTGCAGATGTTGGCTAACTAGCTTTGTTGAATTTATATATAGTCCTTTGGCCAACCTAGTTGAGATTTCATTGGGGAAGAACAAACTATTGACAAAACTAAAGTATAGGAGAGCTTCTTCCAACTGGTACTTTCCAGATATGTTGGATTGCAAGCAGTCCAGATTTGGGAGAGCAACCAGATCTCTTAAGGACGTATGGTGAAGGAAGTTTGTTTTGGAGCATCAGACACAAGGAAGGGAGAGAAATCTATGAGTCAGGTTGAGTTAAAGATCTTTGGAATACAGTTATTTTCTAGAGATGGAATACAACAGAACAGGACAGAACAGAACAGAATAGAATAGAATAACAGAGTTAGAAGGGACCTTGGAGGTCTTCTAGTCCAACACCCTGCTTAGACAGGAAACCCTACAGCACTTTAGACAAATGATTATCCAATCTCTTCTTAAAAACTTCAAGTGTTGGAGCATTCACAACTTCTTGAGGCAAGTTGTTCCACTGGTTAATTGTTCTAACTGTCAGGAAATTTCTCCTTAGTTCCAGATTGCTTCTGTCCTTGATTAGTTTCTACCCATTGCTTCTTGTCCTGCCCTCAGGTGCTTTGGAGAATAGTTTGACTCCCTCTTCTTTGGGGCAACCCCTGAGATAGTGGAACACTGCTATCTGTCTCCCCTAGTCCTTCTTTTCATTAAACTAGACATAACCCAGTTCCTGCAACCGTTCTTTGTATGTTTTAGCCTCCAGTCTCCTCATCATCTTTGTTGCTCTTCTCTGCACTCTTTCTAGAGTCTCCACATCTTTTTTACATCGTGGCGACCAAAACTGAATGCCGTATTCCAGGTGTGGCCTTACCAAGGCTTTATCAAGTGTATCAACACTTCACGTGATCTTGATTCTATCCCTCTGTTTATGCAGCCTAGAACTGTGTTGGCTTTTTTGGCAGCCGCTGCACACGGCTGGCTCCTATTTGAATTGGATGCATGAGTAAATGGTTGGCTGCTTCCAAGCAAGGATTTCCTTCTCTTGGGTTCTGTTTGTGCATTTGTAAACCCAGCAGTACAGATGCTGCAAGATTTCAATCCACTCTCCTCCACGGGGAAACAGACTCCAGTTTGATTCCTGGGAAATTTGCTGCTGGGGGAAAAATGCATCATTGTGGCTTCCAAACTGTGCCTAGGCCAGATTCCAGGAGGGATATTTGTAAGCTTCTCCCTATCTGAATTTCGTGCCTGGAATGCCAGAGTTCTGATTTAAGCTGGCCTAGCTTCTCGCATGAAATGAACTCATTAAGAATTGGCCATGCTTGCCTGCCGAATCCAGAAATTCTCTGGAACAATGTGCTTTGCTGCTTCATTCAGATCAGTTTACTGATCTCTCCCCCACCCCCCTTCTCTTCACCATACAAATAAAAAGCCCTCAAAGGTATGGTGAAACAACATCTTAGGCAATTGCATTACAAGGCTGGACAGAAATAGGACCCAATCTAAGTAGGTGAAGATGATGGAGGTACAAAGGGTGGAAGGATTCTATAGTCAGAAGAACAGAATAATTATAGAATCACAGATTTAGAAAGGGACATTGGAGATCTTCTTCTTCTTCTTCTTCTTCTTCTTCTTCTTCTTCTTCTTCTTCTTCTTCTTCTTCTTCTTCTTCTTCTTCTTCTTCTTCTTCTTCTTCTTCTTCTTCTCCTCTCTCCTCCTCTCCTCCTCCTCCTCCTCCTCCTCCCTCCTCCTCCTCCTCCTCCTCCTCCTCCTCCTCCTCCTCCTTCTCCCCCTTCTCCTTCTCCTTCTTCTTCATTGCAAAGTCATGTCCAACCCATCATGACCCCATGGACAATGTTCCTCCAGGCCTTCCTGTCCTCTACCATCCTCTGGAGTCCATTGAAGCTCATGCCGACTGCTTCAGTTACTCCATCCAGCCACCTCCTTCCCTGCCGTCCCCTTTTTCTTTTGCCCTCCATCGTTCCCAGCATGAGGCTCTTCTCCAGGGAGTCCTTCCTTCTCATTAGGTGGCCAAAGTAGTTGAGTTTCCTCTTCAGGATCTGGCCTTCTAAAGAGCAGTCTGGGTTGATCTCCTCTAAGATTGACCAGTTTGATGGCCTTGCAGTCCAAGGGACTCGCAGGAGTCTTCTCCAGCACCAGAGTTCAAAGGCCTCTATTCTTTGGTGCTCAGCCTTGCTTATGGTCCAACTTTCACAGCCATCCATTGCAACTGGGAAAACCATAGCCTTGACTAGATGCACTTGTGTTGGAGGTCTTCTAGTCTCTGCTCAAACAGGAAACCCTGTACTAGATTAGATAAATGTTTGTCCAATCTCTTCTTAAAAACCTCTAGTGATGGAGCAACCACAACTTCTGAAGGCAAGTTCTTCCACTGATTAATTGTTCTCACTGTCAGGAAATTTCTCCTTATTTCTAGGTTGCTTCTCTCCTTGATTAGTTTCCATCATTGGTTCTTGTCCTGCCCTCTGGTACTTTGGAGAATCAGTTGATCCCATACTCTTTGTGGCATCCCCTTAGACATTGGAAGACTGCTATCATGTCTCCCCTAGTCACACCCAATCCCTGCAGCCATTCTTCATATGTTTCATCCTCCAGTCCCCTCATCATACAGAAACAGATGAACAGAGTTGGAAAGGACCTTGCAAGTCATCTAGTCCAACCCCCTCCCCACCCTAGCAGGAGACCCTATGCCATTTTTGAAAGATGGCAGTCCAGCCTCTTCTTGAAAGCTTCCAGTGATGAAGCTCCCACAACCTCTGAAGGCAACTTCTGTTCCATAGATTGATTGCTCTCAGTATTAGATCATTTCTCCTTATTCCCAGATTGAATCTCTCCTTGGTCAGTTTCCATCCATCATTCTTTGTCTGGCCTTTGGGTGCTTTGGAAAATAGCTTCTTGATCTCCTCCTCTCTGTGGCAGCCCCTCAAATATTGGAAGACTGCTATCCTGTCTCCCCTAGTCCTTCTCTTCACTAGACTATCCAGGCCCAGTTCCTACAATTGTTCATCATGTATTTTATCCTCCAGTCCCTCATCATCTTGGTTGCCCTGAAAATAGTAACTTGTGACTGGTTGCTCTTCTCAGCACTCTTAGCTCAATCTTCAGAATTTCTAATTAAAGGAGGGAAATGGCAAAAGATGGAAATGGCATCACCTCGGAGGACCACTGTAAATCAAACAGACAGTGGCATATTACTGTCTGTAATACCCCCAACCTCCAGGCCATGGCGCACAACTGGACTATGGCTTATTCGAAATTGGTATGCATGAGTGGTTGGCTGGAGCATGAGTGCACAAGTGCACAGCTGGACTTGCATTAGCAATGGGCCAGTGGGCACTTGGGTGTGTGCATGCTTGGGTGTGCCCATGCCACTCAGCTCACCTCTCTGCCCCCAACAGCCAAGCCACCAAGCTGCAAAGCTTGAGAACCATTGGCATATTTGATTCATAAACTATTCAGGCCAAAAACAGTTTCTATGCAGTGTTTTTGTAATGCAAAAATGACTTTTCAGAGCAGCTAATCCATAATCTTGATTGACCTCGGTTAATGCTACATACAAGCCTTTTCATTTAGTGGTCTTGGGGGAATGGGTCTTCTTTTAATTCAAATTTTAGAAGACCCCCCTCAGTTTGGGACTTTATCTGTGACTCATTCTACCAAGGCAGATCCCAACCCTTTGTCCCAAAGAAGACCCCGTGAAGGTCAGCTTGGCTTTAGAAGAGCAGAAGAAGTGGTGAGGAGGGTGGCGTGGTGAGCAAGGGACATTATGCATATTGTGACAACATCGTACAACCAACATGATAATGAGTAACATCATTCAAGTCATTTTCAAGTGTTGGGAGCAAGACACCAAGAACAGCATGATGAATTCCTCAGAGTAATTTCTTTATTGCTGTTCGCCCATAGACAGGAATCTTGCCAGACTAAAGTACACTCTACATAATTATGAAATACATTGGGTGAAGGTTTGGGGAGGATTCTGAGCTTCTTTCTGCATACCAAGGACTCAAGGCTGCCCTTACCTCTTAGCTCCTTCGTAAAGGTCCCCTCCCTCCTGCAACTCTGCACCAGATTCCACCACACCTTGCAAGCATCAAGCCACAATGTAACTGAGAGTTGTACCGATGCTTTTGATTTGTATAAGACAGGAAGGATATCAAGCCTTGGAGACCTGGTTTTGCCAACAGGCTTGGGGATCCCAGAGTGGGAGGGAGTCTATCAAACAATAATCAAGTAGCTTGTTTGATTGCTTCCAGTTGCTGCTGTTGTTGGTTATTGGGTTTAAAAGGTAAAGGTTCCCCTCGCCCATATGTGCTAGTTGTTCCTGACTCTAGGGGGCGGTGCTCATCTCCGTTTCAAAGCCAAAGAGCCAGTGCTGTCTGAAGACATCTCTGTGGTCATGTGGCCAGCATGACTCAATGTCGAAGGCATTCCCTTCCCACCAAAGGTGGTTCCTATTTTTCTACTTGTATTTATACATGCTTTTGAACTGCTAGGTTGGCAGAAGCTAACTTAACTTTAACTTTAACTTTATTGGATTTCTAGACCGCCCCTCTCTCAAAAGAGACTCGGGGCGGTGTACAGTCATATTAAAATAGTTGAACAGTAAATATACATGTTATAAGTATACAATAAATAAATTAAACATAGGACTGGAGAAGCTAGGACAAGCAACGGGAGCTCACTCTGTTACGTGGTGCTAGGGATTCGAACTGCCGACCTTCCTGATCGACAAGCTCACCGTCTTAGCCCCTGAGCCACCCTTTATTGTGTTTACCCTTTGTAAATTCGGTTTTCAGTTTTTGTAGGCTGCCCAGAGTCACTGAAAGTGAACGGGCAGGCATAGAAATTCAATAAATAATTAAATAAGCAAGCAAGCAAGCATAGTTAGCTTGCATGTTTCCATAGAGAGAGCATTGGCTGCATACCAAGGAGGATTTAGAGTTAGTAATCTTAGGAAGCAGATGAGAAGTTCTTGGTGGTTTTCTTTTCTATCCCTCCCCTTGTAGCCTCAATGACATTTAATTTGAGATATCTGCTTAGCTGACTTTTCTTTCCGTGAGCAATTTGGAGTGCATGTCTGGGCTTTATAAGGCAGCCACTCTGCGTGTTGCTCTTAAGAAACGCCTTCGTTGTGGGAGCTTCCCGCTGAGTGATGAGACTTTTGCCCTGGGGGTCTCTACACTGCCCCACTGAGTATAAACCTCTCTTCCTCTTCTCAAACTAAAAATCTATCTCAGTGCTACAATGGGGTGCCTCGCATCTCGGAGCCTTCAAAAGACGGGGTCGAAGTTTTAAAAACTGGAACCAGATTTTCCTTTCTCAGCTAGATGCAATTCCCACTGGGCGGTTTGACAAGCATAATCCCCCAAAACCTGCTTTTTAGTTTGCCAGACAGAGTGGCTGCGTGCCTTTCCACTCACCCTGATTATACAATAAAGCCACAGCTAATTGTACACATGTGATGCTGTTATAAGCAGAGCTGCTAGCTTATGGGTGTTTGGCTCACCTCTGCATTGGTGGTGGTGGTGGAGGAGGAGGCGGAGGAGACGGAGGAGGAGATGGAGGAGGAGGAGGAGATGATGGAGAAGGAGAAGGAGGAGGAGGAGAAGGATGGAAAGGGGGAGGAAGAAAAAGAAGGAAAGGGGAGAGGAAGGGAAAGGGGAAAGGAGAAAGGGAAATGAAAAGGGGGAAGGGGAAGAGGAAAGGGGAAGAGAAAGGAAAGAGGAGAGGAAAGGAAAGGAGGAAGGGAAGGAGAAAGGGAAAGGGAAGAGGAGAGGAGGAGGAGGAGGAGGAGAAGAAGAAGAAGAAAAAGAAGAAGAATAGAAGCAGGAGGAGAGGGAGGAGATGATGATGGAGGAGATGGAGGAGGAGGAGATGGTGGAGAAGGAGATGGAGAGGAAGGAGAAGGAGAAGAAGAAAAGCAGAAGACAACGAAGGAGGAGATGATGGAGGAGGAGGAGGTGATAAAGAGATGGAGAAGGAGGAAATGATGAAGAAAGAGATGGAGGAGGAGGAAGAGAAGGATGAGGAGAAAGAGAAGAAGAAATAATTAGCCTTTGACAGAAATGCTACTATTAATGATGATAACCTGCTGCTTTCCACTGAAGAACCCTCCCAAAGTGTGGGGGGGGAAAAAAGAAACTCATTAAAACAATTGCAAGTGATTTACAATTCAAAGCAATTTGAGAGTTTTAAAGAGCCATTTGCAGTTTTAAACAAAGAGAACTCTCTAAAACGCCAGATGTTTCCACCATAAACCATCTTAAAGCTTCATGACCCACGGCACTGAGAAGGCAGCGGAGGAGAAGACCAAGAAGCACAGATTTTCATCAAGGAACGAAGTGAGGCCCAAGCTGAAAACTCAACAAAGCCAGACGCCAAACCCTATATGAATCAGAAGTAGATCTCACAGCTGGGTGCCTTGGTAGAAATTGCAGCGGTAATTGTGAAAAATAGAGACTCCGCTATTACAGTGACTTTATTTTTCTGGGGATGACGGAGATAAAGAGAGAAGACAGGGGAACAACGGTTCTTATGAACTTTCCCCTTACCATTGTAGAATGTCGGCACCTCCCCCTCCCTTGGAAGAATGAAAGATTTTAGAAAATATTAAAAAAAGGCAGAATATTATATTTCCCTGGATGAGAAATGGAGAACCATGCTCTTGGAGGCAGGAGCTACCCTGTCCCCAGCAGATATTTTAATGCCAGCTTATCTACAAGAAAAAAGACCTTCCGGTGCAGGATGATGGGTTATCCTTCAGGGCAAAGCTGGTCAGCCACAATACGAATTGCTCAGGGGTGAAATGCTACCAGATCGGGCAAACTGGTATTTTCAATGATCAGCTGTGTTGTACGATTTCGATTAGCTAGAATCATCAGATTTGCTGCTTTCTAGCTAAATTAAATCAGGTGGCACAGTGGATTCCCTCCCTAGTTTTTCTATTTACCTTTGCAGACGTGGAAGGCTTCAAAATGCTCCTTTTTTAGGGCTGCGCGCATGTGCCCCAGGCACACAAAGCAGACTCACCAAACTGGTAGCAGAGGATTCCAGCACTGGAATTGCCCTTCGTTGCACCACCCAGAAAGATTCAACCAAGCCTGGGACACAGACAGCCTACAAAGTTAGCTATGATCCCCAGATAGCCTCCTGGGTGTCTGACAACAACCAATAGAATAAATGCCTTGCACAGAAACAGGAAGCTCAAGGGCAAGGCCCAAGAGAGGGTATAAGTAACCCTCTCTCTCTTTCTCTCCTCCATGTGGTCAGCTGCCCAGAATGACTCATGTCCTTGGTGGTTCTGCTTCACCATTAAACCATCTTTCCAATCAGCCTCCATGCTTCCAGAGTCTTTCTTCCCACTTGGAATGGAACCCAGATGGACATCTCTTCCAAGACCATTGTTCAGAAGCCATTGGCAATTTCTCCAATCCTCTGGATGGAATGGTCATTCAGAGCAGGGCCCCCAACATTTCGGACCTCAGGGGCCACTAAATTCATAATTCATATGGACCACGAATATAATCTGCCTAATGACTGGCTGGGTGGGCGTGGCTACGGGGTCATGTGACTGGGTGGACATGGCCAACTCGATGTCACTCACATCGAGGGGTGCCTCACCTGCCTCTATTTGCCCCTCCCCTCAGAACCACTCCTCACCTCACCACCTGGGCTTCTTAGGGCCCCAACAGGAAACAGTTGTTGGAGCTAAGCAGCTGCCATGCAGGCTCAGTTCATATTGGATCTGACTGAGAAGGAGGCTCAGCAGAAGCACCTCACTGAGGACTATGAGGATAGGGAAGACCTGTGGGAGTGCAAGGCCAGGTGCTGGCACCTGGAGGCTCAGCGGGCTGAGATGGTCAACCAGTTCCAGGCCATGATGCAGTCCCACTGGAACGAGGCCCTCCGGCTCTTTGCCACCAGTGGCTCTTCCCTCCAGCCTTCGCCCAAAGCCCCCCACCAGGAGTCTGAAGCAGACCCCAAGTCGGAATTTCTTCCCCCCTCCAACCCACACAAAAAGACCCCAAAGGGGGAGACTCTCTGCAGCAACACAAACGTTCATTGCACGTATCCATCCCAGGGGCCGTAGTTTGAGGACCCCTGATTGAATGCAATATTAAAAAATGGAAATAATTCTTCTGCGGACCACCAAAATTTTCTCACAGATCAGCAGTGGTCCACGGACCACCGGTTGGTGACTGCTGGTTCAGAGCACCTCCGAACAGACACAACAGGTTCTATCCATCTAGCTTTCTTTTTTCCCCCCATCCTGATTGCTTCATTTTTCTCTTCATTTCCCTCCACCCCTCCTCCTGTGCCTGGAAGGCAAAGCTTTTACAGTAGCTTTCAGAGAGGCGTCGGAAACTAAGACAAAGCTTTCATCACAAAGGTTTTATCACCTTGATATCACAGCAGGTCATATTTGCCATCTGGTTTGGAACCAAAATTTTCAAAAGAAAAAATATATGTCTTCTCAGTTTTCGGATTCGTTCTGGAGCCCATTTTCAAGGAACTTCTCTCTAGCGGTGTGTGTGCTTGGGGTTGTTCTCTGTGTGGTATTTATATGGTGCTTGTTGTGTGTGACTTTTAGATGTTGGTGGCTGGCTAGTAAGTCATCGGCTTCTGGGTACTGGATGAGCTGGTGGTAAATCAACACTCCCGTTGATTGATGAGAGGGCCTGTTTCCCAGGCCAATCACTCCCCTGGCTGTTTTTATGCCTGCTCGTCCCACAATCTTAGTAGCTGCAAAATTGAATGTGTGGTGGATCCTGCAGCATTATCCTGGGATACGTTTGTTCACCTTCATTCGTGCAAATTTTATTTTTATAGTTTTCTTATGTATGATGTACCCTGAGGATGGCATTTCGTTTCGTTGTACGAGGTGCAATAACAACGACGTAAACTAACTCGAACAAGTTATATATCTGGTGACTGAGAAGATAGGTTCAAAATCCAGATGGATCTTGACAGACCTGAACACTGGGTCCTATCTCACAAAATGAAATTTAATGTACAGAAAAGTAATAGGCAAGAAAAACCAAATGTGCAGGTACAGATTAGGTGAACCTTGGTTTGATAGCAGCAACTGCAAGAGGGATCTTAGAGTCCTAGTGGACAATCACTTAAATATGAGCCAGCAAAGTGTGGCAGCAGCCAAAAGAAGCCAATGCAATCTCAGGTTGCATTAACAGAGGCATAGAATCAAAATTATGTGAAATACTAGGACCACTTTATAAAGCCTTGGGAAAACCACACTTAGAACGCGGCACCCAGTTCTGGTCACCATATTATAAAAAAGATGTGGAGACTCTGGAAAGAGTGCAGAGAAGAGCAACCAAGATGATTGGGGGACTGGAGGCTAAAACACATGAAGAACGGTTGCAGGAACTGGGCATGGCTAGTTTAATGAAAAGAAGGACAAGGGGAGACATGATAGCAGTCTTCCAATATCTCAGGGGCTGCGATGAGAAAGTATGCATGGAATTTTCCTCCCTTCTCTATGCCACTTGATAGTAGTCATGGCAACACTTTACAAGTTGACATCTGGCTCCCCTCACTTCCCAAAAGCGACCTGTGTAAAACAAAGCAATTTGAGTACAAGTGTACAACTTAGGGATGCGTTCCACCCCCAGGCCTGCCTGGATTTTCTGCATGGAATTTTGCTATAAGGTGATCCGCCTGGATATTCCTACTTTTTACCCAAGATGCCTCTGATAAGGGGTAGCCCTTTCACTTGATTAAGAATTGGAGTTGTCTCCTGTGCCACCTCGAATCAAGGACTCATTGAACTTCACAATGGGTTTGGCCCCCTATGACCACAGGGCCCTGTCTCAGAGTGGATCCGATCACGGGTTTTAAGAGGCTACTATGAAACGCCGCGTGTATCTTCCCCAGCAATGGAGGCAGTTTCAATTGCACTGTGACTGGGTTGAAGATCTTTACTATGGAGAATGGTCCCATAAAACGTGGCCCAAGTTTCTTGCTAGGCAGTTTTAATCTCAAATATTTTGTGGAGAGGTAAACCTTCTCTCCCACCCGGAAGTTACAAATTGACACAATGGATGGGAACCAACCAAGGAGAGAAGCAACCCAGGAGTTGTGGGTTCTACATCACTGGAGGTTTTTAAGACATTGGACAGTCGTTTGTCTAAAGTTGTATAGGGTTTTCTGCTTGAGCAAGGGCGTTTGACCGCCAACTCTAATATTCTGTTAAACTTTAACATCTTTTCTTTTTAAATGGTTTGAAATAGCACTCCATGTTGCCCATAAGCAGAGAGTCAGATGAGGCTTGGGCTCAGAATCTAGAGCTCTGTCAAAGAAGTTGAGAAAAGCTTCAGAAATTCGACAATTCCTCCCACGGAATTAGCTTCCTTCGAAGACACGGTTGAATAGGTGGAACGTAAGAAGCTTTCAGTGGTGAAAATGAGCTTCTATTTTTGCCTTATTTTGAGTTGTGTCATGTAGGGAGGTCTGCTGGGGCAGGCAAGGAGGACAGCTGAGGCTAGATAAGCTACTGTGGCACAGTGATATCACGGAAGCGAGATCTATCAGTCCAGGAGTGATATTATGGTCTGCTATTTCACTTAGTGGTGAAGCAAAAACAAAGTTGAACTAAGTGGCTTGGAAGGAAACAGATGTTTCTAATATCATCAGGGTAACACCATATGACAGTCGCGGAGGTGGAAAATATGAAGATGGACGTGTCTCCTTCTCAAGCACTATAAACCCACAAGCTCTTCTTTTCACAAGGGAATAAAAAGAGAATAGAAACTGGAGAAATGATGCCTTTGAAAGGACTGCATCACCAATATATATATATACAGTATATGTAGATAGATAGATAGATAGATAGATAGATAGATAGATAGATAGATAGATAGATAGATAGATAGATAGATAGATAGATAGATAATAGATAGATAGATAGATAGATAGATAGATAGATAGATAGATAGATAGAGATAAAGATAGATAGATAGATAGAGAGAGAGAGAGAGAGAGAGAGAGATAGAGATAGATAGATAGATAGATAGATAGATAGAGAGAGAGAGAGAGAGAGAGAGAGAGAGAGAGAGAGAGAGAGAGAGAGATAGGGGTGCTTTAACATTACACTTAATCATTTCCTTGGCTCAGCTGATAAGGGAGGAGAGCTTGTGGCTTAGAGGTTAATACAGTATAACTGCCTAATATGTCAAAACAGCCCAGGTTTGAATCCCAGTAAGGGTAGGACTAGCTGATGAGAGCTAAATACCTTGAAATAGATCTATACTAGTCTCCCTTCACTTACGCACACACACACACACACACACACACACACACACACAAAAGCAGCACATCACCTGGAATTTATCAGAGAGCCAAACCATTGGAAACTTCCAGAATTAAGACATTCACCCTGTTTCCTGTCTGCTCCTAAAGACAGATGTCACTTTCAGTCGCTCAACAGATGTGTTTGCAGATTGCCCCCAACTTGTCTTTCCATAGCTTTTTATGGCTTGCTTTGTTTTTAAATCAGGGTGGTGGGGATGGAACCCTATCCTTCATCAAGATAGCTTATCATCCAATTGCAATAATTCCACATTCAGCCATTTCCACACCTTAAACCATTTCCCAGTATAGAAAGTTAGCCCCCACCCCTCTCCTAGAAGAATGAAATATTCTAGGAAATTATTAGGTAAAGGTTCCCCTCGCACATATGTGCCAGTCGTTCCCGACTCTAGGGGGCGGTGCTCATCTCCGTTTCAAAGCCAAGGAGCCAGCGCTGTCCGAAGATGTCTCCGTGGTCATGTGGCTGGCATGACTCAACACCGAAAGCGCACGAAATGCTTTTATCTTCCCACCAAAGGTGGTTCCTATTTTTCTACTTGCATATTTTTTAACGTGTTTCGAACTGCTAGGTTGGCAGAAGCTGAGACAAGTCACGGGAGCTCACTCCGTTATGTGGTGCTAGGGATTCGAACCACCGAACTGCCGACCTTTCTGATCGACAAGCTCATCGTCTTAGCCACTGAACTACCACATCTCTTAGGAAGTATTAAAAAGGCAGAATGTTATACCTCCCTGGATGAGAAAAAGAGAAACAGGTTTTTAAAGATAAAGAGCAGCTCCCTAAAGCAGATATTTTGGTGCCAGCCTATCTGCAAAACAAAAGACCTTCAGCTCCAGGGTGATGGGATTAAGACATAACCCTCCAGGACACAATAGGATTATCTAACTCACCACATGGCACAACCAAGACCCTACATTATATCACCCAGCACAGTTCAACCAAGCTTATTTCAGACAAGGATTTGCACATGACCCTTACAGCAACCAATAGGACACATTTCTTACACAGGAACAGGAAGCTCTAGGGCAAAGCCCAAGAGACGGTATAAATATATCTCCCTCTCCACTCCATGTGGTCAGCTATCCAGAATCACAGGTACTTTGATTTACCAATAAAACCATCTTTCCAAGCAGCCTCCATGTTTGGACATTTCTTCCTACAATTGTAAATAATTTGATCACACCCAGGCAATATTGAAATTAGACATTGGAGCCTTCAAAGTAAACATTTGTCATCAGATTTTATTCTACCGTGCGCCTTTCAGGGCGATCCCAAAGACCTCATTCCAAAGGAAGATCGTAAATTCACAACACTGTTGTGTGGAAGGGAAATAATTCAACCTGCGAAGTATTTACCTATCTTTCTGTATTAAGATCAGAGGACACTGAACGACCGCCTGCTCTGATAAATACCAATCAAGCTTTGCAACAATTTTCAAGGTGTGCAAGAGCTGCATAGCTGCATCTTTAAGGCCCTGTGAGATGAGAGATAACCAGGTCGGAGATCTTAATGAGCCTGGGAGATTTATCCAAAAAGGAGACTCACTCCGTTGCGTTTCTGGATAAATCACAGTTCTGCTTTTGCTTGCTTGCTATCAGCTTCCAATTAGGGAGGCGCAAATCAATAAAAATCCCTCTTGCATTAATTCTTGCATTACAGAGCATTACAGAGCACATCTGGAGAAAGCCCCCCCTCCCGCTTTCCCAAATAATTAGAGAAGGGAAGTAACAAATAAAACAAATACACAAATGAAATGAAATTGAATTCATAGCTTTTTCTTTTTTCAAAATAGGGAGGGAAGGAGTGACATGGTAGAGTTATGTTAAAACATGCTATTGGGAAGAATGTGTGTAGATTTCTTTCCCCCTCTCTCTGTCTCTCTCTCTGTGTCTCTCTGTTCTCTGTCTCTGTCTGTGTGTGTGTGTGCGTGTGTGTGTGTCTTTTCTCTTTCTCTGTCTCTGTCTGTCTGTCTCTCTCTTCTCTGGGTCTCTCTCTCCCTCTCTCTCTGTCTCTGCCTCTCTCTTGTCTCTCTCTTTCCCCCTCTCTCTGCCTCTCTCTCTCTTTCTCTGTCTGTGTCTGTCTGTCTCTCTCTCTTCTCTCTGTCTCCCTCTCCCTCTCTCTCTGTCTCTGCCTCTCTGTTTCTGCCTCTCTCGTTTCTCTCTCTCTCCCCCTCTCTCTGCCTCTGTCTCACTCTGTCTCTCTCTCTCTGTGTCTCTCTCTTCTGTCTCTCTCTCTCTCTCTCTCTCTCTCTCTCTCTTCTTTCTCTCTTTCTCTGTCTGTCTGTCTGTCTCTCACGCGCGCACACAGTGTTGAAATTCAAGATCCTCAAAAATGCAGAGAAATTCAGGGTCATCATTGGGCTGATCAAATACAATGCAAATCCGAGCTAAACGGTGGTTTTCAACACTATCAGAATGAATGACCACCAACTGAGTTGGTTTTAAAACAGTCAGAGAAGCTACAATTAATGTTAGTGGCAATGTAGTAACTAGGTTTTTGAAATCCCAGCTAGTTGGAAGGAGAGTATAAACCTACTTTCTCTAGTTGTAGGCACCTGGAATCTGGAACAGCGGTCTGATCCGGCAGGGTTCTTGTTACCAAAGGCCTCTGGTAGAAACCATGATGATGTCTTTTGTGTGATGGAGCTGTTGTGCAAATGACACAAGAAACACCAGTCATGCCATTGATATGATGTGAAGCCTAAGCCCATAGGTGACATAATGAAATCCAATTGAGTTCAATTCTTTATTTGTTTACAGTTGTTGCAACACTCCCACCCATATTCGAAGGACAGGACTTTTAGGACATAATAGAATTAACCCACCACCATTAGAATAGTAAAAGTCACAAGGCTCTCTACATTGCACAACCCCCTGGAGCATCTCAGAACCCTATAAAGAACCATCCACCCACTCAGTCATTTTGTCAGCCACCCAGAAACATGTTGCTGTCACTGAAGGTTTTGGAAACCAAATAATCAAAGATCTTTCCTTGTAGCCGGTGTCCATTTTATTTCTAGCATTTTTCTCCAAGCTTGGAACTGGACTCAATTTTTCTTCCTACACAGCTAAGGGACAGATTGGTGCCAAATTAAAAACAAACCCTTCTCATCTATTAGATAGATCCCATCTAATAGATAGGAGTCTTAGTGGACAACCAATTAAACATGAGCTAACAGTGTGCGACAGCAGCCAAAAAAGTCATTAACAGAGGGATACAATCAAGATCAAGGGAGGCACTAACACCATTCTATAAAGTCTCAGTAAGACTACAACTAGAATCCTGCATCCAGTTTTGGTCACCACACCATAAAAAAGACTTTGAGACTTTAGAAAGGGTGCAGAGAAGAGCAACCAAGATGATGAGGGGACTGAAGGCTAAAACATACAATGAATGGTTGCAGGAACCGGGCATGGCTAGTCTAGTGAAGAGAAGGACCAGGGGAGACAGGAGAGCAGTCTTCCAATATTGGAGGGGCTGCCACAGAGAGGAGGGGGTCAAGCTATTCTCCAAAGCTCCTGAACGTCAGACAAGGAATAATGGATGGAAACTGAACAAGGAGAGATTCAACCTGGAAATGAGGATAAATTTTCTGACAGTGAGAACAATCAACCCATGGAAGAGAAGTTGCCTTCAGAAGTTGTGGGAGCTTCATCACTGGAAGCTTTCAAGAAGAGATTGGACTGCCATCTGTCAGAAATGGTGTAGTCTTCTGTTTGAGCAGGGGGTTTGACTAGATGACTTACAAGGTCTCTTCCAACTCTGCATGTATAGTCCATGAGAACTCTTACACTCATCTGGAAATGACGTTGGTTGAAAACCCTGGACCAAAACTCTTTCCCACTGCTCCCCCAGGTATGCATTCCATCAGATAGGATGGTGTCCTCTCATGTGTGATGTCACTTCTCCATCCATGTTTCCTCTCTGCATTGTTAAAAGATTCTTACATTCAACATTCTGATCCGAGAATGCTAAATCCCTCAAGAATTTCCTAAGTATTTACATTCTACTTTAGTTTTCACAAGGCACAGGGAATGTTAAGTGAAACTAACCACATTGTGCCTATAACCACATTAATTAATGAACCATCTTTTCACCTTATTGGCGCAGTGAAGCATGGTTAACTTATTCCAATGCATGAAATGAAAATCTGCATAAAAGGTTAGACACAAGAGGGCTTAATCATTGTACGGCTGACTGATGATCTACAAAGTTTCAATCTTGACATCCTTTACCGGGTTTTGAGTCAACAAGGGACAAGGGACACCGTCGTGCTTTTGTAGAGTAGCGTGTTAGATATCATGTTGCTATCATCAGCCTGTATAGCCAAAGATGTGATTTGCATATCTGCTTGAAAACACCGTAAGGAGGCAGAGAATCAAAGTCACACGAAGTATTAGTACCTCTTTATAAAGCCTTAATAAGGCCATACCTGGAATACGGCATCCAGTTTTGGTCCCCAGATTACAAGAAAGATGTTGAGACATTGGAAAAAGTGGAGAGGAAGAGCAACTAAGATGATTAAATACTTGGGAGACTAAAACTTATGAAGAACTAAAACACATCAATCTCAAAGTGTCGCGCATTTCTAGAGTCTCCACATCTTTTTTACATCGTGGCGACCAGAACTGAATGTAGTATTCCAAGTGTGGCCTTACCAAGGTATTATAAAGTGGTATTAACAATTCACATAGAATCAAGATCACGTGAAGTGTTAATACCACTTTATAATGCCTTGGTAAAGCCACACTTGGAATACTGCATTCAGTTCTGGTCGCCACGATGTAAAAAAGATGTGGAGACTCTAGAAAGAGTGCAGAGAAGAGCAACAAAGATGATTAGGGGACTGGAGACTAAAACATATGAAGAACGGTTGCGGAAATAGGTATGTCTATCTTAAGAGAAAGAAGGACTAGGGGAGACATGATAGCAGTGTTCCAATATCTCAGGGGTTGCCACAAAGAAGAGGGAGTCAAGCTATTCTCCAAGGCACCTGAGGACAGAACAAGAAGCAATGGGTGGAAACTAATCAAGGAGAGAAGCAACTTAGAACTGAGGAGAAATTTCCTGACAGTTAGAACAATTAATCAGTGGAACAGCTTGCCTCCAGAAGTTGTTAATGCCCCAACACTGGAAGTCTTTAAGAAGATGTTGGATAGCCATTTGTCTGGAACGGTATAGGGTTTCCTGCCTAGGCAGGGGGTTGGACTAGAAGACCTCCAAGGTCCCTTCCAACTCTACTATTGTATTGTATTGTATTGCATTGCATTATGGGTGCAGCACGCCTGCACACGATCCCCCTGGGCTCGCCCCACTTATGGCACGCGAGCCAAAAAAGGTTTGCCATCGCTGGACTAGACCTATCTGAAATGGTCTAGGGTCTCCTGCTTGAGCAGGCAGTTGGACTAGAAGGTCCCTTCCCGCTCTATTCTGATTGACTGATAATTTTTCAAAACTGCACACGCGACAAAGTCTGGAGATCAGCTTTTAAAAACAGCCGTCTTCGTTGGCAGCCGGTAGATTCAGGCAGCAAACAGTCATGCATCAACTTGCTTGCAATGTGCAGACGTATGCCGATTCCTCAAGGAACAGAGCCGAGCCAAAGGTGGATAGTCAATATTTGGAATTGATTTGGACCGATTCCAAGGGTCAAATTGATTGGGTGGATTGAATGGATTCGGAAGGAGTCAGGCGCTCTCCTGCGTGTGTATTTTAATAGCCCGAACGATTTGTGAGCTCTCATAAAATGGTCGTCAGCCTTACCGCGTAGGGTAGGTAGAAAACGTGGTCTCCGATGAGCTAATTCTACTTTCTCGTAAAGCTAAATGAAGAGTCTCGAATCTGTTGCTTTGTCTCACAGATGAGAGAGGTCAGTCAAAAGCGTTCAAAGCAGAGCAATCAGTGGGGGATTTAATTTAATCCCCTCCCCTCTATGCTAAGTCATCTAAAAAGTCATTTTCCCACTTGATGAACATCAGTTCCAGTAGTATGAAAGAAGGATGGAGCAGCCATCATTCAGCACAAGGAATCCGGTTTGAAATGGTGGAAAAACAAGGAATCGGGACCACACCCAGATAAATCAGAATCAGAATAGTGCTGGAAGGAACCTTGGAGGTCTTCTAGTCCATCCCCCTGCTCAAGCAGGGGACCGATAACATTTTAGACAAGTGGATGTCCAGTCTCTTCTCAAAACCCTCCAATGATGAAGCACCCACATCTGAAGACAAGCTGTTCCATTGGTTAATTGCCTTCACTGTCAGGAAGTTTCTCCTTAATTCCAAGTTGCTTCTCTCTTTGATTAGTTTCCATCCATTGTTTCTTGTCCTGCCTTCAGGTGCTTTGGAGAATAATTTGGCCCCCCTCTTCTTTGGGGCAGCCCCTCAAATACTGGACTACTGTTATCACGTCACTCCTAATTCTTCTTTTCTTTAGAGCAGCCAAACCCAAATCCTGCAGCCATTCTTCATATGCTTTATTCTCCTGACCTTTAATCGTCTTAGTTGCCCTTTGCATTTTTTCCAATGTCTCAACATCCTTTTTGTAGTATGGTGACCAAAAACATGTTACGTTCAGTTTGTTGCTCATGCCTATAGACAAGAATCTACTCAACTAATTCTCTGTATTAAATTGGTACTAGGTAAGAGGCAATGGAATTTAAGAAGGAATGGATGTAGACCAGGGGTGGGTTCCTGCCAGTTCTAACCTCTTCTATAGAAGAGGTTCCACAAATCTACAGTGCCGTTTAGATCCGGTTCCAGCTCCCTCCCCCCCGCCCGTCTGCACATCATCAAGATGAAGAGCGAGAGGAGGAATTCTGGGAGTTGAAGTCCACAAGTCTTAAAGCTGTCAAGTTTGAACACCCCTGGGTTTTTTCTCTCTAAAGAGTTAGGGTGCAAGGGTCTTGTAACTTGACACCTTTAAGACTTGCACACTTCAATGCCACAGTTCCTGAGCCAACATGGCTGGAGGAGGAATTCTGGGAGTTGAAGTCCACAAGCCTTAAAGCTGTCAACTTTGAACACCCCTGGGGTTTTTTTTTTCTAAAGGGTTAGGGGTGCCAGGGTCTTGTAACATGACAGCTTTAAGAACTGCGTGCTTCAAATGCCAGAGTTTCTGATCCAACATTTTGGTTGCTAAGCAAGAGCGTTGTTAAGTGAGTTTCACCACATTTTACAAGTTGGCCACGCCCACCTAGTCACATGACTGCCAAGCCACGCCCACTCAGTCACATGGTTGCCAAGCCACTCCCACCTGGTCACATGACCGGTAAGTCACTCCTACCCAGTCACATGGCCGGCAAGCCACTCCCACAAAGCAGGCCACGCCTACAGAAGAGGTTCTAAAAAACTTTGAAACCCACCACTGATGTAGACTATTTGTGGGAACATACCGATTCTAGGCTGTTTCCTTGCTTGACTCCATTCCCAGTCTCTGCTTGTCCTTCTGCGATAGTAATTCAGATTTCAAGGTTATTCTTGGACCTCTCCGTGCTTGCACTATTCTAACTAGAAATCTTGGCAAAGGAGTGTAGGAAGTCAGCACCCAGCCACCCACACCAGAAGAATGAAATATTTTGGGAAATATTAAGAGGGCGGAATATTATACTTCCCCAAAGAAGAACTGGAGAAACATGCTCTTAAAGACAGAAAGCAGATCAGAGGTGGGATTCAGCAGATGAACCGGTAGCAGAAATTTTGAGTAGTTCGGAGAACTGCCAAATGCTACCTCTGGCTGGCCGCGCCCCCATCTATTCTTTGCCTCCCGGGTCCCAGCTGATCGGGAAGAAATGGGGATTTTGCAGTAACCTTCCCCTGCCACGCGCACAGAACCGGTAGTAAAAAAAAATTGAATCGCACCACTGAAGCAGATTCAGTCTTTCTTAATAGCCCCAGCAGATAGTTTGTGCCCATTAAGAAAGATTGGGCCAGCCTATTCAGAAACCAGCCCCAATTTCCCTGCCCCAAGCAGAAACTGAGGAGGCCAGCTTTTAGAAAGGCTGATTTAGTAATCCGTTCAGAAAGACTGGGTCAAACAGAAACTCCAGATAAGCAAGAAACAAAAGGTTGACGAGATTAGCTCAGACAAACACCCAGGATTTGCACTTCCCCCATTGCCCATAGAGCCAACTACATGACCCCATAGGAATCTGACAAAAGCCAATAGAATACATGCTCTTGCGCAGGAACAGGAAGCTCAAGTGCAAAGCCCAAAGAAGGTATGAAAACCCACCCACTCTCAACTCCATTTGGTCAGTTGGCCAGAATTACCCATGTGCTTCTGCTACATCATTAAACTATCTTTCCAATCAGCCTCCATGTTTCCAGTTGTCATTCTCTCCAGCTTGGAACTGAATCAGACGGATTTTCCTTCCAACAGGAGTCAAATCCTTACTTTATCCTGTTTCCAGAAATTGTAATGTTGCCCAGTTCCATCTCGTACTTGTCCTTCCCGAAGGAGGGCTATTCAATTCACACTACGTGTTACAAATTCAAAAGGAAAAAAAAAAACACACACCAAAAGGAACCATTCCTGGATTTCTCTATTCTCTCCATAATTAGTGTCTTCGTGACTTTTTCTATTCATCCGGCGCCTCGTATCATTCTACTAAAGGCTGGAAGGAACAAAGCGCTACAAGCTATTGAACTACGAAATCCATGCCTGTGCTGTGTATGTGTGTGTGTGTGTGTGTGTGTGTGTGTGTGTTGGGAGGTGGGGACGTTTGGTCAGAGCAAAAGACCAGCTTTAACTGGCGTTCTCTTAAACACACGCACACACCGTCACAAACACACACAACTTGAATTAGATCGAACCTGCCTGCTACTAAATTCTGAATTTTGTGCATTAGAAAATTAGAAACCCCCCCCCCCCCCAGGGTGGATGTTGCTAAGATAGTTTCTCTTTCCTTTCCTTTTTCTTTCTGATCGGTGCATCTGAAATGCTCCACTAAATTGATTCAGCACCTGGTTGTCACCATAAAGCTGTTTCATCTTTTCCCCAAGCTAAACAAAAACCAGATCCTTCACATCTTTCTCACAATAATCTTCTTCTTCTTCTTCTTCTTCTTCTTCTTCTTCTTCTTCTTCTTCTCTCTTCTTCTCCTTCTTCCTTCTTCCTTCTTCCTTCTCTTCTCTCTTCTTCTTCTTCTTCTTCCTTCTCTTCTTCTTCTCTTCTTCTTCTTCTTCTCCTTCTTCCTTCTCCTTCTTCCTTCTCCTTCCTCCTTCTCCTTCTCCTTCTTCCTTCTTCTTCTTCTCCTTCTCCCCTTCTCTTCTTCTTCTTCTTCTCCTTCCCTTCTTCTCTTCTTCTTCTCTTCTTCTTCTTCTTCTTCTTCTTCTCTTCTTCTTCTTCTTTCTTCTTCTTCTTCTCTCCTTCTTCTTCTTCTCCTCCTCCTCCTCCTCCTCCTCCTCCTTCCTCCTCTCTCCTTCCTCCTCCTCTCTCCTTCTTCTTCTTCTTCTTCTTCTTCTTCTTTCTTCTTCTTCTTCCCCTTCTTCTTCTTCTTCTTCTTCTTCTTCTTCTTCTTCTTCTTCTTCTTCTTCTTCTTCTTCTTCTTCTTCCCCTTCTTCTTCTTCTTTCTTCTTCTTCTTCTTCTTCTTCTTCTTCTTCTTCTTCTTCTTCTTCTTCTCCTTCCTCCTTCTCCTCCTCCTTCTCCTTCTCCTCCTTCTCCTTCTCCTCCTCCTCCTTCTCCTTCTCCTCCTCCTCCTCCTCCTTCCTCCTTCTCCTTCTCCTTCTCCTTCTCCTTCTCTCTTCTCCTTCTCTCTTCTTCTCTTCTTCTCTTCTTCTTCTTCTTCTTCCTCTTCCTCTTCCTCTTCCTCTTCCTCTTCCTCTTCCTCTTCCTCTTCTTCTACGCATTGGTGGGGCTCCTAACTTCTGCTAAGGGGTGATTTGTCAAAACTACCGTGGTGTGTTGAACAAACCGCAATTCTTTTGGTTCGCTCATCACACCAAGGGAGAAATTGCAGAGGCATTGAGGATGGTAGCTGAGTAGCAGTCAAGCTAGATTAGGTACGCCATCTTGGCTTGCGTTTCAGTTGGGGAGGTACAAATTAGAGTTGGTCATCTGGAAGCCAACAAATGTCCTACATTTTGAAGGAAAATGCTAGAAACCTGAAACTTGCGGGATCGTATCCTGCCCCATACATCCCTGCGACCGATCCGCTCTCACAGAGAGGGACTTCTCCGGGTGCCGTCCACTAAGCAATGCCAGAGGGCGTCGTCGAGGGGTAGGGCCTTCTCTGTGATGGGCCCAGCCCTCTGGAATGACCTCCCCCCTGACATTAGGACAACTACCGATCTCCGCTCCTTCCGCACGAAACTCAAGACCCACCTTTTCCAACTAGCCGGCCTGGCTTGAATTATAACTACATTTTCCAATCCTCCTGGACAATTTTAAATTTAAATTAAGTCTGACTTTTTGGGTATTTTAATTGTTTTAATCTTACTGTGTTGTTTTAACTTATGATTATTTATTTATGTACTGTAAATTGTTTTTGTATATACCTCCTCCTCGTCATTTGTTGTATATTGAATTGTACGCCGCCCCGAGTCCCTTTGTGGAGAGGGAGCGGCCTATAAATTGAATTAATAAATAAATAAAATAAATAAACTGATTTGTGTGAAACCAAAAACGACGAATCATAACCAATACATGGAGATTCTTCCAAGCTTTCTTTATTGTTTCATACCCTATAGACAGAATCTTGCCGACTGAGGACTATTTGGGAACCATTAGGGAGGAACCATCCTCACTCCACTTTCTCTCACACAAACCATGCCTGTAACTGTCTTCCTGTTGCAGCAGAGAAAGACTAGCAGGAGGTAAATTAAAAATAAAAGCAAAACAAATACATACCAAGCCTGCCTCATAAATATTCCTTCGAATGTAAAATATGGATGTGTTGTAGTTTGCCAAGAAGTTGGGTCAGTGAATGAGGTCATTAATCAGGACTTACAAGCTGAAGTCATTTTTTTTTTTTTTTGCCACTGGGGAAAATGTGGTCTCCAAAAGCTGAGGATTGGACACGAAGAATAAGGTTTTGAGTTTTCTTTCTTTTTTTAAAAAAGCTTTAATGCTCCTTCAGTCGGAAGCTCCTTGACTAAATCTTCTCACCCATTCCGAAATTGCAGGCTGGGGATTTTTTAAATCCCCATCTCCAAGTTTAAATTGAATTATAGAAGCTGACAAAGGCCTATAGGATGAGTCAGGGCGGTGAAATTAATCTTCATTCCATTTTAGCATAGACGTTTGGGAAGGTAGAGCCGCAACGCAGAAGAAGCACCAATTGGGAGCTTCTGCAACAGTTCAATGTTGAGAAACATCTTGATGTTGCTTGGAAGTCCTTCAAACGGGGCGGTAGAGTTTTGACCCGGGCTTCCTTAACAAGAAGAAGACAAGTCTTGGTCTGGGCAAAACTCCTTTCATTGACATGACTGTGAATTCCTTTCATCCACAGTCAGCCAGGCTTAGCAAACAGTCTTTCTGAGGAATATTTATCAACACGAACCTTATCTCGCTTGGAGAGCTGCCAGATAACATGTTTCCAAATGGAGGCAAAACTTGGCACAGAGCAGTGGTGGGTTCCAGATCCCATTCCAACTGGTACGGTTGGAATCGGGACTCGGCGTCACCCACATGGACGCGTGCATGCAGTCGTACCTGCCAGCAGACACTTCCGCAAGCCTCCACAATACTCCAGCTGCTCGATGGAGTGTCGCGCAGGCGCTGTACACGCCATTCATGTGCGTGGAAGAACCGAAGGCTTTAAAGGACAGGTAAGGAACTCGGGTGGGCGGGTGGGCCCTCTGGAGCACTGTACCGGAATGGTACCTGGTGCTCCGGGCAGGCTCTGGTACGCCTGTACCAGGGCGTACCACCTGCAACTCACCACTGGCACAGAGTCTCTTATAGTTACAAACAGAACTTTCCTCTCTTGACACAACCGAATTAAAAAATTGTTTCCTGCCAAAGCCCATTCCCCGTTCGCTCCTCTTTTGTTTCCTATGGGAGGGGCCAATGATTTCCAAGGGGTGGCTATACTCTTAAGCGGACCCTGCTTTCATAATTGTTCTTGTCTTCTGGCAGCTCTGCGCATGCGCTCACTGGGAACAGGCTCCAGCTGTTCTTCTGCCTCACCTGCTGTCTAGCTCCCTCTCTGACTCAGATGCGGAGCCCTCGTCTGAGCTTTCCTCAGCTCCCAGGACTGGCCCATGTTCCTCCCCAACCTCCTCACTGTCCGAATTCTACTGCCAGTTCCGCAGGGCCACTGGCGAGCCAGAACAGGTAGGGTGACTGTTCCAAAGCTTACTCTTTCCATACTCCTGACCCTTACAACTAATAAATAATTAAGGAAGAAAATTACCTCCTCTCTTTGACATACAGCCGAGAAACCCCTATTGACTTTCAATGTGACTTTGACTTAGTCATCCGTGCTCTCTTCATGTTACCCCAAAGGTGCTTTTTCCAAAAGGCAACTGGACTTTCTTATGGTTTTTTCCCCCTTGAAAACATTTTGATTCTCATCCAAGAAGCGTCTTCAGTTCCATTGAAACAGTCACACCCCTTCAGTTTTGAAAGAAAAAAAAAACCAAGAATGTTCATTGGGACAACTCGGACCTGGATCAAAGGTGAGATGCTGCCAGTTAAACAACTGGTGTGGTGAACGCGCGCTCAAAAACCTTCTCTCCATGGAACAAGTGCCTGGTGCCAAAAAAATTGGGGCAGGGGGCATTGCCTTATATCATTTCAGACAAGTGGCTGTTCAGTCTCTTCTCAAAAGCCTCCAGTGTTGGAGTACCCACAACCTCTGGTAAATTGTCCTCACTGTTAGGAAATTTCTCCTTAATTCCTGGTTATATATATTTATATTTTATATATTTATTAAATTTATAGACCGCCCCCTCTCCCCAAAGGGACTCGGGGCGGTGTACAAACCACACAATAAAAACAGTATACAAAATTAAATATTCTTAGATACCTGTAAAATCAAATTAAATACTAGGCTGTACAGTATGATTAAAAATTAAAACAACCTAAAAACCTACCCCTGAAAATTTAAAATACAGGCTAGAGGGACACAAAACTACAGTTAGGCCAGGCCAGCTAAGCTGAACAGGTGGGTCTTAAGCTTCTTACGGAAGGAGCGCAGATCGGTGGTTATTCTAATATCGGGGGGGAGGAGGTCATTCCAGAGGGTCGGGCCCATCACAGAGAAGGCCCTACTCCTGGGCGTCGCCTGCTGGCATTGCCTAGTGGACGGCACCCGGAGGAGTCCCTTCCTGTGAGAGCGAATCGGCCGCAGGGAAGTATGGGGCAGGATGTTGATTCTCTCCTTGTTTAGTTTCCGTCCGTTGTTTCTTGTCCTGCCCCCTGGTGCTCTGGAAAAATAAGTTGACTCCCTCTTCTTTGGAGCAGCCCCTCAAATATTGGAAGACTGCTCTCGTGTCTCCCCATGTCCTCCTCTCCACTAAACTAGAGGTATCCAGTGACCCTACTTGTTCAATAGAACGACTTGAGAATCTTTGAAATCCTGATTCCGTTTTGAAAAAGGATCCCATTAGGCTCAGTCTTTGGAACGGCGTTTGCCGAATCAACCTGGATGGCAACAGTTGGTTTGGCATTACTTGCTTCGGCTCAGGCATTATTAAAATATTATTTTGGGATGGAGATTTATCTTTCTTTGCCATTGCTACGGCCACCCCTGATGCTTTTTGTTTGCAATTCAGCCCCAAGCAGCTCGGCTTAACGAGCGTGGAGGAAGGAAGTACATTTGTTTTTCTCTTCTTTTTCTTTCGCTTTGTACAAAATCAGCACCCACGCTTCCTAGAAGAATGAAATATTTCGAGGAATATTTTAAAAAGGCGGAATATTATATTTCCCTAAAGGAGAAGTGAAGAATCATGGGGCTTTTTTTGTTTTTTAAAGAGGCAGGAAGCAGACTTGGTCTTTCTTAATAGCCCCCAGCAGATACTGAGCTGGGGCAGTTTTTACAAATGCAGATTTGGTAATCCATTCAAGACAGGATATTTCCAAACTCCCTGCAGCAAAGTCTGAACAAAGGCAGAATACTAGGATTAGGCCAGTGGTGGGATTCAGCCAGTTCGCATCTATTCAATTTATTAAGAGAGCAAGTTTGGCACATCTGGGAAAACCCAAATCTGAAAGCTGCCCGGTTTTCCCCACCCAGTTGAAAGTTGAAGATCTGGCCCCCACACCCACAAGCCCATGACATGGTCCAATCTCCCACTGCCATGCTGGCAGTTCCACCTATCCAGTTCCGTTCAGGTGCAGAGGTGCAAAGACAAAAGATGACCTTGGCTTTCTAGAAAGTATTTTGTTATCTCCCTCCCTCTCTCCCTCTCTCTCCCACTCCCCCTCCGCCCCTCTTTCCCTCCCTCCCCCTCCACCCCCTCTCTCTCTCCCTCCCCTATCTCTCTCTCCCTCCCTCTGTCTCTCTCCCTCTCCCCCTCTCTCTCCCTCTCTCCCTCCCTCTGTCTCTCTCTCCCTCCCCCCACTCTCTCCCTCCCTCTCCCTCCCTCCGCCCCTCTCTCCCTCCCTTCCCCCCTCTCTCTCCCTCCCTCTCTCTCCCCCTCCCCCTCTCTTTCCCTCCCCCCTCTCTCCCTCCCCCTCTCTCTTCCCCCTCTACCTCCCTCTCACTCTCTCTCCCTCCCTCTCTCTCTCCCTCCCTCCCTCCCTCCCCCCTCTCTCTCTGTCGGTGTGGGTGCACGTCGTCACTTTGCTCTGGGATTTGCCAGAAACATGGGAGCGTTTGGGGCAATTTGGAGCAATAAAGGTGGTTTGAACAGCCAGCTGCCTGGGTTGCCTCTGTGCCGTGCCCGAGGTCATCACACCTGTATTAACTGATGCCAAGAACACATGTATTGATTTTTTTTAAAAAAAACCTTTGGCTTTACAGCAGGCAATCCTTTTTCCATAACTGTAGCTCTACCTCTGGTGACTGTACAGGTGAAAGCCAAAGAGGTTATAAATAGCATCCACCTCAAGAAAAAATAAAATAAAACCAGTCATCTTTGAAGCCAGGCACACATTTTATATGCCTCCTAGAACTCAAAAGTTTTATGGCGCAAGTCAAGCCAGATATTCCTTCCTTTGTTTAAAAAAATCTGCACTTATAAAAGATGCTCTCCATCTTTTGTGCTTGTCTAGTGGGCAAACAACCGTGTAAAATATTTGACTGTAGAGCCTACATATTTATATATGCATACATTCACACACACACACACACACACACACATACCCCTACACAAAGAGTGAGAGAGAGAGAACCAGAGACAGAGAGAGAGAGAGAGAGGAGGGGACACACACACACACAGAGAGAGAGAGAGAGAGAGAGATGAGAGAGGAGAGAGAGAGAGAGAGAGAAACAAAGAGAGACAGAGACAGAGAGAGAGAGAATGAGACAGAGATAGAGAGAGAGAGAGAGAAAGAGACAAAGAGAGACAGACACAGAGAGAGACAGACAGACAGACAGAGACAGAGAGAAAGAGACAGAGAGAGAGAGAACCAGAGAGAGAGAGAGAGAGAGAGAGGAGGGGACACACACACACACACACACAGAGAGAGAGAGAGAGAGAGAGAGAGAGAGAAACAAAGAGAGACAGAGACAGAGAGAGAGAGAATGAGACAGAGATAGAGAGAGAGAGAGAGAAAGAGACAAAGAGAGACAGACACAGAGAGAGACAGACAGACAGACAGAGACAGAGAGAAAGAGACAGAGAGAGAGAGAACCAGAGAGAGAGGGAGGGAGGGAGGGAGAGAAAGAGAGAATGAGAGAGAGAATGAGAGAGAATAGACAGAAATATGGGCATTTCTCAACTTACAACCACAATGGGGGCCAGAATTTCAATTCCTAAGCAAGACAGTTGCTAAATGAGTCACATTCAATTTTACAACCTTTTTTTTCATGGTCATTCAACAAATCCCTGCAGTTGTTAAGTGAAGCATTTATTCATTCTGCAAATCCAGATGCCCCCATATGCTCATTGGAAACAGACTGGGAAAGTCACAAATGGTGATCATGACCCCAGGTGATACGGTGATATGGTCATAAATGTGAGGCCTGGTCCTAAGTCACTTTTCTCAGTGCCATTCTAACTTCGGTCACTGCATGACCATTGTAACAGCAATCACTACATGAAGGGTTGTAGGCCAGTAGTAAAAACTACTCAATAAACTCCTCCTCCTCCTCCTCCTCTTCCTCTGGTCTATTCCTAAAAGATGTGTAAACTTCATGGTTCAATATAAACAGAACTCTTTTTGAGGTTAAACTGGAATTAGCAATAGCACTTATATCCCATTTCACAGTGCTTTTTCAGCCCTCTCTAAGTGGTTTACAGAGTCAGCCTCTTGCCCCCAACAATCTGGGTTCTCATTTTATCCACCTCGGAAGGATGGGAGGCTGAGTCAACCTTGAGCCTGGTTCAGAATCAAACTGCTGGCAGTGGGCAGAGTTTGCCTGCAGTACTGCCTTCTAACCACTGCACACCATGGAAGGAAGGAAGGAAGGAAGGAAGGAAGGAAGGAAGGAAGGAAGGAAGGAAGGAAGGAAGGAAGGAAGGAAGGAGGGAAGAGGAAAAGCAATAGTAATAACACTTAAGACTTATATACTGCTTTACAGTGCTTCCCAGCCCTCTCTAAGCAGTTTACAGAGTCTGCCTATTTGCCCCCAACAATCTGGGTCCACATTTTACCCACCTTGGAAGGATGGAAGGCTGAGTCAACCTTGAGGAAGGATGGAAGGAAGGAAGGAAGGAAGGAAGGAAGGAAGGAAGGAAGGAAGGAAGGAAGGAAGGAAGGAAGGAAGGAAGGAGAAAAGGAAGAGCAATAGCAATAACACTTAGACTTATATACCACTTTACAGTGCTTCACAGCCCTCTCTAAGCAGTTTACAGAGTCAGCCTCTTGACCCCGACAATCTGGGTCCTCAGTTTACCCACCTCGGAAGGATGGAAGGCTGAGTCAATCAGGATCAGTCAGTCAGGATCGAACGGTTGTCAGTTGGCACAATTAGCCTGCAATACTGCATTCTACCCACTGCACACGATGGAAGGGAGGGAGGGAGGGAAGGGAGGAAGGAAAGAGAAAAGAGCAATAGCACTTAGACTTATATACAGCTTCGCGGTGCTTTCCATCCCTCTCTAGGTGGTTTGCAGAGTCAGCCTCTTGCCCCCATAATCTGGGTCCTCATTTTACCAACCTCCGAAGGATGGAAGGCTGAGTCAACCTTGCCAAGCTGGTGAGACTCAGTTACGTGGATTGTATGTGGTGTGCAGAACAAAACTTACAAAGATCAGAGCTACTCTGGACAAACAAGGACACCGTGGTAGGCAGAATATGGTTTCTTCCTTTGAGTAGCATATTTGGTGAATACAAACCGTTGTGGTTTGCTAAGCCAGGTTTAAGGGAAAGTTTGCTCACTGTCTTGTGCCCTCCGCCTATGAAACCCCCCAAAGAGTGAGTTCATTTGAGTGTTGTCCATTTGAGAAAGTCTGTGGATTTCCCTGAGGGGCAGAAATACGGAGAGATGAAAGCACAAGAAAAGAGCAGCACAATGTTTGAGAGCTGCATGCGTAAACCATTTTTCTTATTATTACTAGATGGAAAATAACGTCGGTGGCTGGGAGATATTAATGGGAACTTGTTACATTTATCTCTCCCTCTTTGGGCATGCGTCCAATCCTCAGGAACCACGTTAATGCTGAACAAGGCATCTTTGGAATAGAAGTTGCTGCTTTTCCCCTTCTTCTCACATTAGAGACCAGATTTACACATGACCTTTAAACGGTATTATAATTTGCTTGGCTAGGCTATGCCAAGTGTTATCATGTTTAAATCATTCCTTATGGCAGAGACGGAAAATGCATGGCCCACCTACAACCTCATGTCTTCAAGAACCCTTTTCTAGCCCCTGGCGTAATCAGAGGGGTCTATGGAGAAAGAGGAGAGGCCAAATTTTGAAAGCATCTTGGAACATGGTGATGTAAGGTCCACCTTGTTGAGGAACATATAAAGTTGGGATCCTTGGGATGATAATGTTGGGATCCTAAGTTGGGATCCTGAGGATGGTAACGTTGGGGTCTTGATTTGGGATTGTGAGGATGGTAAAGTTGGGATCCTGATTTGGGATCCTGAGGATGATAACGTTGGGATCCTAAGTTGGGATTCTGAGGATGATAACATTGCAATCCTGAGGAATGTAAAGTTGGGGTCCTGAGTTGGGATCCTGAGGATGATAAAGTTGGGATCCTGAGTTGGGATCCTGAGGATGATCGATGGGATCCTGAGTTGGGATCCTGAGGATGGTAAAGTTAGGATCCTGAGTATATAAAACCTCACTCCTTTCTGATGATGTTATCTAATTGGGTCATGAAATGTCTGCAAGAAATCAACCAAGCTCAGAGAGCACCAAGGACCCCACAGTCCTCCACCTCCTCTTCTCCTTTTCCTCCATTCCACAAACCCCACTCCCTTCTAGCACTGATGATGTTCCCCAGTTGGATCATAAAACATCTCCAAGAAAACTAGGGCATACAAAACCTTTGCCAGACCAATTCTCGAATACAGCTCATCTGCCTGGAATCCACACTGTACATCGGACATTAATACGATCGAACGGGTCCAGAGGTATTTCACAAGAAGAGCACTCCACTCCTCTGCTCACAATAGAATCCTTACACCACCAGGTTGAAAATCTTAGGGTTGGACAATCTGGAACTGCGCCGCTTACAGTCTGACTTAAGCATAGTACCCAAAATTATCTGCTACATTCAACATCCTACCTGTCAACGACTACTTCAACCACAATAATACTCAGGCAAACAATTGATACAAACTCAAGGTAAACTGCTCCAAACTTGATTGTAGAGAGTACGACTTCAGCAACAGAGTGGTCAACGCCTGGGATGCTCTACCTGACTCCGTAGTTACATCCTCAAACCCCCAAAGCTTCAACCTCAAACTCTCTACCGTGGATCTCACCCCATTCCTAAGAGGTCCGTAAAGAGGGCATGCATAAGAGCACCAGGGTGCCTTCCGGCCCTATCCTATTGTCCCCATTTATATGTATTGCTTTGTTCATGGTTATGCTCACACTTACACTTGTTACCTTGTACATGTTAGACAAACAAATAGATAAAATAAAAATAAAACAACCAAGCCCAGAGAGCACCAAGGTTTATTAAATTAAGGTTTAGGCTTATTAAATTTATAGACCGCCCCCTCTCCCCGCAGGGACTCGGGGCGGTGTACAGATCGTTCATATATAAAACAACAAAACATCAGACAGAACAATGCAAACATACAGTCTGTATATTTAACCCAAACAATTAAATAATTAAAACAATTCTAAAACCAATTTAAAACCCCAAAATTTAAAATTTAAAAAGCCATCCAGGAAGGTCAGTAGTGAGTGTTACTTGTAATTACAATTGGGCCAGGCCGGCTAGTCGAAACAGGTGGGTCTTGAGTTTCTTACGGAAGGAGCGTAGGACCAAGGACCCACAGTCTAAAATTTCCAGCCTCACTGCTGGCTTCTCACCCCACAAACCGGATCCCCATGGACTCCTAAGGGCTCAGCCTCACACATCCCTGAAAGTAAGGTGACCAACTTTTTTACAATGAAAAGGAGGACAAATAAATTGGAAAAAAATATATCGTAAATAAAAGAAATATTTTATTCATTGCAACAATAATACACTAAAATATGATATATGCATAATGAAAACATTTGCAACATTTTATATTGTAATTATGCTTACATGCCTGTTAATTATTATTTAAATGAGTACTTTTCCATTGAATTAATATTTTTTGTCAATGTATCATCTTCTAACAATATATTGGAAATATCTGAACAAGAAATATCCTTCATATTGAATTTTACGGCAAGTGCTGTAGCTAGAGTATCAACATTCAATCTCGATTTCTCACTTGTCGAAAAATCATTGGCAATTGAAAAAAACTCTTTCAATTGCTGCATTAGTTCCAGGGCAGCACAACGTAAATTGAACAAGTATAAATAAATGTTCACATGGAATATGTTCATTTTTGAAATGGCTGAAAATATCCACCCATCTTTTATCAATTTCAACATGTTGATTTTCCCATTGTATTAATTTTTCAGAATTTAAATATACATTCAGTCTTCTAATTTCTTCAAAGAGACAATTGTCGTCTATTTTAATGTCTAGCATTTCTTTAGATAAAAATTCAACACAAGATTCAATATCTTTCAATATACTTGTGATGAAGTAAAAAAGAACACTATTAAAAACTGTTTAATAAAATATGTCACATAACGCGCAACAGA
The DNA here is from genome assembly GCA_029891615.1 of Natrix natrix natrix. Lineage (NCBI taxonomy): Eukaryota > Metazoa > Chordata > Lepidosauria > Squamata > Natricidae > Natrix > Natrix natrix. The sequence goes on from JAKRSK010008287.1 coordinate 1,019,865, forward strand.
TTAGCCTTCAAATATCGAAAAGGAGGACATGTAGGAGGACACTTTTCAAGGGAGGACAGAACTTACAAAAGAAGGACTGTCCTCCCTAAAGGAGGACGGTTGGTCACCTTACTGAAAGTGAATGAAGTTGGTGCCCTCTCAAAACCATCATCACGCAATATGGTAATCCAGAATGCTAGGCTGATAGCCTACTATTGACACCTAGTGGTAGTCAGAAAATTACTAAGTCCAGCCTCGCCTAGAATTTGAAACAGAACCTCTTTACCATGAGGGAAATGAAGAGTGCCGTCCTCAAATACATTTTGTAGCCTCTTGGTAACCCAGTTTGTTGAAGATGTTATTATTTCAATTCAGGAATGACAAGACTACCCCATGATGGAAACACTCAATAATACCTACAACGGCAGAAAGATTGGTAAAGTTGATGAAATTGACTGAGATAGGAAAATTGACGGCCTTGCTTAGAGAGAAAAAAAAACCCCATTGATTTTAACTTAATTAAGTTTTACTTTATTAAGCCTCGCTGGAAGCCTCTTGGGTTTGTTTTCTTGGGGGGGAGGGGGGCACAGAACAGGAAAAAAATGAAATGATGACGTATGGAATTAATGACTGGCAATATCAATAGATTCTAAAAATGGATGGTGTGTTGTGACTGTAGAATAAGAGTCTAGTGCAAGTTGCGTTACTATCTGTTGTAAAAGAAGTTGGAAGTTATCCTGGGTTTTTTTTTGTATTCGTTTCTTTTGTTTTTGGTCCCTTTTCTCTCTCTCTTTTCTCTTCCTTGTCTTCTAGTCTTTTTCTTGGTTAATAGGTCCCGATCGTTTTTCTCTATTTGTTTAAAATTTAATCAAGCTATTTTTTTAAAAAAAGAGAGAATGACAGACTAGTTATTTACAGAGGAGATTTATGTAACTTGAGACACAGCAGATGTTGTGGCCCGCCAGAGGAACTGGTAGCAGATTCGGACAGTGAGGAGGTTGGGGAGGAACATGGGCCAGTCCTGGAGTCTGGGGAAGGGTCTGATGAGGGCTCTGTGTCAGAGGCAGAGAGGAGGCCAGGGCCGTCTGACAGTTATCAGCTGCCTTCAGAGTCAGATGTCAGTGAGGCAGAAGAACAGCTGGAGCCTGTTCCCAGTGTGCGCATGCACAGAGTTGCCAGACGAAGGGAACAGCTAAAGAACAAGGGTCGACTTGGGAGTAAGACCACAGGTGGATGATGAATTTCCCCTCCCAGAAGAAATAAAAGAGGAGCAAAAAGGGAGCGGAGTTTGTAGGAGACAATTAGTTCGCTTAATTGGTTCGTGATTCTCGGAGACTCCTTGCCAAGTTTTGCAGATATCAGGCCTGGCAGCTCTCCAAGCCAGATAAAGGTCTGTGACTGTAAATCCTCCCTTGAAAGAACTTTGCTGGATGTGAATGAGCAGAATTCACAGCAAATTAATAAAAGGGGGTTTTTGTCAGGACGAGGAGTTTGTTTCAGACTCTTGGAAAGCCTTGATGAGAACAACAGGGTCCAGAGAGGAAATATTTCCGACAAGTGCCTCCCTCAGCTATGTCAATTATAAGTAACCCAGAGATTAATTAACACATTGGTCTGAGCAATAGATTTTATTCCTGAAATATTTCACGGTCCTAGTATCGCTTCCTTCATCCGAGCAAGTCTTTTGGTGTTTGTGCATTCTACACAATTCACGGTGTCCTCTTTCATGTGCTTTTCACGCTGTTCCTCACACTGACATTTATTGCACACAGTATCAAAGGAGAAGACACGATTCTGCCTGCATTGCAAGTAAAAGGATGGCGCACTGGGTACAGGATGATGGCATTTGTGTAACATAGCTGAATAGGTCAAGTAATGATTGCCAGGCCCCGAGAACCAAGAAAGATATGCAGAACTATTTCTGAGCAATTTCTTTTATTGTTCCTGACCTATAGACAGAATCTTGCCGGTCTAAAGCAAGTACTTGCATCACTAAAAACAGTCTGGGAATCGCTAGGGAGGAGCTTTCTTAACTCCCTTCCCGCCAAACTATCTAAACTTCGCGGTCTCTTGGTCCTCTGGAATGCAGCCCCTCCCTCCTGGGAATCCACAACTACAGTCCGCCACAAAAATTCAGCCGGGTTTGAACAGTGAATGCTAAGGGAACTTAGAGTTAACAATTTGGTGACCATATATATATGTATTTTTAAAAAAAGATGTTGAGACTCTGGAAAAAGTGCAGAAAAGAGCAACGAAGATGATTAGGGGCCTAGAGGCTAAAACACATGAAGAATAGTTGTAGTCTACTACATGAAGAAGGGTTATGTCTACTCTAATGAAGGGAAGGAGTAGGGGAGAGATGGTAGCAATGTTCTGATATTTGAACGGCTGCCCCAAAGATGAGGGGGGTCAACCTACTTTCCAAAGCACCAGAAGGCCAAGAGAAGAGGCAATGGATGAAAACTAACCAAGGAGAGAAGCAAGAACTAAAGAGAAATCCATGAGAACAGTGAGAACAATTAACCAGAGGAATGGCTTGCCGCCAGAAGTTGTGAATGCCCCAACACTGGAGGCTTTTAAGAGAAGACTGGATATCCTCTTGCCTGGAACGGTACTGTCACTTGAGATGGAATAGGTTCTCCTGCTTTAACAGGGGACTGGACTAGAAGACCTCCAATGTCCCTTCCAGATTCTATTCTATTCTATTCTATTCTATTCTATTCTACTCTACTCTACTCTACTCTACTCTACTCTACTCTACTCTACTGTGGTCTACTCCATTTTCCATTCCATTCTGTATTTTCTATTCTATTCTATTCTATTCTATTCTATTCTATTCTATTCCATTCCATTCTATTCTATTCTACACCCCCTGCTTCAGCAGGGGACTGGACTAGAAAACTTCCAAGGTTCCTCAAACTCTGTTATTCTGTAACGTCTGTATATAACAGAGCAGTTAAGTTGTCTGTTAAGTGGATTATTGATTGCAACTGCCAAAACAGAAACTTCAAAAGAAACAGAAGGGAAAAGAAAAAAAGAAAGAAAACCCCGGTAGACAATTTCTGTGAAATCTGGGTCATGAGATTCTCAAGCTTAGCTTTAACAGCCATCTCCTTGGTGGCGTATAATCATTGTGGCTTGGATGAAATCCCTGGAGAAGATCTCAGAAAGCAACTTCTCCATCGGAGGAGCTATTTAAAGGAAGGATTTTGTAGCTGCAGCATTTGGAAGGAGGCAACGTGCCGTTTGGTTGAAAAGAGAACGGGCTGGACGTCTGCTAAACCAATTAATCAATCAAGGTTTCATACGAATAATCTCTGCAGTTGGATTTAGGAACCGCGAAGAATGCAGTGTGATCAAGGGACATTTGAGCCCTTCAGTCACAACTAAGCCGGTTGGTACTTTTAAAAAGCTTTAATCTCGTGTGTGCTTATCAAGGGGAAAGTGACACTTTGGGGGGTTTGTTTTCTCCCTCTTGGAAATTATGCATTGGCTTTGTCTGAGATTGAAAACAAAACAAGGGAGGAAAAAAATGATTGAGAATAACGGTGGATGGAAGCATTGGTGGGCTGCGCGTACTTTAACAACTGGTTCACCAAAAATGTAAGCGTGTGCACATGTCCACTTTGCACGCATGCGTGTACGCCCGCTTTGCACGGAACCTCTAAAGCAAGGCTTTTTTCGATGGGGATGGATTCCTGCGCATCTGCAAGGTCAACCACGATTAGTAGAACGGGAGAGTCGCGCAATTCAGATTGGTTGCAAGCCGGAAAGTGAGACATCTAGGACTGGATAGCGTCGGGGTGAGTAGGCGGGGCCAACCAGGGTTCAGAACTACTGTTTTGGGTGAACCAGTCTGAACCGGCTGCAGCCCATCACTGGATGGAAGGCAGGCAGTGGTCCAGAAGGAGATACAATTCAAAACCTTCACATCATGTTTATGTGGTACATCACTCGACAATGGTAACTGTGAAAGGGATCTTGGAGTCCTAGTGGACATTCACTTAAATAGGAGCCAGCCGTCTGCAGCAGCTGCCAAAAAGGCCAACACAATTCTAGGCTGCATCAACAGAGGGAGAGAATCAAGATCCCATGAAGGGTTAATACCACTTTATAAGGCCTTGGTAAGGCCACACTTGGAATACGGCATCCGGTTTTGGGCACCACGATGTAGAAAAGATGCTGAGACTCTAGAAAGAGTGCAGAGAAGAGCAACAAAGAGGATTAGGGGACTGGAGGCCAAAACATATGAAGAACGGTTGCAAGAACTGGATATGTCTAGTTTAATGAAAAGAAGGACTAGGGAAGACATGATAGCAGTCTTCCAATATCTCAGGGGTTGCCACAAAGAAGAGGGAGTCAAGCTATTCTCCAAAGCATCTGAAGGCAGGACAAGAAGCAATGGGTGGAAACTAATCAAGGAGAGAAGCAACTTAGAACTGAGGAGAAATTTCCTGACAGTGAGAACAATGAATCAGTGGAACAACTTGCCTCCAGAAGTTGTGAATGCCCCAACACTGGAAATTTTTAAGAAGAGATTTGATAATCTTTTGTCTGAATTGACATATGGCAGCGATGGCGAACCTTAACGGGTCATTTTAAGTGCTCCGAAGGCATCAGGGAAGCCTCTGGACGGTCCCTGAAGCCTTCGGAATGCTTAAAATGACCCTCCGAGCAAACCGGAAGTCACTTCCTGTTTGCTCGGAGGGTCGTTTTAAGCGCTCCGAAGGCTTCAGGGAAGCCTCCGGATGATCCCTGAAGCCTCCGGAGGGCCTCCGGGGGGCGGGGCGGGGGAGGCTCTTTTCACCCTCCCCAGGCTCCTATAAAGCCTCTGGAGCCTGGGGAGGGTGAAAAATGGCTTTTAAAAAGGTGAACTCAGCTGGCCAGTGCACGCATGCGCGTTGGCCAGCTGACAGGACAGCGCCTCGTGTGCCCTGACAAATGGCTCCACGTGCCACCTGTGGCATGCGTGCCATAGGTTTGCCATCACTGATATATGGTTTCCAGCCTAAGCAGGGGTTTGGACTAGAAGACCTCCGATAATTCTATTCTATTCTATTCTATTCTATTCTATTCTATTCTATTCTATTCTATTCTATTCCATTCCATTCCATCCCCATCCCCATTTCTATTTTTATTTCTATTTCTATTTCTATTTCTGGTCTGGTCTGGTCCGGTCTATTTCTATTTTTATTTCTATTTCTATTTATTCCTATTCCTATTCCTATTCTATCCTGCAAAAAAGAGACTATTTTTAATAATGATGGTTTCAGAGGGGTGAGCTACTAATTACACTTGCTTTCTGCTCATTCCTTAAGCCAAATAGCCTTTGAACCATGTATTTTATTTAGGCTTAAGCACCCCTCCTCCAGCTAACAACACGACTGTGAAAAATTATTTGCATTTGCCCACTTTTAGGTTTACACACAGACTGGGCGAGAAGGGAGAAGTCTCAAAGAGAGGCTCAGAGCAAGGCAGCTATGTGTGAGAAGAAGAAGAAGAAGACGGCGACTTAATGCTTAGAATAATTCAAGAGCACTGCCTTGGAGGAGACGCAGCTGTACCACGTTCCCCTGGGCTCTGGTATTCCTATGAAATATTCTGCGGTTGCTTATCAGAGCCTCTAAGACGAAAGGAACAGACACACAACTTAACAAAACGATGGCAGCAAGAGAGAGAGAGGTGTTTTAAGAACATATGTATTTCAGATGCATAAATTGATTTGTTTGCTTTCAGGTCCTGGAAATGAAGGTGTGATCAATCAAATGTCAGCATATTCCCTATGAAATTTGGTCTGGAATATTAAAGTGGGGGTTCTTTTTTTAGTTTTATTTTTAAAATGTGGTTTCTATTCGAAGAAGTAGAAGAATAGAGAGTGGCTAAGACGCTGAGCTTGTCGATCAGAAAGGTCAGCGGTTCGAATCCCTGGAGCCACGTAACGGAGTGAGCTCCTGTTACTTCTCCCAGCTTCTGCCAACCTAGCAGTTCGGAAGCACATAAAAAAATGTAAGTGCAAAAAATAGGAACCGCCTTTGATGGGAAGGTAACAGCGTTCTGTGCACCTTCGGCATTTAATAATGCCGGCCACATGACCACGGAGACGTCTTCGGAGAGCGCTGGCTCTTCGGCTTTGAAACGGAGATTTGCACCTCCCCCTACAGTCAGGAACGACTAGCACAGATGTGCTAGGGGAACCTTTACCTTTAGAGTAGAGTATAGAATAGAATGGAATGGAATATAGAACAGAATAGCAGTAGGAGTAGGAGTAGGAGTAGGAGTAGGAGTAGGAGTAGGAATGGAATGGAATGGAATGGAATGGAATAGAATAGAATAGAATAGAATAGAATAGAATAGAATAGAATAGAATAGAATAGAATAGAATAGAATAGAATAGAATAGAATAGAATAGAATAGAATAGAATAGAATAGAATTCTTTACTGGCCAAGTGTGATTGGACACACAAGAAATGTCTCTCCATGTACATAAAGAAGAAGCTCTCAATGTACATAAAAACAAGGAAGTGATAAGCCACAGCTCATAAATCATGATACAATCATAATCATAAGTTCCAAACCATGTGATAGATCATAAGATACTAATAGGAGAAGGTAGCAGGGAAGATGGGAAAGATGAGAAGATGAAAAAGATGAGAAGATGAGAATGATACCAGTAATACAGCCCTATTACGTCGGTAAATATCTTTAGACATAAGACAGTGCTGTGAGAGTTAGATAGCGTAAAAGATGGACTAGAAAACTCCAAACCTCCTTTCCGTTGTTCTGTATTCTTTCCCGAATCAAGTAGTTTTAATTTGGCAAACATCCATCTCCTTACTCAGTCTACCTTTCGCTGTTGTGTCTTGAATGAATGTTGGGTTTTAGTTTTTTTTTAATTCAAACAGTTCATCGAATGTTCACTGTAAACAGATCCACAAGTTGGACATGCAACAATTAAAAGAGTTATGTCCTCTGTAAATTCCAAAATGGTACCAACTGTTCATAGTGTGTCCCTCCTCCAAAGTCAAAACCGAAAGACCTCAATCCTTAGGGATGCCCCATTTAAGTATCCATCACTGGCAGGATCTCAAGGCCCCTTTTAATAATTTATGACACGGGTGTCAAACTCAAGGCCCAGGGCCAGCTCTGACCCACGGGGTGCTTAGATCTGAGCCCTGGGGCGACCCTGGAAACAGCGAAGGACCAGCCTGTGGTGCCTCTGACAGCAAAAATGGCGCTTGGGTGGACCACGGGCAGCACTCCCAAGCTCCATTTTTGCTGGCAGAGGGTTGCAGGAGCCCATCGCAGCTGAAAATAGAACTCACAAGGGCCGCAAACGGCACTCCCAATTCCATTTTCACTGGCAGAGGGCTGCACGAGGCTGTCACAGCTGAAAACGGAGTTCGGGAACCCATTTTTGCTAAAAAAAACCAAGTAAAAAACAAGATGGTGGCACTTATGGCACTGCTGATAGAACTGGTTCGGGCGCGTGTCTGGCTGAATTACTACTTACTCAGCCAAGCCAGTTCGAACCAGTTCGAACCAACCTCTAGTGTGCCTACTCTAAAGGAAAGCCACTGATCTCAGTGATGCTTGCTCCTTCCCTGCTCAAGCCAATCTGCCTTAGACAGCTTAATTGGCCAACTCCTTGTGTACTACAGAATTTTTAGTGTTTCATCCTCCCCAGGGGTAAGAAATAAGACTTAATTGGCTTTGAAAACAATCCTGTAATTAATATGAGAAAACAGTCTGTTCAGAGGTTGAGAAATTGCTCTCTTCCGAGCTATTTTACAAACAGTTTGCTCTCACGGAGTAGCTGCTGACTTCAATCTCCAAATGTGGTTTTTTGGAAATGGTGGTTGGTGGTGTGGGAAACACACCCTCTCGGTTCCGTAATCTCCAAGAAGGTTGAGGTTACTCAAGGCCTTAGCAGAAGCAAGAAACAGACTCCTCGCCATTAAAACACCCTCTTTATTTACCTCTTGTGAATTAATTGCAAGAGTCCGGCAAGGAGTTAAATGCAGCAGCAGGCCTTATCGGTTCTGTACGATAATTGCAAGGCCGTGAGCTCCCAGACGAAAGGCTACAAATTAAGTTCTGGTAAGCGGTCTTTGTGGCATGAAACACAATGAGCAAAAGCTTCAGAAATACGAACTGTTGTCTCCTACAACAGCCACTCCCTTTTCCATCTATTTATTTCCCAGCCGGGGAGGGGCCATTCTGCATCTACGTGTGCTTTGCTTCCTGAGTCGACTCTTTGTCCTCTGTTGTTCACCTCTCCTAACTGCTCTTTGCATACGTGCGTCTGGAACAGACCCCAGCTGTTCTTCCTCCCAACTCATATCACCCTCCAAAGGCATCTGCGAAATGTCAGACGGCCCTGGCTCTATCTCTGCGTCCGACGCTGAGCATCCATCAGAGCCTTCTCCATGCTCCAGAACTGGCCCAAGTTCCTCCCCAACCACCTCCTCATCCGAGCCTGCTGCCAGCTCCGTTGGCAGCTGACGGGCCACAACATGCCAGATTTCCACAGTTCCGCTGCAAATGGCGTTTGGAGCAAGGCATAATTGCCATGTCATCTAGCTACAGTGCATAAAAAGTTAAGTCTTCACCTTGAAGATAAGGCTTGCCTGCTCCTTATCAGCCTGCAACCCTTGGAAATGACAGATTCCATTTAGATAATTTCAATCCTGATGACCTTGGCACGTGTCCTTTCAGACAGAAGAGATTAGGAAGCGAGCAACAATAGCCTTCCTCTCTTTCTCTTGGTTTCTCCTTACAGCTGCTGTAAGGAGAGAGCTTTCTAATAAAGCCAATTTCTGGAGGATTAACCTCTAAAACCCAACTAAGGTTTTTTTCTCAGAGCCGTTAAGGCAGCCGCCTCTTTTTCCAAGGTGACACAGCTGCCTTTGAAGGTGCTGGGCTTTCATTGACTTTGCTATCTCAAGGGCTTGCACTAGGATGAAGATCAAAGGGAGAGAATTCAGAGGGATGAAGCTTCGGGCCTATAGCTCAGTTCTTGGACAAGAAGCAAAGGTAGATCAAGAGAGGAGAAGATTTGTAGCTCTGGCATGAACTGGGGGAGGGGGAGGTCCCTGGTGCTCTCTAAGCTTGGTTGTTTGCTTGCAGACATTTCATTACCTGACTAGGGAACACCTTCAGTGCTAATGAGAAAGGTGGGCTTCTCCCCTAGCACTGATGACATTTTCTAGTTGAGTTATGAAATGTCTGCAAGAAGACCACCAAGCTCAGAGACCACCCAGGACCTCATAGTCCTCCTCCTCCTCTCTACAAACCTCACTCCCTTCTAACACTGATGATGGTTCCTAGTTGGGTCATGAAACATCTCCAGAAAACAACCAAGCTCAGAGAGCACCACAGTCCTCCTCCTCCTCTCCTTTCTAGCACTGATGATGTTACCTAGTCAGGTAATGAAATGTCTGCAAGAAGACAATCAAGCTCAGAGAGCACCTAGGACCAATATAATCCTCCTCCTCCTCCTCCTCCTCCTCCTCCTCCTCCTCCTCCCCCTCCTCTCCTTTCTAGCACTTATGATGTTACCTAGTTGGGTCATGAAATGTCTTCAAGAAAACAACCAAGCCCAGAGAGCATCAAGGACCCCACAGTTGTTGTCCTCTTCCTCTTCCCCTCCTCCTCCTCCCAAACCCCACTCCCTTCTCCCACTGATGATATTACCTAGTCAGGTAATGAAATGTCTGCAAGAAAACAACCAAGCTCAGAGAGCACCAAGGATCCAAGCAACAACATATTTTGACATAATAAACAACCGGGAGGGGACACATTGCTTCAGAGGTGAGGTCTACAACTTCTTAGAGCCATTCCTAAGAGCCCTACCATCCTATTCTTTGTTGTGTGAAACTTTATCTGGTCACAGATACTGGGGAAAATCAACTCCCCCTCGCTAAACATGAAGTATCCAACTGGTCTCAGAACCGATCCACAGTGTTTCATGTCAGCCACAAAGTTTGGCCCCCTAACCAGAGGTGGCATTCAGCCAGTTCTGACCGGTTCTGGTGAACTGGTAGTAGAAATTTTGAGTAGTTTGGAGAACCGGCAAATGCCACCTCTGACTGACCCGCCCCCATCTATTCACAGCCTCCCGAGTCCCAGCTGATTGGCTGGGTCTTCTATTGCCCTGCACAGGAGAACGGAGCTCAAAAGCAGGTTAGTGGGATGGGGAGGGAATGGGGATTTTACAGTATCCTTTCTCCTGGAGTGGGGAGGGAATTGGGATTTTGCAGTATCCTTCTGCTGGGAGGGATAGGGATTTTGCAGTATCCTTCCCCCAGGAATGGGGAGAGAATGGGATTTTACAGTATCCTTTCCCCAGGAGTGGGGAGGGAATCTGATTTTACAGTATCCTTCCCCTGGAGTGGGGAGGGAATGGAGATTTTGAAGTATCCTTCCCCTGGAGAGGGGAGGAATGGGGATTTACAGTATCCTTCCCCCTGGAGTGGGGAGGGCATGGCGATTTTGCAGTATCCTTCCTCCTGGAATGGGAAGGGAATGGGGATTTTGCAGCATCCTTCCGTTGCCATGCCCACCCCCACCAAGCCAAGCCACCCCCACCAAGCCACACCTACAGAACTGGTAGTAAAACAATTGAATCCCATCCCTGCCCCAAACCCATTGTCTTCGGGCCAACTTGATTCAAGAGGAACATATCCATTCACATGGGAAACCTCTGGGCAAAACTGAATCCACAATGGCCCCTGGATAAAATCCACTCCATCCCGTCAGGGAGAGAAGAGATAAAGTTGTCCTCATTCACAAAGCCCTATCGATTTTTGGGAGGGGGAGTAAGGAGGGGAGGGGGGGTCACTTCCAGCAGCCAAGGTAACAAGCCACTTGTACAAGGGGTGTTGTTATGTTGATAGAAAGTCAAAGGTTGCAAGACAAATGGCTTGTTCCATGGCCGTTAAAGCTCTTCAGAAAGAGAAGTAATTTTAAGACAGTCTACAGGAAAACCGGAGTGATCGATTTAACCCCTTGTTACCCGCAGCCTTCTGTGCAGGGGGGCTTGAGGACAAGATGACTGCAAGGAATATAAATCCTTCCATCCTCCACCATCAGTCAGAACCAAAAGAAGCTTCTTGGATGAGAAGCAAAACATCTTAAAGCCAAAACAAAGAAAGTCCAGTTGCCTCTTGAAAAAAGCACCGTTGGGCCACTCAGTAGAAGACTTTGAAGAAAGTCAAGAGACTTTTGATGCCTCTCCTCCCGTGGTATGGAAAAGGGGGGGGAGATGTGGAGACTCTAGAAAGAGTGCAGAGAAGAGCAACAAAGATGATTAGGGGACTGGAGGCTAAAACATACGAAGAACGGTTGCAGGAACTGGGTATGTCTAGCTTAAGAGAAAGAAGGACTAGGGGAGACATGATAGCAGTCTTCCAATATCTCAGGGCCTGCCACAAAGAAGAGAGAGTCAAAAGCACCAAGAAGCAATGGGTGGAAACTAACCAAGGAGAGAACAATTCTCGAAATAAGGAGAAACTTCCTGACAGTGAGAACAATTTCAGTGGGACAACTTGTCTCCAGAAGTTGTAAATGCTCCAGCACTGTAAGTTTTTAAGATGTTGGATAACCCTTTGTCTGAAGTGATGTAGGGTTTCCTGCCTGAGCAGGGGGTTGGACTAGAAGACCTCCAAGGTCCCTTCCAACTCTTGTTATTCTGAAAAAGTTCAGAAGAGAATAGCAGTGTTCTAATATTTCAGAGGCTGCCACAGAAATATTGGGGTCAACCAGGGGTGGGATCCTACTAGTTTAATATTGATTCTCTGAGCACGCGCTTTGCAGTCCAGTCTCTTCTTGAAAGCCTCCAGTGATGAAACTCCCACAACTTCCAAAGGCAACTTCTGTTCCATGGGTTGATTGTTCTCACTGTCAGAAAGTTCCTCCTTATTTCTAGGTTGAATCTCTCCTTGTTCAGTTCCCATCCATTATTCCTTATCTGGACTTCAGGTGCTTTGGAGAATAGCTTGACCCCCTCCTTTCTGTGGCAGCCCCTCAAATATTGGAAGATGCTATCATGTCTTCCCTGGTTTTTCTCTTCCCTAGACCAGCCATGCCCAGTTCCTGCAGCCGTTCATTGTATGTTTTAGCCTCCAGTCCCCTCTTCATCCTGGTTACAGATTAACAGAGTTGGAAGGGACCTTGTAGGTCATCTAATCCAACCCCCTGCCCAAGCAGGAGACCCTACACCCTTTCTGACAGATGGCAATCCAGTCTCTTCTTGAAAGCCTACAGTGATGGAGCTCCCACAACTTCTGAAGGCATCGTCTGTTCCATGGGTTGATTGTTCTCACTGTCAGAAAATTCCTCCTTATTTGTTAGTCTATGATGAATTCTATCTTGTGTAAAACACTTACAGATATTAAGAAGAAAATATTGTGCAGGGGGAAAACACACAGCCTCCTGGCAAATAACATCTGATTACTGAGTTACCTACAGTAGTGTTGAAGTGCCTGAACCAAAGCTCTTTGGGTATATACAGTACCACTGTGAGCTGCGGTAATAACTATAATTTCAGCACTGATTTACAATACAGTTCAATCCAGCTTTCCTTTCCTCCCCCTTCTGATTAGATGTTTATGACACAGGCAAAACGTTCAGAATGCCAACATGGAAATATTGATATCGACGTATCGCTGAATGACTGCTAAGAAATGATGGCTTAACACCCATCTCCACCAAGCCTTATCTCGATTTCCTTCCTCTGTGGGTTCTTGGTTTCCTTGCACTTTTAAGCTTCTCCGTAACCTGACGGAGACCATATCATCACAGATTGAAAAGTGGACTCCAATCTTTGGATAAAGGTAAAGGTTCCCCTCGCAGATAGTTGTTCCCGACTCTAGGGGGCACTGCTCATCTCCGTTTAAGTGAGTGAGGCAGGGGGAAGGTTGGTGACACATTTTGTGCTAGGCTGCCACCCATTAATCATAAATCAGAGGTTTTCTTTAAAAACTTGTCCTTTATTGGCTGAGGTATGTGTGCCCCAACAGTGGGGATTATGTGTCTGTCCCCACCCCAAAAGTAGGATTTGTTCTCCCAAGAGGTAAAGGTAAAGCTTCCCCTCGCACATATGTGCTAGTCATGGCAGCGACTCAGTGGCTAAGACGCTGAGCTTGTCGATCAGAAAGGTCGGCAGTTCGGCGGTTCGAATCCCTAGCGCCGTGTAATGGAGTGAGCTCCTGTGACTTGTCCCAGCTTCTGCCAACCTAGCAGGTAAAAAATGCAAGTAGAAAAACAGGAACCACCTTTGGTGGGAAGGGAACAGCGTTCCGTGAGCCTTCGGTGTTGAGTCATGCCATCCACATGACCACGGAGACGTCTTCGGACAGCGCTGGCTCTTGGGCTTTGAAACGGAGATGAGCACCGCCCTCTAGAGTCAGGAACAACTAGCACGTATGTGCAAGGGGAATCTTTACCATTACCTATTGGGAGAGCAAAACCTACTTTTGAAGTGGGGACCCCACATAACTCAACCAATAAAGGACAACTTTTTAAAGAAAACCTCCCTGAATATCGCTGAAGGGAGGGGTGAAAAATCAATTTCGAGGTGACCTCCTTAGCGATGAAGGCTGGGCAGGTTGACAGTCCTCACCTCTTTCTTGTCCAATCTCCAGAATTGCCCCTCTTCTGCTATGGAATAACAAAACGCATTTGGCACCCACCAAAGACAAGTAAGTGGCCTTCAGCTTTGTATTGGCACCGTCAACTGGGTGATTTATGGGTGTTAGCCTAGCACAAAATGTGTCCCCAACCTTTCCCCTGCCTCACTCCAGGCCCCCTCTAATTCATCTTCGACACATTTTAATGACTACAGCCCTAAAACGTTTGGTGAAAGCGGAAGCCAAGACCTCCACCCCGCTTTCAAGCTGTAACACATCCTACCGCCCTGCTCTCCATTTGAACAGGCCTGTGCAAGTTTTACCGCTTTATAGAAACTCTAGCGAGGGAAGAAAGAAGAGTTGCCCACTATCCAAGAACGGACGTTAAAAGTAGTCAACTTAGCAGAGACGGCCAAAATCTCAGCGTATCTGAAGGACCACTCAGATGAGAAGTACAAGATGGACTGGAGAAGATAGATTGACTATATTCAAAACCAATACCGGACTAAAAAATGTCAGTTAGCTTATGAACGAAGGCATAAGGAATGCTACAACTTATTCAAGGTTAGTTTAATAAAGGGGGAGTTAAAGCACAAGAATAGTAACATGTTAAAATCAGTTAGCTTATGTTAGCGTTCGGTTGTTAGATGTTTGTACCCTGTATTTTGCTCTGGGAGGTCGGGGGGAGGGAGGGTGGGAAGAGGGAAGGTTAAGGGGGGTGATAATTGTAAAACTTATTTTAAAAATTTAATAAAAATTTAAAACCTTCCGTAAGAATTAAAATTAAAAACCTTCCGTAAGAAACTCAAGACCCACCTGTTCCAATTAGCTGGCCTGGCCCAATCGCAATCATAATTATAATCTAATTCTGACCTTCCTAGCCGGCATTTTAAATTTTTAAATTCTGGGGTATTTTAATTGCTTTTAATTGGTTTTAATCTTCAGTTAGTTCATGACTATAGTACAGACTGTGTGTTCAATTTGTTTTGTCTGGGGTTTTGTATTTTTGTTGTCTATTGCATATTTGATTTCTGTCTGTACACCGCCCCGAGTCCCTTCGGGGAGAGGGGGTGGTTTATAAATTTAATAAACTGAAACTGAAACTAAACTGAAAACTCTAACGAGGCCACACCAGGAAGACTGCAACGGGTTTTGGCCACCCAACTACAGAAAAGATGTTGAGACTTTGGGAAAAGTTCAGAGAAGAGCAACTAGAGATGATCAAAGGCCTGGAGACTAAGCCATACGAAGAACGGCTGCAGGATTTGGGGTTTGGTTAGTGCAGAGAATAGAAGGACTAGGGGGGGGGGGACATGAGAGCAGTCTTCCAGTATTTGAGGGGCTGCCCCAAAGAAGAGGGGGGGGTCAATTTATTCTCCAAAGTACCGGAAGGCAAGGTAAGAAACAATGGATGGAAACTATTCAAAGAGAGAAGCAACCTGGAATTAAGGAGAAACAGCTGGTCGAGATCGAATGCCTGACAGTGGGCAGAGATTGCAGCGTGCAATCCTGCATTTTAACCACTGTAATCCATGGATGGATGGATGGATGGATGGATGGATGGATGGAAGGAAGGAAGGAAGGAAGGAAGGAAGGAAGGAAGGAAGGAAGGAAGGAAGGAAGGAAGGAATAGCAATAGCACTTAGACTTATATACCGCTTCACAGTGCTTTACAGCCCTCTCTAAGCGGTTTACAGAGTCAGCCTTTTGCCCCCAACAATCTGGGTCCTCCTTTTACCCACCTCGGAAGGAGGGAAGCCTACTGCATTCTAACCACTGCGCCCCCAGACCAGAGGGTGTCTGTCTATCTGTCTGTCTGTCTCTTTCCTTCCTTCCTTCTTTCTTTCTTTCTTTCTTTCCTTCCTTCCTTCTTTCTCTTTCTTTCTCTCTCTCTTTCTTTCCCTTCCTCCCTCCCTTCCCACAGCAATAGTACTTAGACTTATATACTGCTTTACAGTACTTTACAGTCCTCTCTAAGCAGTTTACAGAGTCAGCCTCTTGCCCCCAACAATCTGGGTCCTCATTTTACCCACCTCGGAAGGAGGGAAAGCTGAGTCACTACTGCATTCTAACCACTGCACCCCCACACCAGAGGGTGTTTGTCTGTCTGTCTGTCTATCTGTCTGTCTTTTTCTTCCTTCCTTCCTTCCTTTCTTTCCTTCCTTCTCTTTTTTTCTCTGCCTCTTTCTTTCCCTCCCTTCCTTCCCACAGCAATAGCACTTAGCGCTTCCTGGTGCTTTCCAGCCCTCTCTAAGCAGTTTACAGAGTCAGCCTCTTGCCCCCAACAATCTGGGTCTTCCTTTGACTCACCTCGGAAGGATGGAAGGCTGAGTCAACCTTGAGTCAGTCCGGATCGAACCTCTGACAGTCAGCAGAATCAACCCGTTTCCAGAATATATATATATATTCTGGAAATGGATCAAAAGAGTAGTTTTAACCAGTGATTTATTTGTCTAGACAAGGCATCGCACTGAAGTCTTTCTTACTCACTCCTCCTTCACAGATGTGTAACTGTGTGGGTAGGTGTCTACGGATTGTTTTATGCTAATTGGGACCAAAAGTCATTTTCAAAAGCATGCCCAGAGCTTGAAATCCTTCTCAAAACCCAGCCTATTTTAAGTTACAGTGGAGGTAGGAAAGGAAACGAAGTGGGAATTTTTGGATTGCAGAAATGGCAAGGTTCAAATGAGAAACTCATGCGATGCTAGAAGAAAAAAAAAACAGAGCAAAGTCCCCAGGTCAGATTTTTAAAGGTGTTTGTCGTGTTGTTTTTCTTCCTTCGGAATCCTTCAGGTGAATTAAATCTCTTCTGAGATATAATTAAGGGAGAGAACTGTTCCTTGTAGGTGTGGAGGAACTGCTTTACGTTATGTTCAATCTGTTGTGGCCCGCCAGTGGCCAGCTGATCTGGCAGCAGATTCAGACAGTGAGGGGGTTGGAGAGGAACCTGGGCTAGTCCTGGAGTCTGGGGAAGGCTCTGCTGAGGGCTCTGTGTCGGACGCAGAGAGGGGAGCAGAGCCGTCTGGCAGTTATCAGCTGCCTTCGGAGTCAGACATCACTGGGGCAGAAGAACAGCTGGAGCCTGTTCCCAGTGTGCGCATGTGCAGAGCTGCCAGGAGAAGGGAACAGCTAAGGAACAATGGCCGACTCGGGAGTAAGGCCACACGTGGATGGTGAATGGCCCCTCCCATGGGGAATAAATAGGAGCAAAAGGGGAGAAAAAAAATCTGCCTCTGCCTCCCAGCAATTTACCTCCTTGCAGCAAATGGGGAAAATGGGGCTAGGGGAGGCTGCAATAGCCTGTGGCAATCCCTGCAGCCTGAAACAGCTGATGATCGGGAGGCCCCTGCTGAAATTGAAAGTGAAACAGGCTGTTTGATGCAAGAAGGCAAATTGCTGGGAGGCAGAGGCAGATGTTTTTTTCTTGTGCTAATCAGGGTGTTTTCTGTTTGCTGCAAGGAGGTAAGTCAATAACTATAAATGCCTATAGAATGTTCAAATTATTAGACTTATTTTTCAAAGACTGCTTTATTATTGTTCTAGACAACTTAACAAAATGAAGAAGCTTTTTAAAATAAGTGCTTGATCTGAAGAGGCTCGGTGCTGTTATATCTTCTCTTAAATAGCAGAAAATAACGTATACTTCCAGAAAGCCACATCAATTTTAACAGCATCTGTACAAGTATAGCCTGAAATGTAACACCACAAACAGTGTGTGTCTGTACTGTTTGCTGCAAGGAGGCAAGTTACTGGGAGGCAGAGGCAGATTTCCCCCCCTTGTTTTCCTACCCAGAAGTTAGGTGCATCTTATGTTTTGGAGCGTCTTATACTCTGAAAAATACGGTACTTTTGTTATTCATTAATAGCTCTGGTTGTTTGCACCTGACAGGTACCTTCTGCCTCCTAGGTGGCTCTAACATTTCCCACACTCTTTTATTGGCTGGTTCAGGCAGGAGAATTGCTTCTTGGGGCGATGGTATTTTTTGTCCCCGAAGGGAATTTGTTAATCACAACTCTATTTTCTGAAAGTGCAAAGCTCTTATTCCATTTCACCTCTCTATGATAGATGAAGGAGTGCAGTTCTCTTAAAGTTCTGGACTGTTACTTAATAGAAATTGCAGGCCATTTCCTGCCCTTCACCTTCCTCGTGTTAATGCAGTATCAGATCAATGCATTACTCTTTGTCCGAGTTGTTTTGTTTCAGTAAGCTGCTCCTGTCTCTACTTTATATGCCGCCCCCCCCCCTTCTCCTTTCTTATTTCCTTCCTTTCTTTCTTTATTGGGATCAAGAACATTTCAATGCAACCATGGCAGAGTTCACAAATGGGGAGAGGGGGGGGAGAAACTCAAGCATCAGCACATGGTTAACCTGGGGACAAACACATTTCTTTTGAGGACGTGGCTCCTGGGTTCCATTCCTCCCAAACTGACATTTTCCAAAGCATCAGAAGGCAAGATGAAGAACAATGGATGGAAGCTAATCAAGGAGAGAAGGAACCTGGAAATGGAAGCTCAGAGATGGAAATTCTGGTTCCAATTGCCGCCATAAGTAGAGGATTAATTGTATGTATTATAAAAAGAAGGCAGTGGCTTCTTAGAAGCAAGCAGCTTCAATTATGTGAATGTATACTTAAAATGGTATGTAAGAGAATTTAAAAAAAAAATTGGGGGAAAAAAAAGAAGCCAGCAACTTATGGCAAAATGATGGTGCTTCAGAATGCTTGCTAACTTCGGCTGTAAGAAAACATCTACCTTTTGGCGCAAAGGGATTCGGATTAGTGTTAGGCTGAGGCTGAGAAAATATCTACAGCCCCCTCACATCCTGGACATAATCTATTTCAATCTCTCCCCTATAGAGGATTGCACAGCAAAACAAGCATATTTATTTCCCCCGTGCCATCCCTCTACTGAACGCTTCAATTCCCACAGCACCTGTTTCTCATCTACTAATTTCTCCTAATGGTTTCCTATGTTTTATCGATGGTTGTTTGTAACTTATGATGAAGGACTGTCACTATGATTGTGACCTTTGACCTATGACTTGCTGTTTATATGTACACTGTAAACATATGCATCGTAGACAAATCCCTTGTGTGTCCAATCACACTTGGCCTATTCCATTCCTATTCCTATTCCTATTCCTATTCTATTCTATATTCCATTCCATTCCTATTTCTACTCCTATTCTATATTCCATTCCATTCTATTCCATTCCATTCCATTCCTATTCCTATTTTTATTTCTATATTCAATTTCATTCCATTCCTTTACTATTCCTATTCCTATTCTATACTATACTATATTCCATTCCATTCCTATTTCTACTCCTATTCTATATTCCATTCCATTCTATTCCATTCCATTCCTATTCCTATTTTTATTTCTATATTCAATTTCATTCCATTCCTTTACTATTCCTATTCCTATTCTATACTATATTCCATTCCATTCCTATTTCTATTTTTATTTCTATTCTATTCTATATTTCATTCCATTCTATTCCATTCCATTCCTATTCCTATTTTTATTTCTATATTCAATTTCATTCCATTCCTTTACTATTCCTATTCCTATTATATACTATATTCCATTCCTATTTCTATTTTTATTTCTATATTCCATTCCATTCCTATTCCTATTCCTATTCTGTTCTATATTCCATTCCATTCTGTTTTTTTATACTCTACTCTACTCTACTCCACTCCACTCCACTCCACACCCCACCCCACCCCACCCCACACTCCACACTCCACACCCCACACCCCACACTCCACACATGTCTGGTCTGGTCTGGCCCTCTACTCTACTCTGCTCCACTCCACTCCACTCCAATCCTACCCTATCCTATAACATACATTACATACACTTTTGAAAATGCTTTTAAGATGACTCTGCAGTTGCCAGAGAAATAAAAACCTCCTTGACCTTCCCAGAGGCTCCACTGTTCCAATGTCAGGAGTCATCCCATTTTTGCAAAATATGTAAATAGAGACGAATGAGTCCTACCCGAGACCTCCGGTATTATATTACAATATTCTTGGTGAAGAAATATGAGTTTGAAAGGAAAGGCTTAAACAGCTGTTGCTCTCCCGTGGAAAGCACCACCAAACAGCTGGGTACTCTGCTGCTCTGTTCTGCTTTGAGTCAGAAAACAAATCGATTCTACTCCAGATCCCTCGATTAATAATGTTTTTGCAGAATTCCTTCACTTTGACTATTCTGGGAAGAGTTCCCTCTTGTTGCAATGGAAGACTATAGCTGCACATTTTATTTTGTTTTTCAGATTTGCCTTGCTGAAAAAAAAGTCCCTCTGGTTTCCACTTTCTATATTCCTAATGAAGGAGACTTTTATGGTGATGAATCGGAAATGATGGAAGTCAACTAACAACCGGCAGGCAATAGGAACTGAAAATGTGATGTCAGCCTCTGCTTTGCTTACTTACTATCAGCTGCCATAGAAACGGGGAGGGTGGGGGCAAGGTATTTGGGACGGGAATAAATGGTACAGGAGTGATATGAAAAAGGGAGTTTTCTTCTCACCATCTTCCGTGCATGCTGGTGGCCGGTGTTTGGATTGGTCAAGGCCAACCGTCCTGCATACCAACATGGTGATGCCTTTTGGAGATGCACCCCACATGACACCTAAGGGAGTTGCAGATTGGACACTGGGGTGGGGTTGTTGGAGGGAGGGGGCTGGGTTATCATTTGATACGTATTTGTTCACGCCTTTCTGGCTCAGATCTTGCTCTACGTTCGCTGCTATCTTTTCATAACTAGTAAAAGTATATTTAATTCCACAAACAATGGAGTTAGGAGTTTTCTTTCTTTGTTATTGATGGAGGCACGCCTGACTTGTGGTCTCTTCAGAACCTCCCATGTTTTCCCAAAAATAAGGCCTGGTCTTATATTATTTTTTGTTCCAAAAGATACATCAGGGCTGATTTTTTGATTAGGTCTTATTTGGGGGCAAATATGGTAAATGCATCATTTTTATTTAATTTATTTATTTAATGTATTCATTTAGTCTAGCATGTATAAGATAATAGATATAAGCATATAAAAGATTATGAATCCATGAAATAGATACAAATAAATGGGCTTGTTGGGACAGGGACGGTAGGCACATTGGTGTGCTTATGCACGCTCCTTCAAGACCTCTTAGGAATGGGGTGAGGTCCACAGTACATAGTTTAAGGTTAAAGTTTTGGGGGTTTGGGGAAGAAACCACAGAATCAGGTAGAGCATTCCAGGCATTGACCACTCTGTTGCTGAAGTCGTATTTTCTGCAATCGAGTTTGGAGCAGTTTACCTTAAGTTTGTGTCTATTGTGTGCTCGTGCGTTGCTGTGGTTGAAGCTGAAGTAGTCATTGACAGGTAGGACATTGTAGCAGATAATTTTATGTACTATGTGTCAGGCCTGTAGTTATGGTTCTTTTAGGATCTTTGGCCTGCCACACTTTCTTTTAATTTCCTATGTGTTTCATTAGTGTAGTAGTTGGGAGGGGGGAATAGAAAGGAGTAGGATTGTGGAATGTATTGTTGTCATTCTTTTTTAGAAGCTCAAGGTCATCTTTTGTCTCCGCACCTCGACACCTGACCGGAAGCAGAGGGGTGTAGATGCCAGCGTGGAAGATGATGATTGGAACATGTGATGGATTATGGGGTGTGGGGATAGATCATGAACTTTCAACTGGGTGGAATTCCAGGATGAGAATCAGAATTGGAATTCCACAGCGGTGCTAATATGCCTGTATGATTAAATTGGAACTTTAAGGATGATTCTGCCTTGGTCTCTGATTGATTTCATGCATGGTATTTAGAACGCTGACACTATGCTTAAGTCAGACCGAAGGCAGCGTAGTTTTAGGTTGTCCAAGCCCAAAATTTCAAGCTTGGTGGTGTGGGTATTCTCTTGCAAGCAGAGGAGTGGAGGACTCTTCTCGTGAAGTGTCTCTGGACTCGTTCGATTGTGTTAATGTCCGATATGCAGTGTGGGTTCCAGACAGATGAGCTGTATTCGAGGATTGGTCTTGCAATTCTTTTGTATGCTCTGTTTAGTAGTTCTATATTACCAGAGAAGAAGCTTCGCAAGTTTAGGTTGACAACTCTTAATGCCTTTTGGGCAATGTTGTTACATTGGGCTCTGGCACTTAGATCATTAGAGATGAGTACTCCAAGGTCCTTGAAAGGGAGTGGGGTTGCATATGAGGTTGTCTGGCTGACAACCTTAACTGGGACTTATTTTGGGGATAGGGCTTATATTACAAGCACCCTGAAAAATCATGTGTCAGGCCTGCAGCCATCTTCTCTTTTGGATCTTGGGCCTGCCACACTTTCCCTTATTCTCCTATGCATTTTCTATTGTGGGAAAATGGGAGGGGGGATTGTACGGAGTTAGATGATAGGTAGCCATAACAAAATTCTTTCTAGAAAGCCAAGGTCATCCTTTGTCTCTGCACCTTTGCACCTGACCCAAACTGGATGGGTGGAAGCTGCCAGCATGGCAGTGGGAGATTGGACCATGGGGTGGACTTGTGGGTGTGGGGGCAAGATCTTGAACTTTCAACTGGGTGGGGAGAACCGGGAAGCTTTCAGATTCAGGTTTTCCCAGATGTGCCAACATGGCTCTCTTAATAAATTGGAACTTTGAGCAATACTTTGCCTCGGACTCTTGATTTATTTTTGGATGTTATTTGGAACCCCGACATCATGCTAGAGCTTATAAGACCTGGACTTATTTTCGGGGAAACATGGTAGGGGTTGGGGACCTCTGCTCTACCATAGTACAAATTTAGAAGAAGAAACAAATATTGCAGGCTACAATCTACAACCCCCTCCCTGCTTTTTCACCCTTGCCTGGCTAAAAGTCTTCAAACAGAAACAAAATTACCCATAGCACATTTTCAGTTGCTTGATTCGGAGATACATGTCACTTTATTTATTTCTCTATCTGTTGGTCTCCCTCTCTCTCTCTGTGTTTCTCTTTTAAAAATAAACTCTGTGAGAACCTTGGGGTACAAATTTCGCAAGCCAAAAGGTCTTTCCCCATTTAGTTTTTTTTTATTGTAGCACAAACTTTGCACGCCAATAAAAATGAACCGCGCATTTCCTCCGGCAATCCAGGAGAGCAAACCTTTAAATAAATATTATAGCATAAGAAAGAATTGGTGTCACGGCTGCTATTTTCTCGAGTCTCAGATTTATTGCCTTGGAAAAATGAAATCTTATTTTATACCCCCTTTTATCTATCAGCAATTGGAACATATGGCTACAGACATAAATTGGTTCCTTGGTTTAAATGCTTTCCTGAAACCTTCGACGAGAGCGATGCGGTTATATATCCTTATTTATTTATTTAATGTATTTCTACAGTCTTCCCACCCTGATTCTTTTTCAACCCTGGATGTGTTATATTTTTCTGGGTGTCAGGGTTGCATGATGGCAAAATTGAAAGTGGAAAGAGTAAATTATGACAAAACCAAAGCTTGAAAGTTGCAGCGAAAATGGTGAAAGAGAATCCAATTCACGATTAATCTTGAGTGTCGAATTTGGTCCTTTGGAAGTCTATCAAAGGGGCATTTGATGCTCAGAGAGGGACAGAAAGGGTGTCAGTTTGGGAAGGCTGTTGTTGCTCAACATCAGAAAGGAAACTGAAAAAAGAGTAGGAGAGAGAGAAGGAGTGGAAAGAGGAGAAGGCGAGAGGGAGGGGGAGTAGAGAAGAGAGGGATGGTAGAGGGAAGAAAGGGGGTAGGGAGGAGGAGAGAGGGAGAGGAGGTGGGGCGGCGGTGAAATAGGGTCTATAATATGGTGTACGGAAAGCAGAAGAGCAAATGGGAATTGTTGTGGGTTGATGGTAAGAGGAATTGATATAATATTGGATAATAGAAAATAGCGCTTGTAAAGATGTAATGGTATACTTGAGGTCACGTGTACGAAAATGAAAATTAAAAAAAAAACTTTTCAAAAGAAAAGAAAAGAAAGGAAACTGTTTTGGCCTGTTCTGTACAGTAGATGGAAGTGGAAATGGAGATGGGTGTGTAGGAAGTTATCACCCAGCCCTCTCCCAGAAAAATGAAACATCCTAGGAAATATTGAAAAGGCAGAATATTATATTTTCCTGGATGTAAAAAAGGGAGAAACACATTTTAAACACAAAGTCAATTCCTGCAGCTTCCTGCCCATCCCCACTTTGTCAATGGGCCATTAAGAAGGCCAAGCTAGTCCACTTTACATAATAAAGAGTTCTCCCCATCAGCTCCAGGGGGATGGGATTAAGGCATGATAATATTGGCACTTTACTCAACTGACCACATGGCATCTAAACTCAACCAAACCTGGATTCAAAACTCAGCCTAGAGAGTTGCCTCTGCATGGGCCCATGTGAGTCTGACAACCAATCAGAATACATTTCTTACACAAGAACAGGAAACAGATAGGTGGGGCCGAACAGATTATAAAAAGCCCTGCAAGCCCTTCTTCACTCTCTTCTCTTCCCTTCTCTTCTTCTCCACCAACATTGAAGCATGTGATCACCTTTTCTGTTCAGGGCTCAAGCCATGTGGTCCTGTCCACCATTAAAACCATCCTTCCAAGCAGCCTCCATGTCTCCAGTGTCTTTTTCCCCACTTGGAGCTGAACCCAGGAGGACATTTCTTCCAACAAGTGGATGGAGAATGGAGGCAGATGGAGATGGAGAATGATGGTGGAGATAGAAGTGGAGATGGATGGATGGAGATGAATGGAGTTGGAGGTGGAAATGGAGATGGACGGAGGTGGAGGTAGAGAAGCAGATGGAGACAGGCAGAGATGGAAATGGAAAGGGGTGGAGAGGGAGAATGATGATGGAAATAGAGGTGGAGATGCAGGTGGAGATGGATGGGTGGAGAAGATGGAGATGATGGAGATTGAGAGGGAGAGGGATGGAGATGATGATAGATAGATAGATAGATAGATAGATAGATAGATAGATAGATGATAGATAGATAGATAATGATAGATAGATAGATAATGATAGATAGATAGATAATGATAGATAGATAATGATAGATAGATAGATAGATCGATCGATCGATAGATAGATAGATAGATAGATAATGGTAGATAGATAGATAGATAGATAGATAGGGAGAGAGAGAGAGAGAGAGAGAGAGAGAGAGAGAGAGAGAGAGAGAGAGAGAGAGAGAGAGAGAGAGAGAGAGAATTCATCTTCAAAACCAGAAAGTGATATTTTTGACTTCTAGAATCAAGATAACCTAGAGGTTACACTATCTAGAGATACACAGAGCTGTGCAACACCTTAATTTGAAATGACTGAATTTGCCTGCCTCGTGTTGACATTCTGGCCATTCAATGGATGTTTGCACAAGTCACACAACCCCACTTCTCCAATCGTGTTGAAGGCTTGAACCAGAGTGGCTTGACTGAATGCCCATGTCTGAATGGACTCAAATGGTTGAACAGAGCACAGAATCCATATTAGCTCTTAGGCAATTGGTCCATCCCTGTGAGAAACTTCCCTGGTGGGACTGTGGGGCCATTTGTGCAAGCCTGAACACCTCCTTCAGAAGCCAGGCGACACATTGGCTGCATTTACACAGCACATTGCACAACAAAGGCATAGATTTGTGAGTGAAAAGGAAACACATGCTGTTTTTCTACCTCAAGAGGCCAGTCAGATGCTTTTAGCCAGTTGCAAAATTATTCAGCCTCTGGAAATTATTTAGCAGAGAGAGAAAGACAAAGAGAGAGAAAGAGAGAAAGAGTAAGAGAGAGGAGAGAGGAGAGAGAGAGAGAGAGAGAGAGAGAGAGAGAGAGAGAGAGAGAGAGAGAGAGAGAGAGAGAGAGAGATTCATAAGCACGTATTCTGCAATTTTGAAGTCAAAGTGGAAAAGCGGAGATAAACGTCCAGATTTGAAAGAGCTCTTTTGATGTTTTGTCTCCTAGTGAAGTTCTGCACTTCCGTTTTAAAGAAAGAAGAAGCTACTTGCTCACACTTCCAGTTTTGACAGTAGGCTATTACACGGTGGAGTTGTAGAAATTTTTACAAGCCTATCAAGACAGTCATTGACTTCTTTTTTCACAGAACATAAAAAGGCATGGTCCATTAAAAAAAAAACTTTTAAACCCACCTTTTTAAATGAAATACTCTTTTCAAGACCAACAGACTCCTAGCTGGAGAGAGGGAAATCTCACAGCTGAATGTAGTCTGGACCTCCATCCTTCCAGCCAATTAGAGCAGAGTTTGCAAAAAAAGCCAATCAGGTGTTATCTGATAATTAGCCCCTATTATTCACACTAATGGCAGATGATTCCAGTAACGAGTTTCCAACCTATCTAGCAACAAACACATTAACTCCACTGAATGGAAATTCTACAGAAATCATTTGTGTTTCCTTGGTGACAGACAGAGCTTACTCCTTAGTCGTTTGGTTTAGACATTTAGCAGATTAACAAGAGTTGGAAGGGACCTTGTAGGTCATCTAGCCCAACCCCCCCTCAAGCAGGAGACCCTACACCATTTCTGACAGATGGCAGTTCAGTCTCTTCTTGAAAGCTTCCAGAGATGAAGCCCACACAACTTCTGAAGGGAACTTCTGTTCCATAGGCTGATTGTTCTCACTGTCAGAAAATCCCTCCTTATTTCCAGGTTGAATCTCTCCTTGTTCAGTTTCCATCCATTATTCCTTGTCTGGCCTTCATGGAAAATAGTTTGACCCCCTCCTCTCTGTAGAGGCCCCTCGAATATTGGAAGACTGCTCTCCTGTCTCCCCTGGACCTTCTCTTCACTAGACTAGCCAGGCCCAGTTCCTGCAACCGTTCATCGTATGTTTTAGTCTCCAGGCCTTTGATCATCTTAGATAGATTCAGATGAACAGAGTTGGAAGGGACCTTGTAGGTCATCTAGTCCACCCCCCTCAAGCAGGAGACCCTACACCATTTCTGACAAATGGCAGTCCAGTCTCTTCTTGAAAGCCTCCAGTGATGAAGCTCCCACAACTTCTGAAGGGAACTTCTGTTTCATCAGTTGATTGTTCTCACTGTCAGGAAATCCCTCCTTATTTCCAGGTTGAATCTCTCCTTGTTCAGTTTCCATCCATTATTCCTTGTCTGGCCTTCATGGAAAATAATTTGACCCCCTCCTCTCTGTGGAGGCCCCTCAAATATTGGAAGACTGCTCTCATGTCTCCCCTGGTCCTCCTTTCCACTAGATTGGCAAACTCTTGAAAGAATATATGATTCCAGAGATGATCAGATTCTAGACACTGGCAGCTGATCCCATTCTCAGATGATTACAGCCAGCAAGGTCATAAAATCAAGCATGACTGGGGGATATTGAAAAATACAGATAAGATGAGCCATGGTGGTGCAGTGGTTAGAGCACAGTACTGCAGGCTACTTCTGCTGCCTGCAGTTTGGAAATTCGAATCTCACCAGGCTCAAGGTTGACTCAGCCTTCCATCCTTCCGAGGTGGGTCAAATGAGGACCCAGATTGTTGGGGGCAAGTAGGCTGACTCTGTAAACCGCTTAGAGAGGGCTGTAAAGCTCTGTGAAGCGGTATATAAGTCTAAGCACTATTGCTATTGCTAAGTCCTTGATTTATGACCACAGAGGCCAGGACCTCTGTGGCTAAGTGATTATGTGGTCATAAGGTCATTAGCTACCATGATTGCATGCTTGATTTTATGACCCTTTTTTGCAGTGGTTGTATTTGCTTAGCAACCATGCTGCTTCACTTAACAACTACTGCAAAAAAGGTCATAAAATCAAGCATACAATCACGGTAACTAATGACCTTATGACCACATAATCACTTAGCCAGAGAGGTCCTGGTCATAAGTCAACCAACCAGAAGACAAGCTCAAGATCAAAGGCCAGAGAGGGCATAAAACCAGGGACTCAGCATCTCAGTCCTTCCTTCTCTTCTTCTCCCCAACATTGAAGCATGTGATCACCTTTTCTGTTCAGGACTCAAGCCATGTGGTCCTGTCCACCATTAAAACCATCCTTCCAAGCAGCCTCCATGTCTCCAGTGTCTTTTGCCCCACTTGGAACTGAACCCAGGAGGACATTCCTTCCAACGCTACCTTTCCCCTTTCAACCTCTTAAACTTTCAATGTCTGAGACTTCAGCTCTTAGATTTCCAAAGAAATAAAATAGCTTTGCAGGCAATTCATATAGTTGGCTCAGATTTCACAGCTCCTCCCTCCCTCCTTGTCCCATCTCTTTCTCCTTACTTCATCCCTCCCTGCCTCCCTTGACCCATTTTCTCCTCCCTCCCTCCTTCCATTCCTCTCTTGTTCCATCTCTTTCCCCTTCCTTCCTTCCTTCCTCCCTCCCTCTCTCCCTCCCTCGTCCCATCTTTCTCCTCCCTCCCTCCCTCCCCTTCCTTTCCTTCTTTCCTGCCTCTCAACCTTCCCATTCCTTTTCCCTTCCTTCTTTCCTCCCTCCCTTACTTGTCCCATCTCTTCTTTCCTTCCTTCTCCTCTTCTCCCCCCTTCCTTCTCTCCCTCCCTCCCTCCTTTCTTCCCTCCCTCTCCTTCCTTCCTTCTCTTCCTCCCTCTTCAAGATTTCTCCTTGTCAGATTTTATACTCCAGATCCTTTGGGGTAGACAGGTTCAAAATTGCCAGTTGTGCAGGGGGGAAAAACGAGAGTGTGTCATTTCCCTTCCATTTGTCTCAGGAAGGCAAATATTAATATGCAAAGAATGGCATAATTTACCACCAGCTATGGAAGCCAAATCACTCTGTAGTGTTCAGCATTAAAAAGAGAGAGAGAAAGTTAGATAGCTAGATTGGAGCTATAATTTATACATTTAAAGATTTAGAGGAAAAAGGTTGGGGGGGGGAGGGAAGCGGCTTTTTTTCTTTTTTTTTTCATTATTGAAATTAAAACTTCAGCAAAGCTTCTCTTGCAACCCTTTGAGAGCATCTTTTTTTCTTTGTGGCATGAAAAGAGAAGGCTGCTTCATCACATTCTCTGCCTTGCAATGGAATGCAATCAGTGCTGGGCAGGAACCAAACTGAATTTTCTTTCCATATTTCAGGCCAAGGAAACCTGCTGGGTGTGTGTCTGTGTGTGTGTACACCCACCAGGGGTGGGTTCCTGCCAGTTCTAACCTCCTCTATAGAAGAGGTTCCACAAATCTACCATGCCGTTTAGAACTGGTTCCAGCTCCCTCCCCCTGCCCATCCGCACATCATCAAGATGAAGAGGGAGAGGAGGAATTCTGGGAGTTGAAGTCCACAAGTCTTAAAGCTGTCAAGTTTGAACACCCCTGGGTTTTTTTTCTCTAAAGAGTTAGGGGTGCAAGGGTCTTGTAACTTGACAGCTTTAAGACTTGCACACTTCAATGCCAGAGTTCCTGAGCCAACATGACTGGAGGAGGAATTCTGGGAGTTGAAGTCCACAAGTCTTAAAGCTGTCAAGTTTGAACACCCCCGGGGGTTTTTTTCTAAAGGGTTAGGGGTGCAAGGGTCTTGTAACTTGACAGCTTTAAGACTTGCACGCTTCAAATGCCAGAGTTTCTGAGCCAACATTTTGGTTGCTAAGCAAGAGCGTTGTTAAGTGAGTTTCACCACATTTCAGAAGTTACCCACGCCCACCCAGTCACATGGTTGGCAAGCCACTCCCACCCAGTCACATGGCCGGCAAGCCACTCCCACAAAGCTGGCCACACCTACAGAAGAGGTTCTAAAAAAAATTGAAACCCACCACTGGTACGGATGTACATAGGGCCAGAACAATTGATTTGATCTTAATATATATATTATTTACAGGTCTTAGAGAATGCTCCCTTCTGCCAACTATCAATCAGAATAGCTCTGAAAAGGACCTTGGAGGTCTTCTAGTCCAGCCCCCTGCTCAAGCAGTGGAACCTATACCATTTCAGGCAAGTGGCAGTCCAGTCTCTTCTTGAAAACCTCCAGTGATGAAGCACCCACAACTTCTGGAGGCAACTTCTGTTCCACTGGTTAATTGTCCTCACTGTCAGGAAGTTTCTCCTTAATTCCAGGTTGCTTCTCTCCTTGATTGGTTTCCATCTGTTGCTTTTTGTCCTGCCCTCTGGTGCTTTGGAAGATAAATTGACCCCTCTCTTCTATTGTGGCAGCCCCTCAAATACTGGAATGCTGCTGTCATGTCCCCACTGGTCCTCCTTTCCTCTAGACTAGCCAAACTTCAATCCTCCAACCGTTCTTCGCTTTTTTTAAGTCTTTAATCTTCTTAGTTGCTCTTCTCTGAGCTTTTTCCAAAGTCTCAACCATCTTTTACGTAACGTGGGGACCAAACCTGGATGCAGTATTCCAGAGGTGGTCTTACTAAGGCTTTATAATTATAATTAGAGAAGATTGTAAACTATAATACTCTCATTAATATCTGTTTTGGGTTCATAAATTCCCCTTTTTCTCCAAGTCTCAGGAAGTGGGAGCCCCAGGAAACCAAGTCCTTGGTTCTCTTCAACATTGGTTATTTGCTTGCAGATTTTTCTTTACCTGACAAGGTAGCAACGTCAGTGTGAGGGGTGTGTGGGCTTTGCTCCCTTTTAATATAGAGTGACTTGCCCTGCCAGTGTGGGTGTGTGAGTGTGGTTTTTCTCCTTGATATTTCCTTCATTAGGATATTGTTTTCCGCTTGATGGTTTGTCTGGTGTCAATCCCTGCTTATCTGTGTGTTGGCTACTGAAGAAGGTGTGTTCTGGTCTTGTGGGGACCACGAATGGATGCATTATTCCATACAACCATCATGTATTGGTGATGGTTGTAGCATCCTGAAGGTCATGTGATCACCATTTGCAACTGCCCACTAAGCAAAGTCAAGGAGGGGAAGCCAAAATTTACTTAACAATTGCGTGAGTCACTTAACAATTGCCGTGATTCACACAACCATGGGGGAAAGGTTGTAAAATTGGGTGTGGTTCACTTAACCACATCTTGCTTAACTCTGGTCCCAATTGTGGCTGTAAGTCAAGGCCTAAAGATAACTGTTCCCCTCGCACATACGTGCTAGTTGTTCCCAACTCTAGGGGGCAGTGCTCATCTCCGTTTCAAAGCCGAAGAGCCAGCGCTGTCCGAAGACGTCTCCGTGGTCATGTGGCCGGCATGACTCAATGCCAAAGGCGCATGGAACGCTTTTATCTTCCCACCAAAGGTGGTTCCTATTTTTCTACTTGCATTTTTGATGTGCTTTCGAATGGCTAGGTTGGCAGAAGCTGGGACAAGTCACGGGAGCTCACTCCGTTACGCGGCGCTCAGGATTCGAACTGCCAACTTTTCGGATCGACAAGCTCAGCGTCTTAGCCACCGTGTCCCAAAGTCAAGGCCTACTTGTGTGAATATATTGTGCGAACTCAGGCATCCCCGTGGATACGCTACCGCTTACAGCTTTCGGTGCTGTTTCTGTAATGTTGCTTTCCTAATCTTGCTCGGTTTGGCGCGATGGGTGACTGTGCCTTCGGCCGTATGGTCCTTTCGCACATCTGAATAAAAGGCATGAAAATGCTAATCATTTGTATAATTGGGAAGCGTCATTTTCAATCATTCAGCTGTCCATGCCGGGGAAACCCAGAATGGCTGGTTCTCTCTCCGCTTCTGTAAACCCAGATCAAAAGCCCCCCGAGAGGCATCCGCCGCTGGATGAAATTGACAAGGCTTTTATTTCACGTCAGTGGGCTGATGGGAGGCCTACCGATCTTTAATTGCAACGATCCGTTTCCACCTGGGCTTTGGAAGCGATTTGTTACGCTCGGCGGACCAGTTACGTGACATGGATATTATAATAATAAATATCTCTCCACACGGTTCAGGTAAAAGGCCACCTAACAATGTAGTTGCCACCTAACAATGCCAATTCTCTAGGGCAAATGTCCCGACGGGGTCCTTGCCTTTGAATTAAGCTCAATTTTAAAACAAGCATAAAGCCCAGCATGGATTAGCTTCGCTAAGAATGTGAACAACGAGCCCTGTGGAATCAGAGCATTCAACTGGAAGCCCATCTAAATAGGGATTCAGGATTTCTCCTCCCGGTGGGAATATCTTATTAACAGATTAACAGAGTTGGAAGAGACCTTCTAGGTCTTTTAGTCCAGGGGTGCCTAACCTTTTGGATCTCAGGGACCACTAAAGTCATAATTTTAAATCCTGTGGACCACTAATATGATCTGCCTAATGAATGGCTGGGTGGGCGTGGCTAGGTGGTCATGTGACTGGGTGGGAGTGGCCAACTTGATGTCACTCATGTTGTGGGGCGCCTCGCCGGCCTCTACTCACCCCTCCCCTCCCAGCCACTCTTCCCCTGCCTGCCGGGGCTCCTTAGGGAAGTTGCTGGAGCTAAGCAGCCACCAGGAGAAAGAGTTGGCAAAACAGTTTAGTTCAAATTGGATCTGACCATGAAGGAGGCTCAGCAGAACAACCTCACCGAGGACTAGGAGCATAGGCTTTCCAAGCAGAGGGAAGACCTGTGAGAGTGCAAGGCCAGGGACCGGCGCCTGGAGGCTCAGCGGGCTGAGATGGTCAGCCAGTTCCAGGCCATGATGCAGTCCCACTGGAAGGAAGCCCTCCGGCTCTCTGCCACCAGCGGCCCTTCCCTCCAGCCTTTGCCCAAAGCCCCCCACCAGGAGGCTGAAGCAGACCCCAAGTCTGAATTTCTGTCCCCCCTCCGACCCACACAAAAAGACACCAAAGGGGGAGACTCTCTGCAGCAACACAAGCGTTCATTGCACGTACCCCCTGATTTAGTGCAATATAAAAAATGCAAATCATTTTTCTGCAGACCAGCAAAATTTTCTCGCAGACCACCAGTTGGTGACCACTGATCTAGTCCAACCCGCTGCTTACACCATTTCTGACACCATTAACCCATTCTTGTCACAAAGGAATGCTGGAGTGGAATCCAGAATGTCCAGTAACTGGAATTAAGGAGTAAGTAAGAATCACAAATATCTGATCTTAAGAACATCAAGGTAGATCAGGACCCCAGCAAGTTCATGAGATGGATTAGAGTACTACACTTATATCTTCATTTTTAACAACAACTACTACTATTATTATTACTACTACTACCACTACCACTTCTTCTTCTTCTTCTTCTTCTTCTTCTTCTTCTTCTTCTTCTTCTTCTTCTTCTTCTTCTTCTTCTTCTTCTTCCTTCTTCTTCTTCCTTCTTCTTCTTCCTCCTCCTCCTCCTCCTCCTCCTCCTCCTCCTCCTCCTCCTCCTCCTCCTCCTCCTCCTTCTTCTTCTCCTCCTCCTCCTCCTTCTCCTCCTCTATCTGTCTATCCATCTATCATCTCCATCACTATCTCCATATCTGTCTATATCTATTGGTATATAGTTATTATATCTATACCACCTCTTTCTATTTCTACCTCTCTCTCCATCTCTCTATCATCTGTCTGTCTATACATACATGCATGCATACACACACACAACTACACACACACACAAACACACACACTCCTTCGGAAGCCCCAGAGAGTTGCTTTGGTGAGCAGTCTCTTTCCTGAGGTTCCTTTGAACAAACACGCAACAGCCTTTGATACCACATCTCCCTTCAGCAAAACTGATTTCAAGCAATGTTGTGCAGGAGGCTTCTCCCATGCCAGTCAATGCTAATTCCACTTGTGCTTAAATAGTTCCAAGTTTATATTCTTTAACATATGTATGTATGTATGTATGTATGTATGTATGTATTATGTATGTGTATAAATGGCTGTATGTGTTCCAGCATAACTTTGGAACGCCTCGAGCAATTTCAACCAAACTTGGTACATATTCTCTGGAAACAAACTGTGGGATTAAGAAACCTCTAAAAGCCTTCGGGGTGTGTGTGTGTGTGCTGTTAAGATACAGCCTGTTGTGCCTTCAAATGGCTTCTACTGTACTGCCATAAAATGGCTTCTACTGTGCAGCCCAGTGGAGTTGCCATGGTAACGACTCCACAGTCCTCCACAAGGGGGCTCCCTCTGGTAAGGGGGAAAATCTAACATTAGAAATTACATTTCGTCCAGATACTTCCCCCCTATAAATAAATACCCAGACAATGCCAGGTTATCGGCTAGTGGGGAAATAAAACCAGGAAAGAAGTGGGTGTCTTTTTTAAAATGATGGAACTTCATTTTTCTTATCTCCACTAAGTTGTTCCACAATGACTGGGGGTGTCACCCGGATATAAAATTGATGGCTTGAGGTTTGCACATGAGTTCAACCCAGTTATTATTAACCTTTTTTTTTTAATTTAAAAAATAATAATAAAGAGAGTCAGCTCTCGGCCCCCAACCGAAAGTCAAACTGTAATAAATGCCGGCGTTATTTTATTTTTATTTATGCCAGGAAAAGATAATTAAATGTCCCCTAAAACAAATGTTCTCGGCGTGAATTCTGGAGTTTTAACGGTGAATATGCTCCTCCGGGAAAGGGAGGGAAGACTCCGAGATAATTCACACGAATGAAAATGTATCAGTTGGACTATACTTTTGAGCGAGGGATGGTGCAGATTTATTTGATGCCGGAGGTGTTCCAAAGTTTCTCTCTCTCTCTCTCTCTCTCTCCTCTCTCTCTCTCTCTCTCTTTCTTTCTTTCTCTCTCTCCCTCCCTGTTACTCTTTGCCCCGTTATGCAGCTTTGAGCTCATGCGCGGCAGCTCCTGGAAATCTCTCATTTCGAGAGTTGATTGTTGTAGGGATGACTAACCCTTTTCTTGCCGTGTGTCGAAAGTGTGCAATGCATTGTGTGCAATATGCATGCAACAAGCCCCGCCCTTCGCGCATGTGCATGCAACCCCCACGTTCCCCCCTCCCCCTGCACATGAGCTCACCCCTCCCTGCGCCCCGTTTTGGGTCTAGAGGGCCTCCCTGCAGCCTCCGGGGAGCAAAAATGGGCCCTGGGGAGGACGCCGCAACACCCCTTGCTCCCCCCCACACCCCACGTATGTGTATGCAACCCCTCCCCCACATGCACGTACATCTCACGCATGCCCCCTAACCCTTGTGCATGTGTGGCAGAGACCCAAACATCAGCTGGCTGGTGGGAGTTGAGCTGGGGGCGACAGCTCATTTGCCCGCAGAGATGACTCTGCATGTCGCCTGTGACAGGCTTACCATAGGTTCCCCATCCCAATTGTAGCCCATTAGATGCTGATAACCATGGAGAGAAGAAAAAGCCCATTCCCAACAAGGGAAACAATGAGAGTACTTCAAGGTAGTCCATTTGTAAAGCACAGTTAGAAGCGCTACCTGTAGTTTCAGGTTACATTAAAAGAATCTTGCTGGACTGAGAGATGAAGGGAAGAAGGCATTAGATAGCAGAGGGAAGGAGGGGGGAAGGAAGGAATGGAGAGATGAAGGGAAGAAGGCATAAGAGGTAGCAAAGGAAGGGAGGGAAGGAAAGGGGAAGAAAGAAAGGAATGGTGAGATGAAGGGAAGAAAGCATGAGATAGCAAAGGAAGGGAAGGAAGGAAGGAGGGGGAAGGAAGGGAAAGGAAGGGAAAGGAAGGAAGGAATGCTGAGATGAAGGGAAGAAGGCATGAGAGATAGCAAAGGAAGGAAGGAAGGGGGAGAGAAGGAGGGGGAAGGAGTGAAAAGGAAAGAAGGAATGGAGAGATGAAGGGAAGAAGGCATAAGAGGTAGGAAAGGAAAGGAGGGAAGGAAGGAGAGGGAAGGAATGAAAAGGAAGGAATGGAGAGATGAAGGGAAGAAAGCATAAGAGATAGAAAAAGAAGGATGGGAGGGAGAAAAGTAGAGGGAGGAAGAAAAGAAGGGAGGGTGGGAGGAAAAGAGAGAAGAAAGGAGGGAGGGGAGAAGGAAGGAAAAGGAAGGAAGGAATGGGGAGATGAAGGGAAGAAGGCATAAGAGAGATAGAAAAAGAAGGAGGGAGGGAGAAAAATAGAGAGGGAGAGAGGGACAAAAGAGGGAGGCAGGGAGGGAGGAAACTCAAAATCTCAGCCTCTCCTTCTGCACCATTATTTTATGACTGGCCACTGCAAGGGTTGTGCCTCTCAAAATATTGGAGGTGGCGCCTGGCCACTGAAGCCATTTCTCATTTGAGGATATTGCTCTTATGAAGAGAGCATCGACCATTTATCACTGATATTTGGTAACTCAGCTGTCACTAAGAGAGATGTCGCGGCCAAGCAAGAAAAAGAACCCGGAGCATCGTAGCAAAACATTTTCATCCTTGCAGGTTTACTGCAGGAACAAACAAAATACTGCAGCAAGCTCATCCAATCTGTCGGGAATTAGCAAACGAGTCTTCTTCTCATCGCCGGAAATCCATTCCACCTGATGCCGACCTGATGCCCAAAATTGTCTTGGATTGCAATTTTCCCCGGGCGACAGATTTCCCTAGATCGCCTCTCTTGCATCTGTAATAGCATCTGTTCAGGGAGGGGGCGATTGTTTCCCTTTGCAGAGAACTCAGTTGATTCAAGGGCTCAGTGGCTCAGACGCTGAGCTTGTCGATCAGAAAGGTCGGCAGTTCGGCAGTTCGAATCCCTAGCGCCACGTAACGGAGTGAGCTCCCGTGACTTGTCCCAGCTTCTGCCAACCTAGCAGTTCGAAAGCACGTTTAAAAATGCAAGTAGAAAAATAGGGACCACCTTTGGTGAGAAGGGAACAGTGTTCCATGTGCCTTTGGTGTTGAGTCATGCCAGCCACATGACCACGGAGACATCTTCGGACAGCGCTGGCTCTTCGGCTTTGAAACGGAGATGAGCACCGCCCCCTAGAGTCGGGAACGACTAGCAGATATGTGCAAGGGGAAGTTTTACCTTTAGAGTTGATTTACTCAACCAGTCAGCTTTATGCCCCTTGTCCCGTAGGTGAAATTGGCCCATTTTTTTCTCCAGTTGAATATTCTGCTCCGATCGCGATTGGAACGCCTTGGCTAACAAAGTAGAAGCTTCACAGAGTCACAGACTCATGACACAACCATGGGAAGGTAATTAGTCCTTTTATCAAAATCTTGGCAAATGGAGACCAAAGCATATTCTCTATTCTATTCTATACAATACAATACAATAGTAGAGTTGGAAGGGACCTTGGAGGTCTTCTAGTCCAACCCCCTGCCTAGTCAGGAAACCCTATACCATTTCAGACAAATGGCTATCCAACATCTTCTTAAAGACTTCCAGTGTTGGGGCATTCACAACTTCTGGAGGCAACTTCTGTTCCACTGATTAGTTGTTCTAACTTCAGGAAATTTCTCCTCAGTTCTAAGTTGCTTCTCTCCTTGATTAGTTTCCACCCATTGCTTCTTGTTCTACCCTCAGGTGCTTTGGAGAATAGCTTGACTCCCTCTTCTTTGTGGCAACCCCTGAGATATTCTATTCTATTCTACTCCGTTCCATTCCATTCCATATTTTCTATTCTATTCTATTCTATTCTATTCTATTCTATTCTACTCCACTCCACTCCACTCCACTCCACTCCATATTCTATTCTATTCCATGTTCCATGTTGGAATATAAGAGGAGAGTTTTGGGGTAGGGGGCACTCATGCTGATGATTGTAGCCCACGAAGATTGTGGCAGCTAAGTGTCCTCTTCTGATGCCATGGTTCTGTCTGGTGGGGGATGGTGATCTACTGAGAGAGAATAAATTAAAAAATGCTTTCATCTCCTTGGCTTGATTTTAACCCAAATGACCCTTACCAACACTAAGATTATTCCCTTGTGTCTTTTTTCTTGATCTCTGTGCCAGGGTTCCAAGTAACGCCCCCAACGAAAGAAGGCTCTGAGGCTTGAGTTTCCTCAGAGTTCCGTTTTGTGAGAGATGTCATATTGGCACATCTGGGAAAATCCGAATCTGAAAGCTTCCAGGTTTTCTCCACGCAAACAAAAGTTCAAGTCCCTGCCCAGTACCCACATGTCCATCATATGGTGCAATCAGGCACCGTCCCAACTGGAGATGCCTCCCAGTCACACCACTCCAGATGTAGGGAAAGATGTCCTTGACTCTCTGAGAATGGAATGTTATTTTGACTATATATCACTCATACTCCATATAATCCCCCCTCCCAGTTTCCCACAGTAGAAAACTGTGGCCTGAAGATCCAATGTAAAAGACGGCTTCCAGGCCTGACATGCTGCCCCCCTTCATCAGAAGATCTTAGAAGGCTCTTTTATCTTCTAGAATTCCTAGCAGTGAACCATACCGCTTTGGAAATCTAGAAGTCCTGAATTCCAAGCATCAGAATCAGCAAAACCAATCCATTTATCTTCAGGAGGAATTTCTTGGTAGGCATCAACAGGTGAAGATCAACATGTCACCCAAACCATCAATCATTTTCCTTCTACGTCTTCTTCCACCCACCGTGGCTACAATGATGGGTTTTTAACCCTTCTATTTTAACCATCTGACTTTAACCTACCTATCAACTTAAGGAGAGGTAATTGAGGCTTTTGGCTTTCTCTCTCGGTGAAAATTATTAGCTCTGGTTTCTCTGACAGCTGTTTCCTCTTGGAGCATATAAACAGGCTGAGAAAAGGAGCTTCCTTTTGAGTCGTTTCCCCTAAATAAAGGATATTTACAGCCTGCTGCCAAGGATGAAAAGAAGAATAAGAAAGGAAACCAGAAACTTTTGTTCATATGGGGAGAAATCTTGTGGGAATTTAGATTTCGGTAAAGTGCTACACCCTTCAAACAAAAGTGCATCTAGTAAAGGCTGTGGTTTTCCCAGTTGCAATGGATGGCTGTGAAAGTGG
The DNA here is from genome assembly GCA_029891615.1 of Natrix natrix natrix. Taxonomy (NCBI): domain Eukaryota; kingdom Metazoa; phylum Chordata; class Lepidosauria; order Squamata; family Natricidae; genus Natrix; species Natrix natrix. The sequence goes on from JAKRSK010008287.1 coordinate 1,058,164, forward strand.
GACCATAAGGACGGCTGAGCACCAAAGAATGGAGGCCTTTGAACGATGGTGCTGGAGAAGACTCCTGAGAGTCACTTGGACTGCAAGGCCATCCAACCGGTCTGTCCTAGAGGAAATCAACCATGACTGCTCTTTAGAAGGCCAGATCCTGAAGAGGAAACTCAAAGGCTTTGGCCACCTAATGAGAAGGAAGGACTCCCTGGAGAAGAGCCTCATGCTGGGAATGATGGAGGCCAAAAGAAGAAGGGGACAGCAGAGAATGAGGTGGCTGGATGGAGTCACCAAAGCAGTAGCCTTTGATGGACTCCAGAGGATGCTAGAGAACAGGAAGGTCTGGAGGAATGTTGTCCATGGGGTTGCAATGGGTTGGACGTGACTTTGGGACTCGCAGGTGTCTTCTCCAGTACCATCGTTCAAAGGCCTCCATTCTTTGGCGCTCAGCCTTCCTTATGGTCCAACTTTCACAGCCATCCATTGCAACTGGGAAAACCATAGGTAAGCCTTATCAATCTCAATTCTAGGTTCATAGGAACCAGGACCTTATCTCATTTGAGCCAAGGTGAAGTGGGATGCGAGGAAGCTTAGATGGCATTTGGTTCCCAGCCCCGTTTTCGTTTCTCCTGTTCTCTCACAGTGGAAAAGAACTTCGCATATATTTTCTTGACTGTCCAGGGAAGGAGGGGAAAAAAATAACCCTGTTTTGCGAAGATTAAAAAAAAAGAGGGGGAAAGAGCACATTTCAGCACATTGGATGGATAAGAATTTAATGAGGATATAATCAATAGTTATTGCTCTCCTCCAGTGGGATGAAGCAATCTGTTTTGCCCAAAACATTACTTTTCAAACCGATTCCACACTGTCCCATCTTCTCGTCTCAGCACTTACCAACAGAATATATTCACGATCCTTTATTAGACAACTGTCTATAGGAAGAGGGGGAAATGGAAATTAAATGCACTATACTTTCACGAATTGTTGCCACTGGTTGAAAGGAGTATTGATTAACCGTCGGCCTCTGATGACACAATGTCCCTCTATTCCTTCCTTTATCTTTCATTACTGGCCAAACAAATGTTGCTTTGTTTATCTATGTTGCTACCCTGAGCGTTTGATCATCATTTTTTTAGCTCTTACTAGCTGGACACCTGTGCTTCGCGACGAAACTATGTGACCGGGCATTGCAGGAGAAATCCAGTTGAATCCGTTGGCTCAGAGGTGGTCGGTGATTGAAACACAGAAGGGAATATCGCTCCCACCGCCTTGAGTCAGGAAGCAGTTCCATAGGTGGAAGGTGTAGACATTTTGGTGAGGTACCAACGTTTAGTACTGTAAGGAGCCCCAGACGGCTCCTGAGTGAAGGAGTGGAATGTCTGCCAGTTTGAACTGAGGTAACGGAATGTGAGGCAACTTGCAGTTGAAACAGAGTTCTTTTCAGGTGGGGAGGGGGAGTAGAACTCCTTAGCAGCGTGTTAATTACTCTGTAAGAAATGCTAGTGATCTGATGGTCATTTCAACAAATCCTTTCTTAGTGAGCACCTAGAAGTCAAGAGGAACATAGGTGCCAAAGTGGGACTCCTTGGACCACGAAGAGAGCAGCCATCCTAGCTGGGAGGAGGAATCAAGCGAGGAACTAGCCTGGATTCCTTATGTAAGCAGAAGAGGTCAAGGTCTTCTAGAGCCTTATTTGGTCATCCCCAGGAGAAAGCTGCCACTTTGGAGAGATTCCTATGAAAGAGGCATGGAAAGAGGAAAGTAAGTAGTTAGAACTCTATATGTGTGGGTCAGGCTGTCTGCAATTCAGGCTTTGATGGGCAACTGATGATGGAGATGGAAGGGAAGAAGGGGAAGGGTTAGCTTGCATCAACTATTTAAAATAGATCCTCCTTGCCTATGTCTGAATGGGTTGACATTGATTCTTTCAAACAAAACACTGTTACCACTAGAAGAGAACATTTGCAGTCCAGCAACATTGACAGGGCAATCCACTGGATAAGAAAAACGAAGCCCGCTCCTTTAAACCTAGTTGGGTAATGAAATGTCTGCAAAAAATCAATGAAGCTTAGAGAATGCCAAGGACCCCACAGTCGTCGTCCTCCTCCTCCTCCCCTCCTCCTCCTCCTCTGTCTCCCTCTCTTTCTCTTACCTCTGCAAAGCCCACTCCCTTCTAGCACTGATGATGTTCCCTAGTTGGGTCCTGAAATGTCTGCAAGAAATCAACGAAGCTTAGAGAATGCCAAGGACCCCACAGTCCTCCTCCTCCTCCTCCTCCTCCTCCTCATCTGTCTCCTTCCCTTTCTCTTATCTCTGCACTCCCTTCTAGCACTGATGATGTTCCCTAGTTGGGTCATGAAATGTCTGCAAGGGAACAACCAAATTCAGGAAGCTCTAAGGATGCCACAGTTATCGTCGTCCTCCTCCTCCACCACCACCACCTCCTCCTCCATCTCCTCCTCCTTCCCTCCTCCTTCCCTCCTCCTCTTCCTCCATCTCCATCTCCTCCTCCTCCACCACCACCACCACCACCTCCACCTCTACCTTCTCCTTCTCCTCCACCACCTCCTCCTCCTTCCCTTCTCCTCTTCCTCTTCCTCCCTCTCCATCTCCTCCTCCTCCTCCTCCTCCTCCTCCTCCTCCTCCTCCTCCTCCTCCTCCTCCTCCTCCTCCTCCTTTCAAACACCACCCTTTTTTAGCACTTACAATGCTACCTAACTAAGTCATGAAACATCTGCAGGAAAATACCCACGTTCAGAGAGCAACACTTTAATTACACTTTAATTTTTAATTATATTTAATTTCTAGGGGTTTTTAAATACTGTATTTTAATTGTTTTTATTTATCAGCCGACCTCCTCCTTGTGTGTGTCTCAGTATATGTCTCTGTTATATGTTTGTTTTGTCCACATATTTATTTCATATGTTTCATTGTACGCCGCCCCGAGTCCTTCGGGAGAGGGTGCGGCTAAGAAATAAATATATTATTATTATTATTAACACTGACCCTGCAAACCTCATTCAGATGAACAACAAACGATCCATGTCTGAAGGTGGGTCAAAAAAATGTATCTGAAAATGGATGAACAATGCTTCTGGTTTGCACAGGAAGAAGATAAGAGCGGGTTGGAGTCTATTTTAAAAAAAAAATGAAGTATGAGATGGATTTGGGTGAAACATCCCCGCCTGCCAAACAACATTCACATCAGGAACTGAATCTGATAAATTGCCATCCCTTTCCGAATTCTGTGCTCATCGCAACGATCTTCCCGATTGATAAATTTGAAATTATTGGCAGAGGTGGATTCTGGATGTGCTTCTCCATCGCCATTAAACGGATACAATTGGAACACCAATTCAAGTATCCTTCATTTAATGCTTCACCCTTCCTGTAACCCCCTGGGTCCATTTATTCGATGCATCAATTACAAACTTGACATTTTTATGGGGTGTCTCTCATTTTAATAGGGTTTCGGAACCACATTATGATCAGCCGGAGAAATGCTTTGTTCAAGGAAGGAGACAGTAATCACTCACAGACCAGAACAGAATAGTAAATGACATCGTTCTTACAAAACGTGGGGTGAGACGGGGGGCAGGGGGAAACCAAGCTTCTAGAGCTGGTTGAAGAAAGACTTTGAGAATGACACGAAAGCTCATTGCTTAGAGTTACATGGCATCATAGTCCCATCAATTAATTTGGGGGATCGGGGTGGGTTTTATTTATTTGTAGCTTGGCTTGGTGCCTTCTGAAATAAACCTGGCTTTTGTTTTGCAAGCTTTCTGTTGACCCTACAAAGCACACGACGACAGCTCCGAATGCCGTCACTGCATCTGGAAGGTTATATGTGTTTAGACAGTTGACATTAAATATTAATCTAGTGTGCCTATTCCAGATCCAACAATGCAGCTCACATCATGATTATCTCAGCTAGAATCACCCAAGGTCCTTCTAATTGGGCACTTGATGACCAAGGGCAGCCTGACAGATCTTTTCTGAAACTCATGAGCTGAGAGGCAAGATCTTTGAAGCCCCCCCACCCAGCAGTGGGATTCAATTTTTTTTTACTACTAGTTCTGTGGGTGTGGTCTGGCTTGGTGGGTGTAGCAGGGGAAGGATACTGCAAAATCTCAATTCCCTCCACACTCCAGGGGAAGGATAGTGTAAAATCCATATACTTTCCTCACTCCAGGGGAAGGATACTGTAAAATCTCCATTCCCTCCACACTCCGGGGGAAGGAGACTGCAAAATCCATATACTTTCCCCACTCCAGGGGAAGGATACTGTAAAATCTTCATTCCCTCCACACTCCAGGGAAAGGATAGTGTAAAATCCATATAGTTTCCTCACTCCAGGGGAAGGAAACTGTAAAATCTTAATTCCCTCCACACTCCGGGGGAAGGATACTGCAAAATCTCCATTCCCTCCACACTCCGGGGGAAGGAGACTGCAAAATCCATATACTTTCCCCACTCCAGGGGAAGGAGACTGTAAAATCTCCATTCCCTCCACACTCCGGGGGAAAGATACTGCAAAATCCATATCCTTTCCCCACTCCAGGGGAAGGATGCTGCAAAATCCCCAGCCAGAGGTGGTATTTACCAGTTCTCTGAACTACTCAAAATTTCTGCTACCGGTTTGCCAGAACTGGTCAGAATTGGCTGAATACCACTTCTTGCCCCCACCATCAACTCAGCATAGATAAGTAGTAGGACTCAGCTTCTGAATATCATGGTTGCATTGAGCTTTTGTGGGTTGACCTACCTCTTACCCATTGATTTATTTCATCCCCTTTTCAAAATTCTGATCTGGGGCCTGCTTCAGCCTTCTGGTGGCAAAGAGCCGGAGGGCCTCGTTCCAGTGGGACTGCATCATGGCCTGGAACTGCCTGACCATCTCAGCCTGCTGAGCCTCCAGGAGCCGGTCCCTGGCCTTGCACTCCTGCAGATCTTCCCTCTGCTTGGAAATCATCAGTTTACCAAGTTTGGTTGAAATTGCTCAAGGCGTTCCAGAGTTACAGTAGTACAGTAGAAGCCATTTTAAGGCACAACAGGCTGTATCTTAACATAACATACACACTGATGGGTGCTAGGGGTGTCTTACCCCCAGAATATTTTTCTCTAGAGGGTAAGTAATCTGTGTACCAAGATTGGTTGAAATTGCTCAAGGCGTTTCAGAGTTACAGTAGAACAGTAGAATCCAGTTTAAGACACAACAGGCTGTATCGTAACATAACATACACACCGATGGGTGTTAGGAGTGTCTTACCCCCAGAATATTTTTCTCCAGAAGGTAAGTAATCTGTGTACCAAGTTTGATTGAAATTGCTCAAGGCATTCCAGAGTTATGCTGGGACACACACACACACACACACACACACACACACACACACACACAGAGAGAGAGAGAAAGAGAGAGAGAGAGATCCACTGATAGATATATATAGATAGATAGATAGATAGATAGATAGATGGATGGATGGATGGATGGATGGATGGATGGATGGATGGATGGATAGATAGATAGATAGATAGATAGATAGATAGATAGATAGATAGATAGATAGATAGATAGATAGATAGATAGATAGATAGATAGATAGATAGATAGATAGATAGATAGATTTCCTTCTGAAAAGTGGATTGGTCCCCAAAATATATTTGCTAGCATCAAATATAGTATCAATCAGAAGATATTTGGGGAGATATTAGAGTCATCCCATGATCGAATTAGGAAAAGACATCAAGGTTTTGGTTTCTTTATTTTTCTTTCTAAATAAATTGGCCAAGTTAACCACTCCGGCGTAGATTTTTGTTCCCCGTTTCATGTATTCCGATCCAGAAATCTTAATTGGATGCAATGTAATTTTCTTTCGTTATAGGTAACACATTTTAAAAACTGATCAAACGTCTTTCTTCCTTCCTCTCTTCATTTTCTCCTGGCTGTCCCCCCCCCCCCCTGTCAAAATTGCCAGGGGCGGGGGAGGGAAATCTGCTCACCAATTTAACAGATTAAATTAAATGGGTGGATCGGGCAGTTTCGCTTGTCTATAAATTTATCCTTACTAAAATCCATTCATTTATACAAGCTTCATTAAATTAGTAGATGTAGAACTGGATCTCAGGATACATCATTCTGTTCCTTCTGCTTTTTTTAATATATAAAAAAAGCTATCCTTTATTACACACTTCTAATTATGAATACTGACAATTTCTGTCACGGAATTTATCGTGGAAAGAAGCCAATTTACCTATATTACAGGTTGAAATGATGGGTTCTTTCGCTGTTTCCCCCCCCCCCCCCGCTTCCCCAACCAAACAATGTTAGTCTTGCGTTTCCTCTTCCACATTCTACAAACTCACACACATGGGAGAAGACCTCTCCTCCGTTTGACTTTGGTTTTATGTCTTATTAATTCATTAATTTTAATTGTTTTTTTTTAATTTAGAACATAGAATAACAGGGTTGGAAGGGACTGTGGAACTATTCTATTCTAGTCAAGCTATTCTCCAAGGCACCTGAGGACAGAACAAGAAGCAGTGGGTGGAAACTAATCAAGGAGAGAAGCAACTTAGAACTGAAGAGAAACTTCCTGACAGGTAGAACAATTAATCAGTGGAACAGAAGTTGCCTCCAGAAGTTGTGAATGCCCCAACACTGGAAGTCTTTAAGAAGATGTTGGATAGCCATTTGTCTGGAACGGTATAGGGTTTCCTGCCTAGGCAGGGGGTTGGACTAGAAGACCTCCAAGATCCCTTCCAACTCTACTATTGTATTGTATTGTATTGTATTCTATCCTATCCTACCCTACCTTTTCCTACTCTATTCTACTCTATTCCATTCTCTTTTCTTTTCTCTTCTCTTCTCTCCTCTCCTCTCTTCTTTTCAGAGATGGTATTCAGCAGGTAGTAGAAATTTTGAGTAGTTTGGAGAACCAGTAAATGCCACCTCTGTGCCCCACCCCCATCTATTCCCTGCCTCCTGAGTCCCAGCTGATTGGGAGGCAATGGGAATTTTGCAGTCACCTTTCCATGGAGTGAGGGGGGGGGGATGGAGATTTGAAAGTATTCTTCCTCTGCCATGCCCACCAAGCCATGTCATGCCCACCAAGCCACGCCCACAGAACCAGTAATAAAAAAAATTGAATTTCACCTCAGCTTCTATTCTAATGTACTTTTATTCTATTCTATTCTATTCTATTCTATCCCATCCCATCCTACTGTATTCTATTCTATTCTATTCTATTCTATTCTATTCCATTCCATTCCATTCCATTCTATATTCTCTTCTCTTCTCTTTTCTTCTATTCTATTCTATTCCATATTCTATTCCATTCCATTCCATATTCTATTCTATTCCATTCCATTCCATATTCCATTCCATTCCATATTCCATTCCATTCCATTCCATATTCTATTCTATCCCATCCCATCCCATCCCATCCCATCCCATCCCATCACCTTCTCTTCTCTTCTCTTCTCTTCTCTTCTCTTCTCTTCTCTTCTCTTCTCCTCTCCTCTCTTCTTTTCTCTTCTCTTCTCCCAGGTTAATGACAACACGGAAATCTGCTATGGAGTCATCTTCACGTTCTAACGAATGGAAATGATGACTGACTGTAATGCAAAGGCCTACTTTTGGCTAGAGTCAGGTCTCATATTCTTACAGCTGCGCATGTCCATACCTACAGTAGCAACTTGTTGGTGAATTTGAGTTATGTCCAATGCAGAGGGGAGGGGACACAGAGGTAAAGTTCAGACGCCATTAAGTGTAAATCAGTTTTGGCTCCCGCAGGAGTACACACCAAAATGTTGATCCTAATAAATGAATGGATTTCTTTTGAACTTTTGTCTCGAGGCTCGTAAATTAATTAGGTCATCTTCTGGCCTAATTACACCACTGGCCTTCACACCACACCACTCCACTCCACTCTACTTTCTTTATTTTTATTTATTTATTAGTCAAATTTATATAGCCACCCAACTCAAACATAGTCTTCTCTTCCCTTCACTTTTCCTATCCTTCCCTACCCTACCCTATCCTATTCTATCCTATCTTATCCTATTCTGTTCAATATTCTATTCTATTGTAAAACGTGTTTTTTAAAATCTTTTTTGAGCCTCCCAGAGTTGTTTTATCAGTGAGATGGGCAGCCTATCAATGTAATCAAGAATTAAACCTATGTCTTCATTTTCAAAACTGATGGAATACGGTTGCAGCCAAAGAGGGGACCTCTTCGTTCACCCTGTCGATTTATTCAGCCTGGTACATCTTTTCTTCCCATTAGAAAATCCAAAAATGAGGCCACCCAAACATCACAAACAGAATGCACGAAGGTGCTGTATTATTATTCACGGACTGCGGGTCTACCTCTTAGAAATGACAAAAGAGGAAAAGGCAAGGGACAATCCATAATAATGAATGTTTCTGAAAGAAAATGTAATTAACTGATAGATCCCCTGGAATGCACACATCCAAAATTTAAATTTCCAGCCCTTTTGAAAATCTTGAACAGATCCCTTTGTCTTTCGGTTCTGAAGGAGCATATCTGGCGTTCTAACCAATTCCTTCCTTCCCTTGCTTGTATCTTCCTGTTGTAATAAAAAAAGACTTATCTACAAAGACATCATAAACCATCTATGCATAAATAAACAAACAAACCACACAGAGTGGGAGATTAGAGAAGAAAAGGAGCCTGTCTGGTGGTGTGTCCATTAATTTTGCGTTCTTAATTTTTTTAAAAAAAACAAATAAGTGATGTTGGCCATCGGAATCCAAGGATGACTTCTGAAGGAACTTTGAAGGCATCTCCCACAGGTTTCAGGGACCACTTCTGAAGACCGAGCCAGTTGAAGAGAGTTTTGGTCCTTGGACTGGACTTACACTCTAGAGATTTTTTAGATTTTTTTTATTATAGTTCATCAAACATGTAAAAGATAACATGTATAAGTGTAAACATAAATATGAATGCAGGAAATGGGTACGAATAGATGGAGACAGTAGGACAAGGAAGGTAGGCACGCTGGTGAGCTTATGCACGCCCTCTTACAGACCTCTTAGGAATGGGGTGAGGTCAACAGTACCCAGTCTTAGGTTAAAAGTATAGGGGTTTGGAGATGATCCTCTGTTCTCCAGTTTACAGAATGCAAGAACTTGCCCAGTAGTGGGATTCAACTGGTGTAACATCCAGTTTGCTAAGCGTGCATGCAGTGCCCTTTAAAACAGCTCAAAAACCTACCTTCTACTGCAGCCCTGGTGGGTAAAACAGCTCTGCCATGCATATCAGCTAGGTATCAGGGTTCCAAATAGCATCCAAAATTAAATCAAGAGTCCGAGGCAAAGTATTGCTCAAAGTTCCAATTGATTAAGAGAGCCATGTTGGCACATCTGGGAAAACCTGAATCTGAAAGCTTCCCGGTTTTCCCTGCCCTGTTGAAAGTTCAAGATCTTGCCCCCACACCTGCAAGTCCATCCCATGGTCCAATCTCCCACTGCCATGCTGGCAGCTTCCACCCATCCAATTCCGGTCAGGTGCAAAGGTGCAGAGACAAAGGATGACCTTGGCTTTCTAGAAAGGAATTTTGTTATGGCTACATATCATCTAACTCCGTACAATCCCCGCTCCCATTTTCCCACAATAGAAACGGCATAGCAGAATAAAAGAAAGTGTGGCAGGCCAAAGATCCGAAAGAAAAGATGGCTGCAGGCCAGACACTGGGCTTCAAACAAAGGAAATATAGGTCAATATAGCACAGGGACGGGCAAGTGGGCCCCACCTGATCGTCAAGGTGAACTGGTTCACACTCAGCTGATTGTTGGAGCTACCGGTTTGCCCAATCCAGTCCGAACTGGCTGAATCTCACCCCTGAACCTGCCTATTCACCTTGTTGTAATGTCATCCTGATTCTCTTGCGTTCCGCTTTATGTTATGTCCCTAACCTTTGTGGCTTGCGTCTCCTTCTCTGACAAGCATGCTCCCCACCGTGACAAATGTCTCACTTCTCCAGAGGACAGAACGTTAATTCTTGATATGAGATGAACAGGAATTTGATTTCCTCCCAGCTTTCTCTTCCTGACATCACTCACTCTCTCCCACCCCCTTCCAATAAAACTGGAACTTTCGGCTGTCACAAATAGATCCATCACCACTGGTTGAACTTCTCTTGAATAGGGACCCTACTTTTTTCTGATATTTCCTTCAGGCAAGTGGAGCAACTGATAATGGGAAGTTGCTTTTTTTTTCCCAGATTGTGCCCGGGGAATAAAATCTATCCTGAAGTCTCTGACAAAGGGTTTTATTCGTCCATCTTCCAGCCTCACCTCGTTCCTTACATTTTCACTGTACCTTTTCTGTCTTCTGCTGGTGCACATAAGGAGATAATAAGGAGAAATAAGAAATAAGGAGAACTCCCAATCTCCTGGTGATCGGCCCAAGGTGACCCAGGCAGCTTTCATGCCTAAGGCAGGACTAGAACTCCCAGTCTACTGGTGATTGGCCCAAAGTCACCCAATTGGCTTTCATGCCTATGGCAGGACTAGAACTCCCAGTCTCCTGGTGATTGGCCTAAAGTCACCCAACTGGCTTTCATGCCTATGGCAGGATTAGAACTCCAGTCTTCTGGTGATTGGCCAAAAGACACCCAATTGGCTTTCATGCCTAGGGCAGGACTAGAACTCCCGGTCTCCTGGTGATTGGACCTAAGTCACCCAACTGGGTTTCATGCCTATGGCAGGACTAGAACTCCCAGTCTCCTGGTGATTGGCCCAAAGTTACCCAACTGGCTTTCATGCCTATGGCCAGGATTAGAACTCCCAGTCTCCTGCTGATTGAGCCAAAGTCACCCAGTCGGCAGGACTAGAATTCACTGTCTCCCAGTTTCTAGTCTGGTGCCTTCACCTCTGCAGCTGTTATTATCTCAAGTCTTTCCCCATCTGTTTTTTTCTCCCACAAGACAAGGGGGAGAAAAGGAGATGAGAAGATGGTATATATATACTTTTTCGGGTATTTTTTTCCCTAGACTTTAGTTTCTCTTTAGCTCGTGATTCTTCCCCTGGCCGAGAAACTGTTTTCAGATTTCAGTAAAGGTATCGATCCAGGTGGGGAGACTTATTTCCTGTCCCTGCTCATTTACCTGCCAGGGCTGCTAGATAAAGCCTCGTCCCTTCTCTCTGGAATTGAATTCAGGGTAGATACCTTCCCCTAATTTATTCTTTGTTTATTTTAGAAATTACTGGGATGGGTTTCAAGAAGTCATAAAAGTGATGAGGCAGAAAGAGGAACAGAGAGCTGGCATTCAGCCCCCTTTCGTCTGGGCATCTGCTGCTCACTGGGCTTCGTGCAAAGAAGGTTAAAGTGTGTGTGGGGGGGAATGCATTTCTCAGGGGAATTTATTTTTCTCATAGTGGAAAGGCAGCCAAGCATTTTGAAATATTCTGAAATATTAAGAACTTTGCTTTCTCTCTCCAGTCCTCCCCTCTTTTCTCTTCTCTTTCTCTTCTCTCCTTTCCTCTCCACTTCTTTTATCTTTCTTTCTCTTCTCTCCTCTCCTCTTTTATCTTCTCTATTTCTCTTCTCTGTTTCTCTCCTCTCCCCTTCTCTTCTTTTGTCTTCTCTGCTTCTCTTCTCCTCTCCCCCTCCTCTTCTCTTCTTTTATCTTCGCTGCTTTTCTTCTCTTCACCCCTCCCCTCTCCCCTCTTCTTTTATCTTCTCTGTTTCTCTTCTCCTCTCCTCTGTTTCTCTTCTCTCCTTTCCTCTTTTATCTTCTCTATTTCTCTTCTCTGTTTCTCTCCTCTCCCCTTCTCTTCTTTTATCTTCTCTGCTTCTCTTCTCTTCTCCCCCTCCTCTTCTCTTCTTTTATCTTCTCTGTTTCTCTTCTCTTCTCCTCTGTTTCTCTTCTCTCATTTCCTCTTTTATCTTCTCTGGTTCTCTCCTCTAACCCTAACCCTCAAATCTCCTTCTAATTATAAAAAAAAATTCAATTATCATGGATTTCGCGATCAGATGTGAATGGAGGAAGCAAGCAGGCAGTATTTGGGGAGCATCCTGAGACTATTAGGAAAAGGAAAATACGACTTTTAGGTTTTCGGAGCAAAAGGAAATAGAATAAATGAATGAAATAATAGCAGCATAATCAAAAAGCACTCTGGTTCTCAAGGTGGTAAAACAGCTCTACCATTGAGTAAAGAGTTTTCGGTCTATTGTGAAAAGTGCATTTGGGTGGAGGGGAAAAATTAAATGTCAAGGGAAAACTGGTGTAATTCACTTAAAGGCTTCTGTCATTAGGTAGGCTCATGTGATCAATACTTAATGGAGGGAAGGACTTGCTCTCGGCTGCCACCACAAATTAAAGCCGGGGATGGAAGAGGGATGGAAGGAGCAGCCAAGGAAAGCCAAGAAATGGTCTGGAGGTTTCTCAGAAGGAATTGGCATCCTTCAATCCGCTTCAGCCAAGAAACCTTGGCAGGTGGGCTGAAAACTCCAGTATTCTCAGCTGTACGGTTAGATAGCAAGAAACGAAGGTAGAAGGGTGTAAATAAATTGCAAGAACCTTGATGAATTACCCCATATTAGGGCTGAATGATGCTTACTCTTTTACAAGGGGATTAACCCTCCCTCCCTGTCTTTCCTTCTTTTCTTCCTTCCTTCCTTCTCTCTCTCCTTTCTTTTCATTCCCTTTCTCCCTCTGTCAGAGTTTGTTGCATTAGTTCAAATCCAGAAGCACAGACAGATAACTGATGCAGCAGGATTCGTTAACTTGTATACATAAGAATCAATGAATAAATCTACAATACCAACAGGTGGTTCTTCCAAGTAAACACAAGGCAGGAGAGTAACAGGCAAACACAAACAGTTAGTTTCATTTTTAGCAGACAAGCCAAAACAGACTGCTAGTTTACTTTTCAGAGCAGCAGATTGCTTCAGTTTCTGTTTCAATTCTCTGCACAGACTCAGATCTGTTTAAGTTCCCATTGGCTGACTTAGTTGCTATGCCTATTCATTGGCTGACCTTTTCCCCATGTCTCTCCCAGTCATGAATATTTTAACACACTCCCTTCCTTCTTGTCTTTCCCTCCCACACACCCACACACCCACCCTCTTTCCTTCCTTCCTTCCTTTCTTATTTCCTTCATTCATTCATTCATTTCTCCCTCCTTCTCTGTCTTTCTTCCTTCCTTCCTCCCTCCTTCCTCCCTTATTCTTTCCTTCCTTCCTTCCTTTCTACTCTCCCTCCCTCAATTCTTCTCATTCCCTTTCTCCTTCCCTCCTTCTTTCCTTCTTCTCCCTCTCCTCCCTCCCTCCATCCCCCTGCTTGCTTGCTTGCTTGCTTCCTTCCTTCCTTCCTTCCTTCCTTCCTTCCTTCCTTCCTTTCTTCTTTCCCCCCAAATGGAATAATGTACTCACTGAAAGGTTTCAAAGCCTAATGGACAAATAAATATATAAATGCATTCATGATGGCTTTCATATATAAAAGCCATTTTTGTGTCTGCTTTTAGAAACCCAGTCTCATATCTGTCAGTGTCATTGTACCAGGGCCTCAAGGGATGGTGAAGATCCTATTTGCAGTAAGTCATAATCTTGTGATCAAGGAAGGAGAAAAGAAAAAATGCCCCATATTGGCTTTTCCCCCCCAAGCTAACAAGTAATATTCTTCAACTCAGCATGAGTCCACTATCCTCTTCCTTTAAGTTTCCCAAAAGCTGGCTCCTGGTATGTCTTTAGAACCGGAGTCATCAACCTTTTGGACCTCAGCACCATAAATTCAAAATTTTAAATCCTGTGGACCACTAATATGATCTGCCTAATGACCGGCTGGGTGGGCGTGGCCATCGGGATTCCACTCCCATTGAGAGGAACCTCAGCAGCCTCTACTCTCCCCTCCCCTCCCAGCTACTCCTCGCATGCCCACCCGGGCTCCTTAGGGCCCCAACAGGAAGCAGTTGCTGGAGCTAAGCAGCCACCATGAGAGTTGGCAAAGAGCTCAGTTCAAATTGGATCTGGCCGAGAAGGAGGCTCAGCAGAGGCACCTCACTGAGGACTAGGAGCATAGGCTTTCCAAGCAGAGGGAAGACCTGCGTGAGGGCAAGGCCAGGTACCGGCCCCTGAAGGCTCACTGGGCTGAGATGGTCAGTCAGTTCCAGGCCATGATGCAGTCCCACTGGAACGAGGCCCTCTGGCTCTTCACCACCACCGATACTTCCCTCCAACCTTCACCCAAAGCCCCCCACCAGGAGGCTGAAGCAGACCCCATGTCGGAATTTCTGCCCCCCTCCAACCTGCACAAAAAAACCCCAAAGGGGCAGACTCTCTGCAGCAACACAAAAGTTCATTGCACTTATCCATCCCAGGGGTCGTAGTTTGAGGACCCCTGATTTAGTGCAATATAAACAATGCAAATCAATTTTCTGCGGACCACCAACATTTTCTCCCAGACCACCAGTGGTCCAGAAACCACCAGTTGGTGACCGCTGCTTTAGAAGATGGCCTAGACAGGGAGTAGTAGGGACCAATGCTCAAACACTAATTAACCAATAATAATAATAATAATAAATTTGAATTTATTAGCCGCTCCCTTTCCAGACAGGACTCGGGACGGCGTACAATAAAACATATAAAACATAAAACATATGTACAAACACATAAACATACACATATACAAAGACATACATGCACGGAGGAGGTAACAAATTACATCACATTTAGACAGTTAAAAATCACCATTAAAATACCCCATTAGTAATAACACAATTTAAAAATTTAAAAAATTTAAAAGGACTGTCAGGAGGAATAAGAAAAAATTTACGGTTGAGCCAGGCCAGATAATTGAAAGAGGTGGGTCTTCAGCTGTACACGGAAGGAGCGGAGATCGGAAATAATCCTGATGTCACGGGGGAGGTCATTCCACAGGGCTGGGCCCATCACAGAGAAGGCTCTGCTCCTGGGTGTCGCCCCCCGACACTGTTTAGCGGACGGCACCCGAAGAAGTCCGTCTCTGTGTGAGCGGAGGATGTGTAGAGGGACTTCAGCTATGGACACCATGGGATGCTTTCTCCTTGTGGCTTGTAGCCACAATGAGGGTGGGGATATTTTGCAGACCAGTTAGACTGGTCTTCCCTAACCATTGACCCAGCTAGATTTCACCAGAATTATATTCCACCAAGTTAAAACAGAGGAACCAAATTTCCATTTCGATTTAGAAGTTGTTTATCTCAGAATCGAAGGAAGAAAGAGTGTCCAAAGCGTTCAAGGAACTCATTAATAAAAATGGACTGGATGACCCTATCATTGTTTCCAAAATTCTTTAAACTTAGCCCTAATACTTGGTTATAATTTCTTTGCCCAAGTTTCCAGCCCTGCGGTACAACAGGCCTGCGGTACAACAGGATTCCTTTAGAGTCAAACAATATCACCTAATAGTTGGGATGATTTCAATTATAGAGAACCGAACAGAATAACAGAGTTGGAAGGGACCTTGTAGGTCATCTAGTCCAAACCCCCGGCCCAAGCAGGAGACCCTACATCATTTCTGACAAATGGCAGTCCAGTCTCTTCTGGAAAGCTTCCAGTGATGAAGCTCCCACAACTTCTGAAGGCAACTTCTGTTCCATGGCTTGATTGCTCTCATTGTAAGAACATTCCTCCTTATTTCCAGGTTGAATCTCTCCTTGATCAGTTTCCATCTGTTGATCCTTGTCTGGCCTTCGGGTGCTTTGGAAAATAGCTTGATCCCCTCCTCTCTGGGGCAGCCCCTCAAACATTGGAAGACTGCCATCATGTCTCCCCTGGTCCTTCTATTCACTAGACTAGCCATGCCCAGTTCGTGCAACCGTTCATCGTATGTTTTAGTCTCCAGTCCCCTAATCATCTTGGTTGCTCTTCTCTGCACTCTTTCTAGAGCTTCAAAGTCTTGAGGAAGATATTCGTATATTTATTATTTATTGATGGACTTCATATAGCATCTAACTCACTATCAAGCGATCCAGAAGATATGAATCAAAAGATATCAAAAGATGTCATTTCCTGTCTACTCTGGGGTTTTTTTGGCCATTGTTTTACCACAAAAAGCAGTGTGTTTTCTTCCTTTCTACCCAAATGACCACATTCATATATGGGTTTTTTTAATGGATCAGTTCATCTCAGGGAGATAAATGCATTCTGTCATAATAGATGATTACATCTTCAACTTTTGAGATTCTTAATTATGCTTGTCAAAGCGGAGCTGTCAAAAACCGCATTTCAGGAACATAACTGGAAAGAATTAAAAAAAATTAAAAATAAAGGAAGGGGGAAGAATGAATTTAGCAACTGACCTATTTGCTCCTCTGGAAAAACGGAATCGGGATGGAAGCTGCTCAGCTACAAATTGACATGAATATATTTTCATACGTTTGATGTGCGTGGCACTTTCAATCTTACAAATGGTTGACCTTCCCCAAGGACTTTTGGGAAACAACAAAGGCTCGTTCTTCACAATTAAAATGCACATTGTGTAATTGCGGGGCGGGATGGATCTATCAACGCAGAGAGAATCAAAAGAAGAGGCAGAGAGGAAGTGGGATGATTTTTAGAAATGAAGACCAGCAATTACTTCAAGGAGGAGGATGGTTTGAGTTGCTCATCCTCTCAGGTGGACTTATTTAAATCTAAAGTTCTATTACTTCTATGAGGACATTGCAAATGTTGCCCTGATCAACTCCACTTCCTCCTCTGAAATCTATGTATTTATTTAAAACAAATAATTTGTATTTATTTTAGGGGATTATTTTACGTGGCCCTCCCGTAGCACAGATGACGTTTTCTAGATAGGTTAGGAAATGTCTGTAAGAAGACAGTCAAGCTCACAGAATACCAAGTGCCTCATAGTCCTCCTCCTCGGAAATCTATTTACTTATTTTTATCCTACCTTTAGTATTTTTATAAATGAATAATTCAGGGCAGGGAACATACTTACCAAATAGCCCCCAACAATCTGGGTCCCATGCTAGTAAAGTTATGCTCAAAATCCTACAAAATCCTACAGTACGTGGATCCAAGATCACTGCAGATGGGGACTGCATCCAAGAAATTAAAAGACGCTTGCACCTGGGGAGGAAAGCGATGGCAAATCTAGACAGCACACTAAAAAGCAGAGACATCACCCTGCCAACGAAAGTGCATCTAGTCTGTATGTCTGTATGTATA
The DNA here is from genome assembly GCA_029891615.1 of Natrix natrix natrix. Taxonomy (NCBI): domain Eukaryota; kingdom Metazoa; phylum Chordata; class Lepidosauria; order Squamata; family Natricidae; genus Natrix; species Natrix natrix. The sequence continues at coordinate 1,075,332 of JAKRSK010008287.1, forward strand.
GCTGTGAAAGTTGGGCCATGAGGAAGGCTGAGCGCCAAAGAATGGAGGCCTTTGAACTCTGGTGCTGGAGAAGACTCCTGCATTGAGTCCCTTGGACTGCAAGGCCATCCAGCCGGTCAGTCCTAGAGGAGATCAACCCTGACTGCTCTTTAGAAGGCCAGATCCTGAAGAGGAAACTGAAAGACTTTGGCCACCTAATGAGAAGGAAGGACTCCCTGGAGAAGAGCCTCGTGCTGGGAACGACGGAGGGCAAAAGAAGAAGAAGGGGACGACAGAGAAGTAGGTGGCTGGATGGAGTCACCGAAGCAGTCGGCTTGAGCTTAAATGGACTGCAGAGGATGGTAGAGGACAGGAAGGTCTGGAGGAATGTCGTCGATGGGATTGCAATGGGTCAGACACGACTTTGCAACTAACAATCTGGGTCCTCATTTTACAAACGTCGGAAGGATGGAACGCTGAGTCAACTTTGAACCAGTGAGACTCAAACTGCTGGCAACTGCTGGCAGCTGGCAGTCAGCAGAATTAGCCTGCAGTGGTTCTAACCACTGTGCAATCATGGCTCCTTGGATCCACCAAATACTCCTTCCTTCTCCCGTTTCTCCCTCTGCAACAAACCTATGCAGTGGGCTGGGCTTGAGAGGGTCTGAGTCAAAAATGTGGAGTCTATTGGATCTTACTAAATCATCTTCTTTTAATGACCCCATAATCCTTTGCGGCATGGAGTCTGGGCAACTGAATGGAGCTAGTGTTTGAATGGCCAGATGCCTTTCCTGTTGCCAGAGCAGAGTTTTGTTCAGCAGATATATTCTCCTTTTTTTAAAAAAAAGTGTTTATTAAGCTTTTTTAAACATTAAAAAACAAAGCACAAATTTCCACTCATTACAGCGAATCCATATCAGTATTGTTGATACCATTCATATTTACATAAGCTCTATTTCTATATTCTCTAATATACTCTATATTATATAATCACTTAAAATATAATAATATTTACAGATTTATAGAGTGTTATCATATTTGTCATAAATAATATTTAGTTCTTATACAGTATCTTACATCTATCATCCAACCATTTATACCATTTGTTCACACTTTATAATACTCCCATTCTTCTCTATCCTTCAGTTCCATGACCAACCTATCCATCTCTGCACACTCAAGTATCTTTTGTGAAGTTTCCAAAAGATGCCCTAATTAAATTACGAGCCTTAAGACAAAGCTTAAAAGAAATCCAGTCATTTATTAGGAGCAACATTTTGGCATTTCCTGCTGCGGAGCCAAATCTGATTTCCGTTTAATGGTGTCTGAATTTTACCCCTGTGTCTCGTCTCCCCTCAGTCTGTGTCATAAATCACATCCACCAATGAGGTGCTGTAAATTTTCACACCTCGCACGCCTGCTGTAGAAATCTGAGATCCGACCCTGGTCGAAAGTGTACATGGAATTCTCCCTCCCTTCCTTTCATGTCAACTTGATGACAGGCATGGAAACGCTTTACAAGTTGACATCTTTCTTTGCATGATCATTGCATCTGGAGGGATATTGTTCTTCCGCAAATATATCCTCATTGTGCCCAGAGAAATATCTGCCTCTACCTAGGATCAAACTCATAGCCTCCTGATTGTGACGCAAGAGCTCCCCCTCTAGGCCACTGCACCACTCTATCAGATCTTATAAATGACCTCACTAAATGACATTTCTCAGCCTTTCAGTCATTGTGACTAGCAGTGAGGGACCCTGTATTGTGGGATTTGATCCAGCAACATAAAAAGAGTCTCTGCTTTCCTTCTTCTTCTGGATTTGAGATAGCTGACCTCTACCAGGTCTTCTGTTGTGTCTTTTGGCAAGGTCTTCTCCAGCGTTCATCTCCTGACTCAAGCTGTGACATTTGAGCTCCTCTGTATTTTAAATACTTCAAATAAACACCATAAAGCAAGCAAGCGTGTGAAAGAATGCTGGAAAACTAATCACACCGAGACGACATCCGAGTAAGTGTTTAATCTGCTCTCCTCCACTAAAATCTCCACTCTGACTCCCCAAACTCCTTCTTTTCCTCTTTTCAAAAATAGGGAGCCTATCTCAGGTTGGCCTTAGACGTGTTAAACTTTGATGCTCCACTAAGTCAAAAGACGATAGCTGTTGTGCACTGATGATCTTATTATCTGGACC